>CM059442.1:38173037-38739989 GCA_030390025.1 Squalus acanthias | reverse complement strand
GTGTATGTTGGGGTGAGTGTGTTGGGGTGAGTGTGTTGGGGTGAGTGTGTAGGGGTGAGTGTGTTGGGGTGAGTGTGTTGGAGTGAGTGTGTTGGGGTGAGTGTGTTGGGGTGAGTGTGTTAGAGTGTGTTGGGGTGAGTGTGTTGGGGTGTCTGTGTTGGGGTGAGTGTGTTGGGGTGAGTGTGTTTGGTCTGTGTGTTGGGGTGAGTGTGTTGGGGTGAGTGTGTTGGGGTGTTTGTGCTGGGGTGAGTGTGTTGGGGTGTGTGTGTTGGGGTGTGTGTGCTGGGGTGAGTGTGTTGGTGTGTGTGTGTTGGGGTGTGTGTGTTAGGGTGTGTGTGTTGGGGTGAGTGTGTTAGGGTGTGTGTGTTGGGGTCTGTGTGTTGGGGTGAGTGTGTTGGGGTCTGCGTGTTGGGTCTGTGTGTTGGGGTGAGTGTGTTGGGGTCTGTGTGTTGGGTGAGTGTGTTGGGGTGAGTGTGTTAGGGTGAGTGTGTTGGGGTCTGTGTGTTGGGGTGAGTGTGTTGGGGTCTGTGTGTTGGGTGAGTGTGTTGGGGTGAGTGTGTTGGGTCTGTGTGTTGGGGTGAGTGTGTTGGGGTGAGTGTGTTGCGTCTGTGTTTTGGAGTGAGTGTGTTGGGATGAGTGTGTTGGGGTGTGTGTGTTGGGGTGAGTGTGTTGGGGTGAGTGTGTTCGGGTGTGTGTGTGTTGGGGGGTGTGTGTGTTGGGATGTGTTGGGGATGTGTGTGCTGGGGTGAGTGTGTTGGGGTGAGTGTGTGTTGGGGTGTGTGTGTTGGGGTGAGTGTGTTGGGGTGAGTTTGTTAGGGTGTGTGTGTGTGTTGGGGTGAGTGTGTTGGGATGTTTTGGGGGTGAGTGTGTTGGTTCTGTTTGTTTGGTCTGTGTGTTGGGGTGAGTGTGTTGGGGTGTGTGTGTTGGGGTGAGTGTGTTGGGGTGTGTTGGGGTGAGTGTGTTGGGGTGTGTTGGGGTGAGTGTGTTGGGGTGTGTGTGTTGGGGTGAGTGTGTTGGGGTGAGTGTGTTGGGGTGTGTTGGGGTGAGTGTGTTGGGGTGAGTGTGTTGGGGTGTGTGTGTTGGGGTGAGTGTGTTGGGGTGAGTGTGTTGGGGTGTGTTGGGGTGAGTGTGTTGGGGTGTGTTGGGGTGTGTGTGTTGGGGTGAGTGTGTTGGGATGTGTTGGGGGTGAGTGTGTTGGTTCTGTTTGTTTGGTCTGTGTGTTGGGGTGAGTTTGTTGCGGGGTGTGTGTTGATGGAAATTCCCACACAGCACAGGTGGTGATTTCGGCTGATGAATGACTCAATCGTCAACACCATTAGTCGTATGGGATGTTACACTCACACTAATGGCCTGAATAATACAGCAAATCTGGGCTAAAAATTGCAGAACACCAAAAAGTCGTGCATTGCAATAAACTTGCAAATACAATTTCTTCATGACCCATGACTCGCATATCTCCATCTCCCCCCCCTCCCCCCCGTCCTCCCCACCCACCCACCCCCCAGTGTACTTTTAGAAGCATTCAGATACTTCTGTTTTGTACTGAAGTCTATCCAACATTTTTTTTAAAAAACAACATTGGCTGCTGCTGTTTGCTTTGGAACATTTCTATTCAGAACTTTGGATGAAGTTGGCTCTAACCTTACCCCAACTAAATACACGCTCTCCTCACACTGAGGACTGTGTTTCAGTCATTATATCACTTCAATTTTCTCCAGGGTAATAGAATTATACTACATCAGATATAGGAATTACTGGTATACCAAGTAGGTCCCACTGCTACTTGATTGGCTCAGATTTAACTTTCATTGAAAAAAAAATTCACATTTTGTTCAGGCCTAGTGTTGGACACGGCCCATGGGACATTCTGCAAGCACCTTCTTCAATTTGGAACAGCCCAACTAATAAAATAATAGTCGGCCTATCTAAACTAAAAATTGCATTCATAGGAACAGGAGCAGGCCATTCAGCCCCTCGAGCCTGCTCCCAATTAGTTAGATCTTTGCTGATCTGTACCTCAGCTCCATTTACTTGCCTTTTGCTCCATATCCCTCGATACCCTTACCCAACAAAATGTATCTTCAGCCATGTTTATACCATGATTGGGCAGTGGATGACCTCCAGTGGATGTTCTGCGGTGCCCACTGGTCACGGAAAGCTTCTGTGGTCATCTGGGCCTGTGCCAAAGTATTAAATGTGGGCAAGCAGATTGAATGGCTATCCTTGGCAATCTGCGCACTGTAGGTTTTTGCTAGGCCCAAGAGCTAGGGTTGCCAATCCTCCAGGCTTGACCTGGAGTCTCCAGGAATTAAGACTGATCTCCAGGACAGTGCTACGAGCAACCCAGGAGAAAAATCATTTAGACATTGGGCCGTATTTCGCGGCCCCCCACGGGTGCGTACGAGGTGTGTACGCCCCCGTAAGTGCCTCGCAAGTTCCGGGTTTAGGCATGCGAGGCGCAAGTGCTAAAACCCGGAACCTGCGATCTGTCAAAAATCTTCTTGACAGATCCTCCGCATCCCCGCGAAAAGGACGTTCGCGGGCGGAGAGTTAACATAAGAACATAAGAACATAAGAAATAGGAGCAGGAGTAGGCCAATCGGCCCCTCGAGCCTGCTCCGCCATTCAATAAGATCATGGCTGATCTGATCCTAACCGCCAATCTACTATCTATCACAGAACCATCTCCTGCATCTAACAGAATTGCACACACGAAATAGGAGCTGAATCAGGCTACACAGTCCCTGGGCCCAACTTCTGCCAAGTGAATGCCCGTGAAATTCTTGCGCCTGGTAAAAGCAAGTGTAAGGCTTGCTTTTACCAGCGTAAGACTTTTAAAGAACAGAAAAATACATTTTTTTCAGAAATTTACACATTTAAAAACCTGTGAAATAAGGTTAAGTTTATTTTTAGCCCCTTTAAATTATGTAAATTTATTTTTCAAAAAATTTAATTTTTGTTTTAAATATTTAATTAAATGCCATTTTGATTCATTTTAAATGTGTATTTTTGGGGGTATTCCCAGTCATACTTATGGAGTTCCGTACATACGGAATCCTCATAAGTATGAATGGGGAGTCCCTTTCTTTCATTGGTTGGGCCGGCCCATGTGATTCCAGGGGCGCTTGCAAGCCGCATGCGCCCCTGGGATATGTGGGCCCCTACACAGGCCTATGCCTAGAGGCCCAGGAGCGCATCCTGGCAGTAGAATGGACCTTTGGCAGGACAATGAAGAGATAGACAATGTACCAGTTAACACAGGGGAAAGAGCTAGGTAAATTTCCGATTAAAAGCTATTAAGCTTGGATGAAAACATCCAATCCAGAATTAGCAGTCAATTTTATTTTTGAAAATCTTTTCAACTGCCATCTTTGTTTTTCTACTAAGAAGAGGACCTCTACTGGAAATAGGCTTTGCCACGTAATAAGGACATGAAATATGACCGTTTTAAAGAAAGTTATTAAACTTACCATTCCAGCAGCATTTTCTACATTTGAAGTGCCTCTAATAATATTTTCAGTTGGCACCTGTGCGTCTCTGAGACTTACGCTCAAGGTACATTCCAGAACCACTGTCAGCTGAATATACTCAAGGTGGTAGCCAGCTCCACCAACCTGTACGTGCCTTACAAGTTCCACAATTCTTTTCATGGTTGACCACAAAATTGGCTATTCACCGAATGTGCCAAGACTTGCTGTTTGTAATCAGCTCCTGTACATCAATAAGAAAATGACTGAAGATTGAGGATGAAGCCCCCCTGGGCAACTAATTGAAGAACAATGCAAGCAACCACAAATTGTTTTTCTTTGTTTAAAACATCAAATTAAGGTAAAGCATGAATTCTCTCTGAGGTAACTTTTTGGAAAAAAAAGTTACAATATCCAAGTTGGTGCTTAGCTATACTATGTTAGAAATATGACAAATGAAACTTTGCAGTTTGTAATTTTGACAGTTTATTTTTTATTTATATTATATTGCGAGCACAAAATCTTGGCTGACACACCAGTGCCGTACTGAGGGAGTGCTCAGAGACCCAAGTAGCAGCAGAGGTGCCGTCTTTCGGATGAGACGTTAAACTGAGGCCCCGTCTGCCCTCTCAGATGGACATAAAAGTTCCCATGGCACGATTTCAAAGAAGAACAGGGGAGTTATCCCCAGTGTCCTGGCCAATATTTATCTCTCAAGCAACACCTAAAATTAAATTATCTTGTCATTATCACGTTGCTGTTCGTGCGAGCTTGCTGTGCGCAAATTGGCTACATTACAACAGGGACTGCACTTCAAAAGTACTTCATTGGCTGTGAAACACTTTGGCACGTCCTGAGGTCGTGAAAGACGCTATAGAAATGCTAGTCTTCCTTTCTTCTTTCTATAGCAGCCGCATTTCTTTGGTTTGACTGTCGGCGAGAGATCTAAAATGGAATCAGAAAACAAATTGTGTCATTTACTTGGCAATTTCCGGAAAGACAGGTTGAAATGAAGGAAGGTGGGAGGAGGTTCGGGTGGAGCATAAACACCTGTTGGGCCGAATGGCCTGTTTATGTGCTGTAAATACCATGTAATACTATGTATCGCTAAAGTTTCCGGGCAGTTTGTTATCTAAACGTATTTATTTAAGCAAAACCTTTTAATAACACTAAGGGATAGATTTTAAGTTTCACCACTGGGCCGAAAACTAGCAGTAGTAGACAGGCCGCCCAGTCTCATCAGGGATGCTACAATTGCCCTCAGGACCCGAATTAGGAAGGGCTGACAAAAAGTAAAAATCCGCCACACTTTCACTCATTTTAAATGGCCTAATACCTCCATTAAGGGGATCACTATGCATCTGCTGCTACTTGGGTCTCTGAATCTGGTAGTAGATATCACTGCCAGCCATTTAGTGATGAAAACAAAATGGGCTGGATTTTCTCTGCGGTGGCGGGCTGGTGGCGGAGTAGTTGTTTGCCGGGTTCCGGTCCTGCTCTCGGCTGCAGCCGCTCTGTCAAAGGGATTTTCCCTTGATTGGCCTTGTTAAGCACGCCCTGCAGGCTTCCCGGCCAATTAACAGGAAGCGGGTCTGATAACGTCATCAGCTGGTTTCCTTAAAGGGACCACTGCCACATTCAGTTTGCCAGTTGTTCTGTCAGTGTTTGACAGCATTGAGGCGCTGCAAACACTGACAAGCACTGCACAAAGGTGGACGCTTGCACCCAGGCTCTCCAATGACTCCCTCCGTATGCTTATGGAGGGAGTCACAGCACGCAGGGAGGTTCTCTTCAATTGCAAGGACGGAAGAGACCTCCCCAGGACACCAATGCAGCCTGGTTGCACATTGCGCAGGAGGGCAAAAGCAGGGATGTCGTCAGGAGGACCAGGCTGCAGTGGCACCAACCTTTCAATGATCTCAGTAGATCACGAAACGCTACTTCAAAGCCACACTCAAACTCACCCTGCTGTGCCACTCAACACATCCCCATCACTCTGCCTTCCATACCCTTCTCCTGCACATCCTTACTCACACCAACTTACCTTGCACCTCCACCCAACCCTCTATATCTACATTATCACTTCCCCATCTCACAAGCCACCCCTCACACTCACCCTCATCCTACTGCAAGCATACCAACTAACAACACGCAAGGGTAGGCACTTGAGAGGTTTAGCCAATGTTCATGTGAAGTTTCTGGTAATGTGTTGTCAAACAGTGAAATCTATATTTCAACACTGCCCTTTATTGGACAGATCTGTGCGCACCTTGAGAAGTGTCTTACTGAGTTCCAGTGAATGTTGAGACATAACTTCACCCCGCCCCCGCTATAGTGATGAGTGTGCATGGACAGGCTTGGACATTAAAGGGATGCTTTACGGTGCTGGTGTGGGATGGTGTCAACCTGGCGCATCATGTGGCAGCCAGGGTTTACAGTGTCAAGTGAAGTAAATCTGGCCACGGTGATGCCATCGCTGGCCTCCTGGGCAGCAATGTTGTCAGAGGCTGATGCCCTGTGTCCTGTGCAGCATCAGGTGATGGTGGAGAAGGTTGGTGATGTTGGTGTGCCTGGTGATGTTGGTGTTGAGGCTGATCGTGGAAGGATTCGGAGGACCAAGGTCTGATTTTTTCAAGGGCACTGATGTTGCTGCAGTAGATGGCAGCTGCAGGTGAGATGACAGAAGCGATCTGTCAATGGTGAGAGAGATTCTCCCAATGAGGTGGCACTGGACATACAGCTAGCTCTAAACACTTGCAAGCTAAAGAAATCTCTATATGTGTTACAAATGCAGTAACCAACAGTTTCTGCGCTCTGAAACTCCCCATCTGCAATATGGCATCCTTTACACCACTTCTGCAGCTGTCAGCTTATCAGATACATCAGAGCAGACTCAACTCACGCCAGGGTGAGCTGGCGTGTTCCCCTGAACAGCGGGTAACCCGTGGGGGAGGACGTAAAATTGGAAGGAAGCCTCAAAATGCCATTAAATTGCCTCTTAACAAGCCATTTAATGAGCTCAATTGTCTCCCCCGCCGCTTGGTGTTGGGTCAGTTCTCCGCTGACAGACCTGACACCTGGGAGACTCACGTGGAGGTAGGCTGACAGCGGCTTTCCTACCCGCTGCCAATCTTTGCTATTTTGGCAGCGGACCCGCCTCCAAACCCGCCCTCTGAGCGCTGGCAAAATTCCGGCCAATGTGACAATTCTTTTGCTACAATTAGATTTTCAAATCAATTTTCCTACTGCCCAAACACCTAGGATTTGGGGTCCACATTCATTTGCCCCTCTTAAAAAAAGTACGGCCTCGATGGGAATCAGTGCATCAGTGGCTGCTATCTGAGGCTACGGCTGCAAAGATAAAAGGAACACTTGATAAATTTATATATTTTTTTAGTTTGCAAAGTGGCAAACGCAAATAATTGAGTTGTAGCAGATCGCTCACAGGTCACAGGACTGAGTGAAGTTACTCTGCAAGAAAGGGAGAAAGACTTGCATTTATATAGCGCCTTTCACGACCACCGGACGTCCCAAAGCGCTTTACAGTCAATGAAGTACTTTTGAAGTGTAGTCACTGTAATGTAGGAAACGTGGTAACCAAATTGCACACAGCAAGGTTCCACAAACAGCAATCTGGTAATGGCCAAATAATCTGTTTTTGTTATGTTGATTGAGAGATAAATTTTGGCCAGGACACCGGGGAGAACTCCCCTGCTCTTTTTCGAAATAGTGCCACGGGATCTTTTACGTCCACCTGAGAGAGCAGACAGGGCCTCGGTTTAACGTCTCATCCGAAAGACGGCACCTCCGACAGTGCAGCTCTCCACTCAGCACTGCACTGGAGTGTCAGCCTAGATTTTATGCTCCAGTCTCTGGAGTGGGGCTTGAACTCACAACCTTCTCACACAGAGGTGAGAGTTCTACCACTGAGCCAGCATCAATAAAACCGATTATCTGGTCATTATCACAGTGGTGTGTGTGGGAGCTTGCTGTGCACAAATTGGCTGCAGCGTTTCCTACAGTGACTACTCTTAAGTACTTCATTGGCTGTAAAGCGCTTTGGGACGTCCTGAGGCCGTGAAAGGCGCTATATAAATGCATGTCTTTCTTTCTTTTTACTAATTAGATAATGAAATAAAAATGAAGAGAAAATAAAGAGCAGCCGAAACAAAACTACCAATGATTTAGCACCTCATTAGCCTCCGCAAATGATTAAATCCTGAGTCAGACATGGGAAACGGCAGCTGGGCACAAATAGCACGATATACTGATCAGTGCACATCACTCTCATTCCATAGTGCTAATTTTAATAACCATCAGAGATCAAACAGGCTTTAAATATTTTTTATCCCATTAGTGATGCGCTCCCTCATAAAATGCTTTTTAACTAAAAAAGATGCAGTAATCACACCACAATTATACAAAAATGATTAAAAGATCTACCTGAAATGACCTTGCCAGAAAGGTAATTGTGTGAGGATATTGAGAGCGAAGGCTGTATGTACACTACTGACTACTGGGATTTTAGTCTGGCCTTCTGGGTAATGGGCCTGCATCGATGGCTTGGCACGGTTAGAAAGCAACACACGTATTGTTTTTTGCCTGGGACATTTTGTCAAGAACCATCAAGTTTAGCTCTGGAATCAGTTATCAAATTATACAAAATTCTTGTCAGGAACAGCCAAAGCTCTGGCAATTTGTTTGAAAGACATTCTCTGCTGAAAAGAAGAATTCGACAAGATTGTTCTTGACAACTCGCTGTGGAAGCAGATTCAACAATAACTTTCCAAAGAGAATTGGATAAATACTTGAAGGATTTTTTTTTTTTAAACAGGGCTATGGGGATAGAACAGGGGAGTGGAACTAATTGGATAGCTCTACCTCTAGCCGGCATAGGCATAATGGGCGGAATGGCCTCCTTCTGTGCTGTATACTGTGATACCAGACAGGAGGGTGGTGCCATTTTCCTGGTGGAGATCAGATCCAGCTGATCATCATTTCAAGCTATGGTGACACCCGAGAGGCGGCATTATTACAGAAGTGAGGAGCGATAAATGTTGTGAAACTAAATCGAGACCACTACCTTCAGGGTTTACCTTACCATTGGAGAGTGGTGGTTAGTCAGGGGCTCAGGGTGTACGGCATGGCTAGAGGACAGTTAGAAAACAGAAGCTCTCACTGCTCGCAAAATGGAAATGTGTGATTTCTAACAGCCACTCACCTGTTCCTTGCCTACAAAACAGGTATCTGGCAGAGGAACAATGGATGGTGACCTTGGACACCCCTTCGATGTCCAAGACCCGTCTGGTTTAATTTTCACACAGTTCTTTAAATGGGCGCCCAGCCAAAACGAGTGGGAAGCTGTTTCAATATGTAAATCTGGCTCCTAAGACGGTTATAGGCCACAACTGCCAATTGCATGTTCAAAAGTGTGTGCCATGCATGCATGCCAGGCCCAGTTGAACCAGGCATTGAACGGCCTAAAGTGACCCTAAAAAGGACTGCTCCAAAAATGGTCTGGGAAATTTTTTTGGGGGGGGATCTTTTGTGGGCCTCTGGGAACCACAAAACTACAGCGGCCCCCCTGCCTGCCCGTTCACACTCCCTCCCCCCTGTAGGGTCAGCTACCTCCCACCAACAGACCCAACCTGTCGGCTGGCTCCGCCCAGAAGCTGGCCGATTTTCGGCCTTCCAGAACCGGTGAGCTGTAGTGGAGCGTCGTTTGGTGCCCACAGCAGGTCAGTTAAATTCAAAGCAGGCCCGAACCTGAAGATACGAACAATGACAGACAGGAAAAGCCCCTCCGGCCCATCCACCCTGTCCCACACAATTGTGATACTTTGTGTGGTTTGGGCTTCCCAACAATGGTGGCTTTGGATTGGCACTGTGGACATCACGCCTATATTGGACCGGTGAAAAATAATGTCACAACTGAAAGTTGGAATTATAAAGAGCTTAGGCACGGTCCATTTTAGAAAATTACGCAGTCTCTAAATCTCCATTTTTTATCTCAATACCCGCCAATGGGCTATCTAGCTGATTTATACCACTGAAATCAGGATGAAACACCATCTTCACGTCAACTTATTTCAGATGGTAGGCTGCTTTGTGCTGCAGACATATGGACACTAGGAACTGGTTAAGACTGATGGAGCTAATTTTACTTGGGGCCTTTACAAATGAGACAGTAGTCTTTCATGCAATGAGTCTGGGTTGCAAGTCTGAAAATTGAGAAGGTTCTGGCCTACTACATCACTCAGCCTTCCGTGGAAAAAGTTAATTAAAAAACTTTGAATTACTTAGGACGTTATATTTAATGATTAAACATTTCATTAAAACATTTCATTTTTGTGAATACTAAAATAGGTACATATTTTAATGGAAAACTATTAACCTTTTTTCTTTTTGAAGCCTAGATTAAGCGTAGATAAGTGTAGATTGGTGCAAATTAAACACCGGTGGTAACGGATTTATTTTGAAAGAGTAGCATTTATATAGTGCCTTTCATGACCTCAAGACATCCCAAAACACTTAAGAGTCATAGAGTTATACGGCACAGAAGGAGGCCATTCAGCCCATCGAGTCCGTGCCAGCTCTCTGCAGAGCAATCCATTCAGTCCCATTCCCCCGCTCTATCCCCGTAGCCCTACAAGTTTATTTCCCTCAAGTGCCTATCCAGTCGCCCTTTGAAAACATTGAGTGTGTCTGCTTCCACCACTTCCGTCGGCAGCGAATTCCAGGTCATCACCACTCGCTGCGTAAAAAAGTTAATCCTCACATTCCCCCCCTGTATCTCTTGCCCAAAACCTTAAATCTGTGTCCCCTAGTCCTTGTGCCATCAACTAGTGGGAACAGCCTTTCCCCGTCTAGCCTATCCAAACTTGTCATAATCTTGTACACCTCTATCAAATCACCCCTCAACCTCCTTTGCTCTAATGAAAACAAATCCAGCTTCTCCACCCTGTCCTTGTAGCTAAGATCCCCCATCCCCGGAACCATTCTGGTAAATTTCCTCTGTACCCTCTCAAGTGCCTTCACATCCTTCCTAAAGTGTAGTGATCAGAACTGGACGCAATACTCCAGTTGTGGCCTAACCAGCGCTTTATAAAAGTTCAGCATAACTTCTCTACTTTTGTACTCAATACCTCTATTTATGAAGCCTAAGATCCCTTGGGGGGAGAAATTCGGTATTGCCCCGTTTGGGGCGAAATTATCGGCCGGGCGCAAAGTTTAGCGCCTGGCGCTAATTATCGCCACCGACTGCAAACTTGGCTTCTATCGCCCCTGGAGATGATTGGAGCGCTAAATCAGGCGCTACACACCTCTCTTAAGGCGCTAACACCGAGGAGCGAGGCGCTAACTCAGAGCGCTGGCGAAGCTCATGTGATGTCAGTCAGCAATGGAACACAGACACACTGGCGCCGGCCAGTTCTTAAAGGGGAGGGTCGATCTTGCTCTCCATCCACACCCTGCTCATTGCAGCCTTGAATCTCGGCCTGGAGAGACCTGTACATCAATTCTGCTGGAAAGAACAATGGAGAGACCCAGGGAAAGAGCTTAGAGTGCAGTCCCCATAGTCTCTTCTAAATCGATGCAAGGAAGGTCAAATCAAAATGAACCTGCAAAGTGCAGCTCAGTACCCAAAACTCCTTCACACAGCGTTGAATCTCTCTAGAAGTCTCTCTCTCTCTCAGAATGCGTGGTGCAAAAATGTCGCCGACAAAAAAAGTCAGGAAGCGGTCACCTTTAAATAGTGCTCCCCCAGTCCCTTTCCGACTGCAAAGCATTCCCCTCAACCTGTCGTTGCTAGCGGCAGGTGGAAAGGCAGGGGGCGCCACTCAATATCCGGTCCGGGGCGCTACTGGGGCGTTGCGCACTCGACTGATGCCACGATCTGCGGGCGCAGGAGATCGTGGTGGTAGTGTTTAGAACCGCCGCAAAATGCCTGGTCAATTTTGCGAGTAGCGCAAACATCACCGCGCCCTCTTAGGGCGCTAACAGGAGGCGCAAAGCAACCGAATTTTTCCCCCCATATGCTTTGCTAACCACTCTATCGATATGTCCCGCCACCTTCAGGGACCTATGCACATTAACTCCCAGGTTCCTCTGTCCCTGCACACTCTTTAAAACTGTGCCATTAAGTGTATATTGCCTCTCCCTGTTCCTTCTGCCAAAATGCATCACCTCACACTTCTCTGTATTAAATTCCATCTGCCACTTGTCTGCCCATTCTGCTAGCCTTTCGATGTCCTGTTGCAGTCGATTGGTATCATCCTCACTGTTTGCCACACCCCCAACTTTGGTGTGATCGGCAAATTTAGAAATTCTACTCTGTATTCCAATATCCAGGTCATTTATATATATATCAAAAAAAGCAGTGGCCCCAGCACTGACCCTTGGGGAACACCACTGTCTACCATCCTCCAGTCTGAAAATCAGCCATTTACCACAACTCGCTGTTTCCTGTCCTTAAGCCAATTCCTTATCCAAGCTGCCACTGACCCACCTATTCCATGAGCCTCAATTTTGTTAACCAGCCTTCTATGTGGTACTTTGTCAAACGCCTTCCGAAAATCCATGTAGACAACATCCATTGCATTCCCTTCATCAATCCTCCCTGTTACACTTAATCAAAAAATTCAATTAGATTAGTCAAACACGATCTGCCTTTTACAAACCCGTGTTGGCTCCCCTTAATTAGCTTAAACCTCTCCAAGTGCCCGTTAATTTTTTCCTTGATTATTGTTTCTAAAACTTTACCCACAAATGACGTACTTTGTAGTCACTGTTGTAATTTAAGAAAGGCAGCAGCCAATTTGCACATGGCAAGGTCCCACAAACAGCAAAGTGATAATGACCAGATAATCTGCTTTAGTGATGTTGGCTGAGGGATGAATTTTGGTGAGGACAGCAGGGAGAACTCCCTTACTGCTGGCATTAAAATTACTTAGTGGAAAATCTAGGCTTTCATAGCTTAGAGACAAAGTCATTCCCGATTTCACAGAGATTTTACTTCCAGCATATCAAATTTCTACTATTACATCTAAACCATCAATAAGTTAATGATGCTGTTCTGTTTACACAGGGTACACACCTATCAGGCAGATTAGATGGACCCCAGATCGTAACAATAAGGAAACTTTGTGCTCAACCAGTAAACTCTTTTCTTAGTGCACATGCAGTGTTCGCATGGATTGTTGTGGTTTACAGTGGTGCGAATAAGCAAAATGGGAATTATCGATAAAATACCTGCCAATATTAATCATGCATTTAAGAATGAATTTCATTTTGACATGGTACTATAAGGATTTTTTAGTCAATTTTCAATTTTCGTTTAGTCATTCCACAAGGGATTGTACTGCGGCAATAATTAAACTTGTTTATGTTTGGACCGGGGGAAATCTTTTAGTTAAAAAAAGACCAAACATGTATTACAATTATTTAATTTATAGTAAAATGACGAAAATTCCAGAACCATGGCCTGAACTAGCAGTTTCAGAATGTCATAGGGTTGGAAATGCAGGAATTTTTCACTGGTGCAGTAGAGAGGACACTTCCAAGATTTGACTCAATGCATAAAATTACTTAGCGGAAAATCTAGGCTTTCCTAGCTTAGAGACAAAGGGGGAAAAATTGAGTCGCGCCCCCTTTGGGGCGGTAACTTCGCCGGGGCGCTACTTTTAGCGCCCCATAAAAATTAGCACCCCCGCGCCGGAAATTGAGTGGTTGAGCCCCAAGAGGGAAGCGGGCCGCTACTGAAAGTGCCCCGCATCCCTCTTGGGGCGCTGCGAGCCCACCAAAGTCATTCCAAATTTCACAGAGATTTTACTTCCAGCATATCTAATTTCTACTATTACATCTAAACCATCAATAAGTTAATGATTGTTCTGTTCTGTTCTGTTTACACAGGGTACACGCTGCCAGGCAGATTAGATGGACCCCAGATTGTAACAATAAGGAAACGTTGTGCTCAACCAGTAAACTCTTTTCTTAGTGTTGGGGGAGAGTAAAATGGAAACTTAACTCGGCATCAAACCCTCACTATAATTAATTTTGATGCTACCGCTAGGTGAGAAACTGTTCCACTCCCCAGCGTTGAACAAGGCAGAAATCGTGGTCAACGAAATTTATGAGAATGTTTAATGCGCCCGATCCAAACTGTTCTCGCCGTGGTTCAGTGGGTAGAAATCTCACCTCTGAATCAGAAGCTTGTAGGTTCCAGCCCACTCCAAAGCACAAAAATCTAGGCTGACACTCCAGTGTATTACCGAGGGAGTGCTGCACTGTCAGAGGTGTCATCTTTCAGATACGACTTTAAACCGAGGCCACGTCTGCCCTCCCAGGTGGATGTAAACCATCCTATGGCACTATTCGAAAGACATCAGGGGAGTTATCCTCAGTGTCCTGGCCAATACTTATCCCTCAATCAACATCAGTAAAACAGATTATCTGGTCATTATCACATCACTGTTTGTGGGACCTTGCTGTGCACAAATTGGCTGCCGTGTTTCCTACATTACAACAGTTATTGCACTTCAAAGGTACTTCATTGGCTGTAAAGCGTTTTGGGACGTCCCGAGTTCGTTAAAGGCGCTATAGAAATGTAAGTTCTTTCTTTTTCTTTTGCTCTGCTATTTAAATGGACGCTCCGCTACACGACAGAAGATAATGGAAATTCCTTTGGAGAGTGGTGATGAATGACCATTTTCAGCTCTGCCTTACAAAAGGGGAATATAATCCATTTTCAAAACTGCATTCATCCAAATCATCTTCTGCCAGCGAGGGGATTGGCAGCTGTCCACAGCTCGCTTGCCAAGAAACTGACAGGAGAAGCGTTTCCACGAGGAGAGGAAGGACACCTTGCCAGCACCATCTTGCAGCTTGAATAAGGAATAATCAATTGGCACAAATATTATTGCGTGAGTCGATGCAGGTTTTAAAGTCTATTAGATGATTTCCCAAGGATATGTGAAGTAAATATTGTAGACCTGGTGAAACCTAGGGTTCTTTTTAATATTAAAATTTAATAGGATATCACTGCTTACCAAATGTTCCAGTTTTTTTTTTTAAGCTCAAAAATCTCCAGGGCAGTCACTTCACCAATTGCACTCAGCCATTCCCCCCACCTTCAAGCTGTGGCTCAGTGAGTAGCACTCTCACCTCCGAGTCAAAAGGTTGTGGAGCCCCCACTACTGAGACTCGAGCCGATAATCCAAGCTGACACTTCATCGCAGTGACACTTCGCTGACTACCCGAGGGTCGCTGCTGGGAGGAGGCCGGTCCAGCTCCATCCTCGTGGAGCCACTGAGCTGCTTCCCGAGGTCTAATTTGACATCCGCAGATCGCCGGTTCCATGAGGACAAAGTGGGACCATCTGCCTCCCAGAAAAGCCTTCGGGTTGACAAAGATGTAGTGAGAACACTATGCAAATGTCACTGCACAGTGTTTCACCTAAGTATGGTAATTGTTAGCCCCAGGACATACAAGCTAAGTCATACACTCCTGGTTCTCAAGGGACACGGCCCAGTCAAGGGAGCTTTGTTACATCTGTTGACTGAGAAATAACAACAACAACAACTTGTATTTATATATGGGCCTAGAAATTCGTTGATGGCTTGCCTTTTTTACAAGCGTAAAAACGGGCGCCTAAGTATCCAATGTGGCGAGTGGTGCACTTCCAGTGCGGAATTTGTGAGTGTGCGCCGCCCACCATAATAGACACTTAGGCACTTGGTTCCTTTGAAGATTCTTGTATAATTAAACATATTATGCAAACAAATGAATATATGAAAGGAAATTGCCTGTTATTAAAGTATGCCAGCACATGCTGGTACTTCAAATCACCATAATCTGTCATTCCCAGTCTAATTCACACCTAGAGCAGAATTCTGTAGCTCTAAATAAGATCATGGGGGGAGAAATTCAGTCGCGCCCCATTTGGGGCGCAATTATCGGCCATGCGCAAAGATTAGCGCCTGGCGCTAATTATCACCACTGACTGCAAACTTGACTTTTAACGCCCCTGGAGGTGATTGGAGCGCTAAATCAGGCGCTACACACCTGTCTTAAGGCGCAAAGGCCGAGGAGCGAGGCGCTAACTCAGAGCGTGGGCACAGCGCAGGTGCTGTCAGTTAGCGATGGAACACAGACACACTGGCGCCAGACAGTTCTTAAAGGGGTGGGTCGATCTTGCACTCCAGCCACACCCTGCTCATTGGAGTCTTGAATCTCGGCCTGGAGAGACCTGTGCCTAAATCTTCCAGCCAAGGACTATGGAGAGGGTGAGAGAACGAGCTCAGCGCTTCAGCGAGCGGGCCTTGGATGCTCTGGTTGGCGCGGTGGAGCGCAGAAGATCTATACTCTTCCCTGAGAGTGGCAGGAGGCCTTTGCCGCGCGAGTACAGAAGAGTGTGGAGGGAGGTGGCTCAGAGCGTCTCCTGCAGGAGCATGGTGCCCAGGACCCATGTACAATGTCGAAAAAAGTTCAACGACCTCACTTGGGTCGTCAGGGTGAGTGGCTTTTTTTCAATACCTCTCCATCCCTCCATCTCAACCTCACTCTATGGCCAGAGGGTCTTAAAACCCCAATGCACAACACTCATCCAACACCTATGGCCCTCTCATGAAACACACACACACATTCCACACTTTGCATACAGTAAGGGCTATTCACCTATGGGAGGCACATCAGGCAAGACCATGGCTGCATACAGTAAGGGCTATTCACCTATGGGAGGCACATCAGGCAAGACCATGGCTGCATACAGTAAGGGCTATTCACCTATGGGAGGCACATCAGGCAAGACCATGGCTGCATACAGTAAGGGCTATTCACCTATGGGAGGCACATCAGGCAAGACCATGGCTGTATATTTACTCAGACGCCGTCCTTTTTCTTGAAGGCCAAGCTATCTCATAATAGGAGACAGCAGCAACGGACGGGTGGAGGGCGGCCTCAGCTGCAACCCCTCAGCGATCTTGAGGCGCGCGTCCAGAGGATTGTGGCAAGCCGGGTGATTGGTCCCGTCGCCACTGGAGACGCCGACCCCGTTCTGGACAGCAATGGTAAGGTCATCACCTTTTTGTCCTCTGTCCATCCACTTGTCTATCACAACACCAGCCTTTGACACTTTCAATCCAACTTACTAAATCGCTGCACTTATTCCTCCCTTACTGCCACCCTGTCCTCACGCTAAAGCCACTCTTGTACCTCCCTGCTTTCAGATGGTGATTCACCAGCTGAGGAGACGGGCCTTCAAGCTGCCAGTGGGAGTGAAGCTGCAGGCGAGGAGGAAGATGAAGGCGGAGCATCAGTGCCACCCTCTCCCGAGGAAGCCCATGCCCACATTGGGAACACGCCTTCCCTGGAGGGGAGCAGGGGGGAAGCGTCTGATGAGGGTGAAGCTCCAGGACCCAGCGGGCTGCAGCAACGCCATGGGGGTAGGGAAGAACGGGGGCCTTCTCCCCGGAGGGAGAGTATGCCAGCGACTCCTACTGCACTGGACGCAGAGGAGGAGCGGCTCATCGCTGAAATGAACACCCAGGCGGTGGACATGCACACTGAGCTCATGGGTGCAGTGGGAAGGGTGCCCGAATGCATTGAATCACTGGCAAGGAGTGTGGAGCACTTCGCTGTAGCACAGGCGGATGCCACGCTAAAGCTTAGTGCTGCAATTCAGTCTCAGACTGCTCTCATGCAGACTCAGATTGAGGCCACGCGAGCACTGACTGCTGCCATCCTCGATGGTTCGTACACATTTCCCCGGGGCTGTCACCGCGCCGCAGCAGGCCAGCAATCTGTGCTCCAGCAGATTGCTCCGGATGCTGAAGTGCTGCCCCGTGGGAGTGCCAGTGTGTCGGTCGAGCAGGGAGTTGCTGTCCTCTCTCAAGATGACAGCATTCCTGCTGCCACCACTGTCACTTCTCCACTGCACTTGCCACCGCCTGTAGGACAGACTGCTGCCGCCCATGCAGAGTTGGTGCAGTCTGCAGCCGGGCCCTCCAGGCCCAGAGCTGGTTGAGGCCGTCCTTCAAGGGCATCTGCAGTCTCAGGTTCTGACAATCAGCAGCCTTCCACCAGCCTTGCTGCAGCCACTGAGGTCCCATTACGGAGGAGCAGTAGGGTAAGAAGGGGGGAAGTGCGCAAGGGAAGGAGATCACCCTCGAAGGGCAAAAAGTAGAAGGTGTGACAAAATGTTGGTCTTTTTTTTATTAAAGGCTAAGGTTCGTGGTCAAACTTTTGGACATTATCTCCAGGTTATGAGAACCAGTTCTGTTAATGACTGTGTTTTTGTGTTTCTTTCTATTAGTTTGTCACGAGGAAATGACACACACAGAGTTTGTGAAAGAAATAAGTTTTTGTATTCAAAATATACATGTTTGGTGTTTGGAATCATTGGTGCCTTGGCCGGCTTAGGGGTTGCGGGTTAGTTTAATTCATGTTGTTCTCAATGGCAGAAGCCATTTCCACAGCAGGGGCCTAGAAGCGGCTTGCTATCAGCCGTTGACGGACGGCCCTTGCCGTTTCAACATTGTGGGCCGCCCTCACGCCTTGGTGCTGCTGATGATCATCCTCCTCCTCCTCCTCCTCTTCCTCCTCTTCCTCCTCCTCCTCTGGTGGTGCTCCAAGGCCTGGTGGCATTGGCTGGGTCCTGAGGATTGCCATGTTATGCAGCATGCAGCACACAACTACGAAGTGGGAAACTCGCTCAGGCGAGTACTGCAGGGCTCCTCCAGAATGGTCCAGACAGCGGAACCGTTGCTTCAGCACGCCGATTGTGTGCTCATCGATGTTCCTGGTAGCTTGATGGCTCTCGTTGTAACGCAGCTCAGCAGGGGTGTTGGGCGTACGGAGCGGTGTCATCAGCCAGGTGCTCAGTGGATACCCCTTGTCCCCGAGAAGCCAACCAACTGGCTGATGCGGTGCCTCGAAAAGTTCTGCCACAGTAGTCTGGCGCAGGATGAAAGCATCGTTGCAGCTGCCAGGATAGTGGGCATTGACAGCGAGTATCAGCTGTCTGTGGTCACAGACCAACTGAACATTCAAGGATTGGAACGCCTTTCTGTTCCGGAAATCCTCGGCATTCTCATGCGGAGCACGCAAAGCCACATGCGTGCAGTCAATGGCGCCCTGCACCATGGGGAAGCCCGCTATCCTCGCAAAGCCCAGAAAGCGTTCATGCTGCTTGTCTGGGGTCATGGGGAAAGAGATGTACTCTCGTCTCCTTTTAAAGAGGGCATTTGTGACCTGACGGATGCAGCAATGCACCGCGAACTGGGAGATATTGGCGATGTCCCCAGCAGCAGATTGAAATGAGCCAGTAGCATAAAAGTTCAGAGCCACTGTGATCTTCACTGCCACCGACAGAGACGTCCTGGACCTCAGTTGAGGCTGCAGATCTGGCTGCAGCAAGTGGCAGAGCTCAGTGACCACCTCCTTGCTGAAGCGCAGCATTCGCAAACACTGCTCCTCAGACATATGAATGTAGGAGAGCTGTTCACGATATACCCTGGGAGGGTAAGCTCTCCTGTACAGACGCCTGTTGGCCCTCCTCTGTCTGGCCATCATTGCCACTCTCTCTCTGCGTCTCTGTGTCCTCCGATTCAGCTGGTGCAGGACGACGCCCCCAATCAGTGCAGCCCCCATAGTCTCTTAGCAAGCAAAGTTATGAAGGCCAAAAACCAAACTACCTGCCAAGTTATGATCAGTAGCCAAAACTACCTCACACAGCGTTGACTCAATGCAGAAGTCTCTCTTTCTCTCTCTCCAAATCTCTCTCTCTCTCTCAGAATGAGTGGTGCAAAAATGTCAACCACAGAGAAAGACAGGAAGAGGTCCCCTTTAAATAGCGCCCCCCCCAGCCCCACAGCGACTGATAGCGTTCCAGTCTACCGGTCGTTGGATGCGCCAGGCAGAAAGGATGGGGGCGCCACTCAATTTCCGCTCCGGGGCGCCACAAGGGCGTTGCACCCTCGTATGACGTCAAGATCTGTGTGCGCAGGAGATCGCGGCGGTAAAGTTTAGCGCCACCGCAAAATGTCTAGTTAAGTTTGCGAGCGGTGCAAACATCGCTGCGCCCAGGCGCTAGCTGCTTTGCGCCCCATTAGCGCTCTCTTAAGGCGCTAACGGGAGGCGCAACCAACTGAATTTTTCCCCCCATGTGTCTCTAAGCAGCCATTTTAAATTTTAAGAAAGCAAGCAGCATCTTTCTTAGAACCTGGCTGCCACAACTTTTAACAAACTTCTAAAGATGTATGAGCCTAATAGGACATAAATTCTGGTTTTGTTACCATATTTATAGGATTAAAGTTTCATTGCCAGATCTAATATTCCTTGCTGAAATAGAGGAACATAGGAACAGGAGGAGGCCATTCAGCCCCTTGAGTCTGTTCTACCATTCAAGCAGATAATGGCTGATCTGTACCTCAACTCCATTTACCCGCCTTTTCTCTATATCCCTTGATAACCTTACCTAACAAACATCTATCAATTTCAGTCTTGACAATTCCAATTAACCCAGCAGCCACAGCCTTTTGGAGGAACGAGTTCCAGATTTCCACTATCTTTTGTTTGTAAAAGTGCTTCCTAATTTCACTCCTAAATGGCCTATTTCGAATTGTAAGATTATGCCCGCTTGTTCTGGATTCCCCCATCAGAGGAAATCGGTTTTTTTCTGTATCTACCCTACTGAATCCCTTTATTATTCTAAACACCTTGATTAGATCACCCCTCAACCTTCTAAAGTGAAAGGAATACAAATCAAGTTTATGCAACCTGTCTTCATAATTTAACCATTTAAGCCCTGATATTACTCTGCACTGCAGCAACTCGCCAAGGCTTCTTCGGCAGCACCTCCCAAACCCGCGACCTCTTCCACCTAGAAGGACAAGGGCAGCAGGCGCATGGGAACACCACCCCCTCCAAGTTCCCCTCCAAGTCACACACCATCCTGACTTAGAAGTATATCACCGTTCCTTTATTGTTGCTGGGTCAAAATCCTGGAACTCCCTCCCTAACAGCACTGTGGGAGTACCTTCACCACACGGATTGCAGTGGTTCAAGAAGGCAGCTCACCATCACCTTCTTGAGGGCAATTAGGGATGGGCCATAAATGCTGGCCTTGCCAGCAATGCCCACATCCTATAAACGAATAAAACAAAACTCTGGTGAACCTGCTCTGTACTCCCTCCAATCCAATATACCTTCCTTGAGGTGCGGTGCCCAAAACTGAACGCAGTATTCCAGATCTGGTCTGACCAAGGCTATGTACAACTGAAGCATAACTTGCTCATTTTTGTATTACAAGCCTCTCAAGATAAAGAACAGCATTCCATTAGCCTTTTTGATTGCTTTTTGTACCTGTGCACTAGCTTTTAGTGATTTATTCACATGAACAGCTAAATCCCTTTGCTCCTCCACAGCTCCTAGTCTCTTCACCATTAAGAAAGAAAGTGGTCAGTCTTACACATTTCTCAGTGAGTGCAAATAGAAGGCAACAAGCACCTTTTTATGCAAGAGTAAGTACTAAGAGGCACTGTCAGCATGCACAGATGCTGCAAATGCTGATGCCTGGAAGCAGGAACTGTATGGCCTAGAAGTTCCTTAGCGATTTAAACCCGTGTTGCACCTTTAACAAAATTATTACATCTGCCACCGGCCTCTAGAGGGAGATACACAGACATTTCATGGATATCATCATCCACAAATCCAATGGTACAAGCAGTGGTGCAAAACCCATGTAAAACAGGTATAAGCCACTGAGCCTCCAGGAACTTTCTGTGCACCCAGTACTCTTTGGCAGTACTCTGGGAGACAGACAGGTACATCACAAACACTGCTTCTCTCTTTCATTTCTCTCTCAAATTACTTCAATTCATTTCTCATCAATATCTGGATTATATTTTGGCAGCATTATGGCCAGTCAAATGCCATCTATGCTCAGAGGACAGCAGAGCAGTGCCATAGCCAGGAGAAGGACCCATTACATCTCTGATGAAGACCTTCAAGCCCTCCTAGTTGAGATTGAAGCCAGGAGGCACAGACTTCTTGGTCTGCGACCCACTGAGTTGGCCAGGAATGTCAATAATTTTGCCTGGAGGGTGATGGCACTGACACTGTCTGCCAACTCCCTCAAAACAGTGCTGAAAGAAGCCCAATCACCTGACCAGGGCTGGCAAGGTAATGCAGTCACCATGCTCTTCCTTTCATGCTTGCGCACCCTGTCTCCCCACTCCCACCCGCCACACTCTTCATCCTCCTAAAGCAACACTTGCACAACTATCCCTTCAAACTACACTGTGGTTAAGGGTGCCTCCATCTCCCTAACCTGCACTGTGGCTGCACAGCTCCCCTAACACACAACTGTCTCACACAATTCCAACACACCATCTTCCTCTGTAGCACCCCCAAATCCCTTACTTCACCTTTTCCATGCCATTTGCCACGCAATCCTTAACTGCCAGCCTGACCCTCATTTACTTAGCTCTCTGCAGAAGTTGAGACACAATGTCTGGCAAAGGCAGGCCACCAAAGGGGGCATCCTCAATTTCAAACACGCTCACCCCCTGTAAATGAATCGCGAGAGATCCATAATGGGCGGCGGAATCGATATCGTCCGCTTTACACTATCGGCCAAAGTTGAAATTACCCTACATTCTCTTTGGCCCTGAATTTCTGCAGAGCCTTTTCCTGTCTCCCACCAAAACTCCAGCAGAACCCCCAGAGAAAGAGTGTCAATGGCTGAAAATAATCAGAGTTATGCTGGGAGAGCAGGAGAACCTCCATGGAATTTGAGGGCCTTTATGTTTATCATAGGTAGATTGCACTTTAATAGTTGTAATTTGTTGTGTTTTTGATACTTGCTTGCAAATGAAGTCATTAGTGGCTTTGGTCTGTAAGATAATTACTGCCATTTCAAAGATAATTGGTCAGCATAGACTGGGATATAACCAGTAAATAAATTACAGCAAGGAAACCTCCTGCTGATTACCACCTACCTATCACCTACTGCCCTCCCTCAGCTGGTGAATCAGTACTCCTCCATGTTGAACACTACTTGGAAGAGGCACTGAGAGTAGCAAGGGCACAGAATGTACTCTGGGTGGAGGACTTCAATGTCCATCACCAAGAGTGACTCGGTAGCACCACATCTGACCGAGCTGGCCGAGTCCTGAAGGACATAGCTGCCAGTCTGGGCCTGCGACAGGTGGTGAGAGAACCAACACGAGGGAAAAACCTACTTGACCTCGTCCTCGCCAATCTCCCTGTCGCAGATGCATCTGTCCATAACAGCATTGGTAGCAGTGACTACCGCACAGTCATTGTGGAGACGAAGTCCCATCTTCACACTGAGGACACCCTCCATCGTGTTGTGTGGCACTACCACCGTGCTAAATGGGATAGATTCAGAACAGATCTAGCTGCTCAAAACTGGGCATCCATGAGGCGCTGTGGGCCATCAGCAGCAGCAGAATTGTATTCCACCACAATCTGTAAACTCATGGCCCGGCATATCCCTCACTCTACCATTACTATCAAGCCAGGGGACCAACCCTGGTTCAATAAAGAGTGCAGAAGAGCATGCCAGGAGCAGCACCAGGCGTACCTAAAAACTAACGGGAGGAGGAGGCTCGATGAATATCCCCATCCTCAATGATGGTGGAGCCCAGCACGAGTGCAAAAGACAAGGCTGAAGCGTTTGCAACCATCTTCAGCCAGAAGTGCCGAGTGGATGATCCATATCAGCCTCCTCCTGACGTCTCCACCACCACAGAAGCTAGTCTTCAACCAATTCAATTCACTCCACGTGATATCAGGAAACAGCTGAGCGCACTGGATACAGCAAAGGCTATGGGCCCCGACAACATCCCGGCTGTCGTGTTGAAGACTTGTGCTCCAGAACTAGCCGCGCCTCTAGCCAAGCTGTTCCAGTACAGTTATAACACTGTCATCTAGCCAACAATGTGGAAAACTGCCCGTGTATGGCCTATCCACAAAAAGCAGGACAAATCCAATCCGGCCAATTACCGCCCCATCAGTCTACTCTCAATCATCAGCAAAGTGATGGAAGGTGTCGTCGACAGTGCTATGAAGCAGCACTTACTCACCAATAACCTGCTCACTAATGCCCAGTTAGGGTTCCACCAGGACCACTCGGCTCCAGACCTCATTACAGCCTTGGTCCAAACATGGACAAAAGAGCTGAATTCCAGAGGTGAGGTGAGAGTGACTGCCCTTGACATCAAGGCAGCATTTGACCGAGTGTGGCATCAAGGAGTCCTAGTAAAACTGAAGTCAATGGGAATCGGGGGGAAAACTCTCCACTGGCGGGAGTCATACCTAGCACAAAGGAAGATGGTTGTGGTGGTTGGAGGTCTATCATCACAGCCCCAGGACATCGCTGCAGGAGTTCCTCAGGGCAGTGTCCTCGGCCCAACCATCTTCAGCTGCTTCATCAATGGCCTTCCCTCCATCATAAGGTCAGAAGTGGGGATGTTCGCTGATGACTGCATAGTGTTCAGTGCCATTCACAACTCCTCAGATAATGAAGCAGTCCATGCCAGCATGCAGCAAGAACTGGACGACATTCAGGCTTGGGCTGATAAGTGGCAGGTAACATTCATGCCACACAAGTACCAGGCAATGACTATCTCCAACAAGCGAGCGTCTAACCACCGCCCCTTGACATTCAACGGCATTACAATCGCCGAATCCCCCATCATCAATATCCTGGGGGTCACCATTGACCAGAAACTTAACTGGACCAGCCAAATAAATACTGTGGCAACAAGAGCAGGTCAGAGGCTGGGTATTCTGCAGCGAGTTTCTCACCTCCTGACTCCCCAAATCCTTTCCACCATCTACAAGGCAGAAGTCAGGAGTGTGATGGAATACTCTCCACTTGCCTGGATGAGTGCAGCTCCAACAACACTCAAGAAGCTTGACACCATCCAAGAAAAAGCAGCCAGTTTGATTGGCACCCCATCCACCACCTTAAACATTCACTCCCTCCACCACCTGGCGTACTGTGGCTGCAGTGTGTACCATCTACAAGATGCACTGCAGCAACTCGCCAAGTCTTCTTTGGCAGCACCTCGCAAACCCATGACCTCTTCCACCTAGAAGGACAAGGGCAGCAGGCACATGGGAGCACCACCACCTCCAAGTTCCCCTCCAAGTCACACAACATCCTGACTTAGAAGTATATCGCCGTTCCTTCATCGTCACTGGGTCAAAATCCTGGAACTCCCTCCCTAACAGCACTGTGGGAGTACCTTCACCACACGGACTGCAGCGGTTCAAGAAAGCGGCTCACCACCACCCTCTCAAGGGCCACTAGGGATGGGCAATAAATGCTGGCCTTGCCAGCGATGCCCACATCCCATAAACGAATAAAAAAACTGGTTCTTAACAAAGGTAGAATGAGGAATGATACAACTCCTTGATTACAGGGGACTAAGGTAAGGTTGCCAACCCTCCAGGATTGGCCTGGAGTCTCCAAGAATTGATTAATCTCCAGGACACTGCTGTGAGAAACTCGGGAGAAAAATCATAGGGGGCATTAAAAGAAATTGTGTGGTTTTTTTTCCTTTTTTTGAACCTTTTTTGTTCATTAGTTATAAAAATATTGAAGATTGGGGGAAGAAAAGCTGTTTGACTGACAGTTAATAATCATCAAGTTGGGTAATGAAGAGTCTTTTCGCTTTCCAATTGGCCATGGGAAGGCGAGGTGCCACGTTGGGTGACCAATGGCAAGAATGTAGGGCGGGGCAGCTGGAGGCAGGAGGTCATGTGATGAAACCTCCCGGAATACATTCAACCAGAGTTGGCAACCCTAGACAATGGCCAGTTTACGAGGATGAATGTTAGACCATTGTGAGATGATACCAAAAACACTCACCTGTAACACAGTGCTGAAAATTTAAATGATTAAAAAGTTTGAAAGATGAAGACGTCCATAATGCAGCAGGCCCCTTTTCATTTGTTCATGGTTCCCCATTCCAACATCAGATCTCCGGACTGTTCATTCAGGCAACATTAGATAGAGTATGATATAACGACAGTGAGCTTATTCTAGGAACACGGCCCTTTATTGTAAATGAATGCAGACACTTTTACCCAAGAGGATCATCAGAACTCAATAAAAATCTATTTATAGAAATATCTCACTGTGCTCTGAGTTATAATTGGTTTACTCCAGATAATGTAACAAGGGGAGCATTCTTTACCTGGCATAAAATTACACAGTTATTGACATCATATCATTGAGCAGAGAAGGTTAAGAGGAGATTTAATAGAGGCGTTCAAAATCATGAATGGTTTTGATAGAGTAAATAAGGAGAAACTGTTTTCAGTGACAGAGAGACAGTAACCAGAGGACCCAGATTTGAGGTGATTGGCAAAAGAACCAGAGGTGACATGAGGAAACCTTTTTTTACACAGCGAGTGGTTGTGATCTAGAATGCACTGCCTGAAAGGGTGCAGATTCAAAGGTAACATTCAACAGAGAATTGGATAAATACTTGAAGGGAAAACAATTACAGGGCTATGGGGGACGAGCTGGGGAGTGGGATTAATTGGATCGCTCTACCAAAGAGCCCGCACAGGCACGATGGGCCGAATGGCCTCCTTCTGTGCTGTATCATTCTAAGATTCTATGATATTTGTTGCAGTCAAATTAATGTTTATATTGTCCTCCCAGATAACAACTTTCTGAAACATTTAAAATATTTCCTTTATAGTCATTTTCAGTCGGATTTCTTGCAGCAAGAAAGTTCTATGCTTTGAACTGCGGCAATGACAACATGTTAAGGACTGAATCAGTCCTGGATGAGGTGCAAGAGCAGAGCACAGTTAAACTGCGTGTCTAACAACACCAGTTCTCAGCCAGCACAGATATTATGTGTGCTGCTTTTCATATTTTTAGCCAGGAGCGGTTATCATTTTGCAATTTGCCGGCGTACTTTTATATTCCCATTAAAAACAATGGATGTGCAGGAGCAAGGGATAGGTAATAAAATATTTAAAGAACAACGAATTGCAGAAAATGTTTGATATATTTAGGTCCAAAAGCCTAAATCAAGTTGGGCATAATTAGGCCAAAGCCTAATGACAGCATTACTGACCACAACAGTGAATCACTGAATTACAGTGAATTTAACTGAACTGCTGCATAATTTTATTCAAGGTTGTTATTTTGAAACCCTAGATAGTGAATTTAAAATGAGAAACTAGTCTTACCAAGATTTATAATATACTGTGTAAAAATTAATACAAGTATTCATCATTTGTGTGTCATGGACACAAGGTGATTATAGTTTGTTCAAGGCAAATATAGACCATTTATACAGGCATTGTGCCTACTTGTCAGGACTAACAAGTGAATTGCAGCTTCTCTATCATCATCGCAGTTCAGGTATATCACACGGCCCTTGATTTTTAATGTGTTACACAGCTATTGATTTTTGAAATTCAATTTAGTGCTTGGGATCATGTCAGATTGAAGTGCCGCAATGCCACTGTATCCACTAGGTGGAGTGCTAGCCAGCACTGCAAAGACTTGGTAATTATTTTTATAACTCGGTTGCATAGAGGGACCTAAGACCGAGTGTAGTCTTCAGGTCAAGCAGGGTCAGAGGGCAGGGGATAATTGGACCAGGGTGCGCAGATGTAATCTAGTCCCCATTTTAAAGTTGCATTCTGTCCTTATATAATACTTTGATTTGATATTATTTACAGTTAAATAAGGAAGCTTTACAGGAATTTAGGAAGCAGAGAAGTCGAGTTGGTTGGCGCATTGTGCTTCTCTGCAGTACAGTCTTAACTATTGAACTATAATAAACTGCCACTGAATGGAGAGTGTAATTTAGAAAGAAGAAAGAACTTACATTTCTATGGAAACTTTCATGACCTCAGGCCGTCCCAAAGTGCTTCACAGCAAATTAAGTATTTTTGATGTGTAGTCACTGTTGTAATGTAGGAAATTTACAGCACAACAAGTTTACATCGCCAGTTTCTATTATAAATGTGGACATAGTAATTTATAATGGGAAAGGTTGACAGGAAGTGCGTACAGATGTAAAGTATCTTACGCTTGTTGACAGACCTCATCGGCAGATATGCCGTCAGTTTCCACATGTACGCTGATGACAACTCGTTCTCCTTCTCCAGCATCTCTCTTGACCCCACCACTGTCTCTGTACTGTCCGACTGCTTGTCCAACATCCAGTCCCGGATGAGCCGTCATTTCCTGCTGCTAAACTTTGGGGAGACCAAACCCATCATCTTTGGTCTCCACCACAAACTCCGTACCCGTGCCAATGACTTCATCCCCCTCCCTGGCCACTGTCTCAAGCTGAACATGACTGTTCAGAGCCTCGATGTCCTGTTCAAGCCCCAAAATGAATTTCTGACCCCAAATCCTCTCCAGCACAAAGACTGCCTATTTCCATCTCTGTAACATTGCCTGCCTTCGCTCCTACCTCAGCCCATCTGGCACTGATACCCACATCCATGCCTTTGTCACCTCTAGACTTGACTATTCCAATGCTCGCCTGGCTGGCCTCCTATCCTCCACCCTCCATTAACTTCAGCTCATGCAATACTCTACTGCCCATATCCTATCTTGGACCAAGTCACGTTCGCCCATCGCCCCTTTCCTTGTTGACCTACAATGGCTTCCGGTTGCCCAATGCTTCCAATTTAAAATGTGCATCCTCGTATTTAAATCCCTTCATGGCCTCGCCCCTCCCTATCTGTGTAGCCTCCTCCAGCTCTACAAGCCCCTCCCCCTCCCAAGCTCTCTGCTCCTCTGACTCTGGCCTCTTGTGCATCCCCCATTCGTTGCTCCACCATTGGCAGCAGTATCTTTAGCCACCTAGGCCTTAAAGCTCTGGAATTCCTTCCCTCGGCCTCCCCGCCTCTCCACCTCCCTCTTCAAAACCCAGCACTGTGACCAAGCTTCTGGTCACCCCTCCTGATAGCCCCTTCTTTGGCTCAGCATCCAGTTTTGTTGATTAGACCTCTGTGAAGCGCTTTGGGAAGTTTTTCCACATTAACGGGTATTGTATCAGTGCATGTTGTAGTAAAAATATATGCAGATTATGGTGCACTGTAGTAAAGAATATGAAATAGCTAAAACAGAACAATTGCAATGCAGCCCTCCTACAGTTTGAGATCAATCCAGCACAAGTGAAAACGTGACATTTTGTACCGCATGTGTTACAGGTAACATCTTCAGTGATATTCCAGAATACACCATTGGTTTATCCTGTCAGATACGACCCCTGCAGTCATTAGCAGGTGAAGATCATCCTACTACATGATACTCAGCAGGGAAGCACAAACCTACAAGGCATGCAGCACTTTCACTGTAACATGTAGTCAACTGTTTATCCCCCATTGTAAATCAATGAAACACAAGCCAATTAAACTTGCCTTTCTTATCACTGTGATAGCAGTTATCTGTCGCAAACAATTTTTCAAACGGCTATCTGCTTTCTCCTTTTACTTAAAATTAGACCTACCATACGCATCAGAAAAAAGGTGATGTTTCACTTACATCTGGTTTCTATTTGTCTCAGTGTCAGCACCTATACACTTATACCGTAAACTAAGTATGTCGTATGCTCGCCGTAGAAGAGGAGAGGGAGCTGCATCGTGACTAGGCTGGCCTGATAGCTTAACAGACACTCATTATCCTCGTAACTGCCAGGGATCGGGCTGGCATTTGATTTGTGCTCTTATTACAATTTTTTCAGTATCCTCTCTGGTGGACAGATTATTGATTCTACCCCATTCACCAGAACTGTTGCTGGCAGGCTGCCCTCTGTAACTATCTGTTATACTGGTCCCCAGACTTGTCGTTAACTCTGCCCCTGACTGGTGTACAGAGAACTGTTTTCTCTATTCTCGCTATTTCCAGCGAGTTAATCAGCCACTATTGCAACTGGGTGAAGGTAAGTTCTTTCACTGCCATAGAATGATTCATTTTTGCGTACAAAATGACAAAGAAGGATTCGCTTATAGTGTCTCTATCACATGACATAGTTAAATACCCAGTAAGCTGAGGTGCCTAGAAGTCAATATTACAAAATACACCAACTACCTAATTTGGACAGATCCTTTATCTCATTACCTTCCCATCAAGGCCATTTGATACAGTCCTACTGAAAGCCAATCTATCGCCTTCCCCATAGAGTACAAGGAATTGGACTTTTCCATGAACATCTCTGTGTTGGTCATGCAGATGTCCTCCTACTAAATTATTCCTTATTAAGGAAGTAGAACTGGTGGATGGCTGCAAGAGTCGGAATCTTTGGAATCCGATCCCAGTAAAATTCAGAATCTTTGGAATCAGATCCCAGTAAGGGCTAAAAATTCAATTAGGCCCGAAAACAGGCGCGGGGATCAGGATACGCGATCAGCCTACACCCGTTGATAGTAATTCAGGCAGCATGCGCCATTCGTGCTGCCTGCTAAATACCATGATTGATGCGTGCAGCCCAGCACTGAGAGTGCTGCTGAGTGGCTGAGCACTCGGCAAAGGGCCGGAGTTTGTGCGAGGCTCGCTCTATTTAAAGCTAGCCTCCACTTTTAAAGGCAGTCTGCACCTCTTAAAGGTGAGGTGCATTCTGCATTCAGCAGCTGCTGGAACTGCTCGTCAAGGCAACTGTGACTCAGTAATGGCTCAACAGGGCAGAGAAAGGGCACCAAGGTTCTCCGGCACAGCACTAGAGCCCTTAGTGCAGGATGTAGAACGGAGGCGACAGGTCCTCTACCCGTAGGGGGCCAGGAGGCCCTCCAGACTCACAGTCAGAAGGCAGTGGGAGCAGATTGCTGAAGCGGTCACTGCCAGCAGTCTTGCCCCGAGGACCTGGATCCAGTGCCGAAAGAAGTTCAATGACCTCACACGAGTGGTCAAGGTCAGTGAATGCATCTTCAAATGTCATCTCACACCAACTGCACCACTAGCCTCACACACTGCTCAATGCACCACACCCCCATCACTCACCTACCAACAATCCCCATCAATCTCGACTCATACCTCACAGTCATAGCTTCAGCTCACCCTCACACACTTACCACTGCTGCAAGCCTCACACCCACATCTCACAGCTTGAACACACTGTCAGTTATTTAACCATGGCAGGCACATCAGCCAAACACATTGCACCACACTCACTGACACACTTCCCTCTCTCTTGCAGGCCAAGGTGGCTCACAACCACAGACAGCAGCAGCTAACAGGTGGGGGACAGTCACGGCTGCATATCCTGACCCAGCTGGAGGAGACTGTGCTGAACATCATTGGGGGGGCCGTCACTGAGGCCGTGGCGATCAGTGAGGCTGAAACCATTGATGATGACGGTATCCTTCTTCTCACATCCCACTTCCCCCTCATCCCACAATCTCATCTCACTTACAAGTTGCTGATGGTGTAAGCATGCACATCTTGCTTTACCCCGCCTCCTCTCACCAAAACCCTATACTTGAGCCTTTCTTCTTTCAGACCCAAGAACTCAAACAAGCGCAGCCTGTGCAGGAATAGCCCACGATTTCCAGGACGGAAGTGATGGGCAACTCCGTTAGCGCACTTGTGGATCCATGCATGATGCAGGGTCTGATGGGCGATGTCTCAGCTTCCATTGCAGTACAAGCGGAAGTGACCCGATGTCTGAGTGCTGCAGTGGACGCTCAGACTGGTCTCATGCAGGCTCAGTTTGCTGCCATGCAAGCTCAGACTGCTGCCATCATGGCTGCGTTTACCAGTGTGAAAGAGGCTTGCAGAGTGTCACAGCAGTCCAGCAATCTGTCCTCCAACAGATTACTAGGATTGCTGAGGCGCTGCCCCGGGGGGAGTGGCAGTGGCTTCGTGGAGCACGAACCTGCTGTTCTCTCTCAGGATGAGAGCATTCATACTTCCACCACTGCCACTCCGCCAGTGCCCTTGCTGCTGCCTGTCAGCCTGCCAGCCCAACTGCTGCCGCCCATGCCGAGGTGGTGCAGTCTACAGCCGGGCCTTCTAGGCCCAGAGCTGCTCGAGGTCATCCTGCAAGGCCGTCTGCAGTCTCCCCAACTGAAAGTCAGCAGCCTTCCACCAGCCATGCTGCAGTCACTGGGGTAGCACTGCGTAGGAGCACTAGGACAGGCAAAGGCACATGGAAGACAGGCACTAAGGGAATGCACAAGGTGATTAGTTGACTTTGTTACGTAGTATTGGATTGAATGATTTATAAATGTGGTTTGGAATGTTTGTTTTGTGGTGGCTTTCATTTCAGCATTGTGGCCAAGAGGACGCTGAGATGTTCTGTGACAGAGGGATGGTAGGGTTCGGGAAGTGTTGAGCAATGGAGATCTGGGGTTTCATTCAGGGAAGCGGAGTCTGATGATGCGCTCACGGACAATCCATCCGGAACGGGGATTTGCAGGCTGCCTCCTCCCTTCCTCCTCTAACGCTTCCTCTTCTTCCTTCTGAGGTGGTCGTGGAACCCATGGGGACAAGGGCTGTGGCCTCATGATGGCCAAGTTGTGGAGGATGCAGCAGACCACCATGAATTGTGACACCAGCTCCAGTGAGTACTGGAGGGCTCCTCCCGAGCGGTCCAGGCAGTGGAACCGTTGTTTGAGCACCCCGATGGTCTGCTTGATGACGTCCCTCGTGGCAGCATGGCTGTCATTATATGATTGTTGGCCATGAATGGTGAGGTTGCGGAGGGGAGTCATCAGCCAGGTGTAGAGCGGATAGCCCTTGTCGCCAAGCAGCCATCCTCAGATTCGAAGTGGTAGCTGGAAGATTGCTGGCACAGCGGACTGGCGCAGGATGAAGGCATCATGACTACTGCCAGGATAGCAGGCATTCACCAGCATGATGTGCTGGGCATAGTCGCATACCATCTGCACATTAAGTGAGTGGAAACCTTTGCGATTACGGTACATCTCACCATTGAGATGTGGCGCCTGCAAAGCCTGCAAGTCAATGGCACTCTAGACCATGGGGAAGTCCGATATCCTGGCAAAGCTACATGTTCACTCCTCCTGCTTCTCTCCGTTTATAGAGAAGACAATGAAGTCCCCTTTCCTAGCGTACAGAGCCTCTGCTAGACGCAGCGATGGACAGCAGACTGCCAGATGTTTGCTATATCACCTGCTCTAGCCTGGAAGGATCCTCTGGTGAAAAAATGCAGGGCCACAGTCACCTTGAGGGCCACTGGCAGAGCCGTCGTCACCCTGCTCGGAGGCTGCAGGTCTGGTTCCAAGAGGCGGCAGAGTTCTGTGACCACCTTCTTGGTGAAGCGGAGCCGCTGAACACACTGCTCCTGGCTTAGGTGTAGGTAGGAAAAGTGCTCCCTGAAGACCCTAGGTGGGTAAGGCCCCCTGCTGAGAACCCTCCTCCCCCTCATCCTCCACCCTCTACGAGCAGCTTGTCTTCTTTGCTGCCTCTGCTCCATCTCCCTGTCATGCTGCAGCGCGAGGGGGATTGCAAGTAGAGCCCCCATGACTGAGAGCAAGTGGTGGACTCAGAGGCCTTCCAGTTGCAGCCAATGCCTTCCCAACGTCCAGCAGCACTCCCTGCACACTTTAACAACTTTTGAAATGTCTTCCAGTAACCCAGTACTCCTACAAACTCTGCAAGAGCCAGCACAAAAGCAACAATCAACTTGCCTGCATGTTGGATGTACCCTTTAAGTAGCGCTGGTGAGGGGGGTCCCTTGTGCAGCTGAACGCACATTCAGCTGTGCGTGTTTAGGAGCGGGCGTTGATTGGAACATCGATGTCGAAAATGGCAGGTCGTGGGTCAAATCAGCGTTACACTCTGACTGATGTCATGATCTGCCTACACTGCATACTGCCGGCGCATGCACGTACCGCTCACACTATCGCCCTCGCCAAGATGACGAACAGCGCGGGCCGCACCGGAAATGGGCAGAAGCGAGGCAGACGCCATTTATTTTTAAAAACCAGCCAAAACTACCAGCGCTACGGGGTTGAATTTTGCGGCCTTAAGTGTCAACAGCTGTAGAAGGGGCGACATTAGAAAGGAGAGAAAAAACAAATATAACACTGACCTATCAGAGCTACTGATAAAAACCTGTCCTGATCCGCCTTCCTCACTTACAGACATGGTCACTTCTTAAACTTGTCCTTGTGTTTGCATTTAAAATCTATCACCTGAATTCAATAGCTATCTATGTTCAGCAATTACCGTGGTTCAATTTGATAGCTGACCGTTTTCCACGAGTTTCACTGACATGTTCTCCAGTAGTGTTTAGTGCATGTTGCGGTGCAGGTTCAGACACTCACACAGCGGGACATTACTGACTAAACCCCACGCTGCTCTAGTGACCCATTCATAAATTCATGTTCACTGCTCCAGTGTCTATACCCCCGCTGACAAAAAGCACGCTGTGAGGATTTCATGTTTGACACTGAAGTGCAGTCTGTTTAGATAATCAAACCTCACTTCACAAGGTTTCCAGACCCACCTTTCATAAGAACATAAGAAATAGGAGCAGGAGCAGGCCATTCGACCCCTCAAGCCTGCTCCGCCATTTAATGAGAACATGGCTGATCTGATTTTGGCCTCAACTCCACTTTCCTGCCCGCTCCCATAACCCTTGACTCCCCTGTTGCTCAAAAATCTGTCTATCTCAGCCTTGAATATATTCAATGACTCAGCTTCCACAGCTCTCTGGGGTAAAGAATTCCAAAGATTCACGACCCTCTGAGAGAAGAAATTCCTCCTCATCTCCATCTTAAATGGGCGACACCTTATTCTGAGACTATGCCCCCTCGTTCTAGATTCCCTGCCGAGGGGAAACATCCTCTCAGCATCTACCCTGTCCAAACCCCTCAGAATCTTACATGTTTCAATAAGATCACCTCTCATTCTTCTAAACTCCAATGAGTATAGGCCCATCCTGCTCAACCTTTCCTCATAAGACAACCCTTCCATCCCAGCAATCAACCTAGTGAACCTTCTCTGAACTGCCGCCAATGCAAGTATATCCCTCCTTAAATAAGAGGACCAAAACTGTACGCAGTACTCTAGGTGTGGTCTCACCAGCACCCTGTACATTTGTAGCAAGACTTCTCTACTTTTATACTCTATCCCCCTTGAAATAAAGGCCAACATTCCATTTGCCTTCCTAATTACTTGCTGCACCTGCATGTTAACTTTTTGTGTTTCATGTGCAAGGACACCCAAATCCCTCTGTACCGCCGCATTCTGTAGTCTTTCTCAATTTAAATAATATTTTTCTTTTCTATTCTTCCTACCAAAGTGGATAACTTTACAATTTCCCACACTATACTCCATCTGCCAAATTCTTGCCCACTCACTTAACCTATCTATATCCCTTTGCAGACTCTTTATGTCCTCCTCACAACTTGCTTTCCCACCTATCTTTGTATCGTCCGCAAATTTGGCTACAATACACTCGCTTCCTTCATCCAAGTATTAATATAGATTGAAAATAGTTGAGGCCCCAGCACTGATCCCTGTGGCACCCCACTAGTTACAGATTGCCATCCTGAAAATGACCCATTTAACCCGACTCTCTGTTTTCTGTTAGTTAGCCAATCCTCTATCCAATTTAATATATCACCCCCAACACCATGAGCTCTTATCTTATGCAGTAACCTTTTATGTGGCACCTTGTCGAATGCCTTTTGGAAATCCAAATACACTACATCTACTGGTTCCCCTTTATCCACCCTGCTCGTTACCTCCTCAAAGAACTCTAATAGATTTGTCAAACACGATTTCCCTTTCATAAAACCGTGTTAACTCTGTTTGATTGTATTATGACTTTCTAAATGCCCTGCTACTACTTGCTTAATAATGGATTTGAGCATTTTGCCAAGGACAGATGTTAGGCTAACTGGCCTATAGTTCCCTGCTTTCTGTCTCCCTCCTTTTTTGAATAAGGGCGTTACATTTGCGGTTTTCCAATCCGCTGGGACTTTTCCAGAGTCGAGGGAATTTTGGAAGATTATAACCAACGCATCCACTATCTCTGTCGCCACTTCTTTTAAGACCCTAGGATGCAGGCCATCAGGTCCAGGGGACTTGTCAGCCTTTAGACCCATAAGTTTGCCAAGCACTTTTTCTCTAGTGATAGTGACTGTTTTAAGTTTCTCCCCTTTGCCCCTTGATTTTCTACTATTACTGGGATGTTTTTAGTGTCCTCTACTGTGAAGACAGATAAAAAATATTTGTTCAATGCCTCTGCATTTCCTTGTTTCCCATTATTATTTCCCCAGTCTCGTCCTCTAAGGGACCAAACTTTACTTACATAGAAACATAGAAACATAGAAGATAGGAGCAGGAGTAGGCCATTCGGCCTCTCGAGCCTGCTCCGCCATTCGATGAGATCATGGCTGAAGTTCTAAACTCAGTACCCTGTACCTGCCTTCTCCCCATATCCCTTGATACCTTTAGCTTTAAGAAATATATCTAACTCATCCTTGAATATATTTAATGACTTCGCCTCAACTACCTTCTGTGGTAGAGAATTCCACAGGTTCACCACTCTCTGGGTGAAGAAATTCTTCCTCATTTCTGTCCTAAATGGTTTACCCGTTATCCGTAGATTATGACCCCTGGTTCTGGACTCTCCGACCATCGGGAACATTCTTCCTGCATCTAGTTTGTCCAGACCTGTCAGAATTTTATATGTTTCGATGAGATCCCCTCTCATTCTTCTATACTCCAGTGAGTATAAGCCCAATCGACCCAATCTCTCCTCATATGTCATTCCTGCCATCCCAGGTATCAGCCTTGTGAATCTTCGCTGAACTCCTTCCATGGCAAGAACATCCTTCCTCAGATAAGGCAACCAAAACTGCACACAGTACTCAAGGTGTGGTCTCACCAAGGCCCTGTACAACTGCAGCAGGACATCCCTGTTCCTATACTCAAACCCTTTCGCTATGAAGGCCAACATACCATTTGCCTTCTTCACCGCCTGCTGCACCTGCATGCTTACTTTCAGCGACTGGTGCACAAGGACACCCAGGTCTCGTTGCACTTCCCCTTCTCCCAATCTATTGCCATTCAGATAATAGTCTGCCTTTCTGTTTTTGACACCAAAGTGGATAACCTCGCACTTATCCACGTTATATTGCATCTGCCACGCTTCTGCCCACTCACCCAACCTGTCCAGATCATCCTGGAGTTTCTCACTATCCTCCTCGCTGCACACACTCTCACCCAGCTTTGTGTCATCTGCAAACTTGGAGATATTACATTTAATTCCCTTATCTAGATCATTAATGTATATTGTGAATAGCTGGGGCCCAAGGACCGATCCCTGTGGTACCCCACTAGTCACTGCTTGCCACTCGAAAAAAGACCCATTAATTCCTACTCTCTGCTTTCTGTCCGCCAACCAGTTCTCTATCCAAGTCAATACCTTGCCCCCAATCCCATGTGCCTTAACTTTACCCGCTAATCTCTTATGCGGGACCTTATCGAAAGCCTTTTGAAAGTCCAAATACACCACATCTACTGGTTCTCCCTTATCTATTTTCCCAGTTACATCCTCAAAAAATTCCAGTAGATTAGTCAAGCACGATTTACCTTTTGTAAAACCATGTTGACTTTGTCCGATCCTGTCACTGTTTTTCAAATGCTCAGCTATTACATCCTTTATAATGGACTCTAGCATTTTCCCCACTACCGATGTCAGGCTTACCGGTTCAGCTACTCTCTTCCTTTTTATATACTTGTAGAAGCTCTTACTGTCAGTTTTTATATTTCTTGCTAATTTACTCTCATAAGCTATTTTCTCCCTCTTTTATTATTTTTTTAGTCATCCTTTGCTGGTTTCTAAAATTTTCCCAATCTTCTGGCCTACCACTAATCTTTGCAACATTGTATGCCTTTTCTTTCAATTTGATACCATCCTTAACTTCCTTGGTTAGCCATGGTTGGTTCATCCTTCTCTTCGAGTCTTTCTTTCTCACTGAAATATATCTTTCCTTGATGTATAATGCATGGAAGACTAACTGGAAGCAGGTAAGTAAAACTCACATATCATCAGACTGATGTATGACAAGCTTGCCTGCATGGCTAATGCTGAGCTGGCTAATGGCACTCAAATAAAATTGGGTTGTGTGCAAGTAGAGAGAAGTGAACACTGCTGTCATGATATGGCCGCTCTGAGGGTCAAGCTACACTTGGCAACCAGGCACCAAATAAACCAAGGCTCACTGAATTTGAGAATCTCAGGCTGCAATCTTTGTGTTCCTGTGAAACAGTTTCAGATGTGCATCACTGAAAAAGAGGCAGTATAACTGTGCAGTGGAAGCAAAAACTCGAGTCATTCAAGAGACAGATGCGGTGATGGAGGGATCGCAGTTTCTTATGCAACGATGAGCTTGATGTAAGAAAACTACTAGGCACTTGGTCTAAGCGTTAAACAAGGCTTTAATCAACTGTTTTTCAACATGGAGATCTAGTTGTGTCTTTCACTAGTTCCTGTTAAAGAATGTCCCGAGCAAGCTGGGCCCATGCCCGAGTATTTATACTCTCCCTGGACAGCGCCACCAGCAGGCCGCCCAGTATTATTTCATAAGTCATTTCCACATGAATGACAAGATTCATGTCAGAGCTCATGAGCTGAATGGCCCCTCCTGATCTATAATTAACTTTGTGAACTGACTCCTGAGGGGACTAAGTTCAACACTTTCTCCAAGAAGCAGCCTCACAGTGGATTATGATTTTTTCTACGTTAAAAGCACTATATAAATGCAAGTTGTTGTTGCAGTCCAACGACTTGTTATACAAGCAAATATGGCAACCATTTTGAACATAGCAATGAAATGAATAACTCATTAATCCATTTTCATCAGTCTTGGCTGAGGACGTATGTTGACCATACTTTTCTTTGAACCGTAGCCTGGAATCTTGAAAGAACACTTGAACCACCAAACTAGGCAGTTGGGGGCTTTGGTTTAATTTCTCATCTGAAGGACAGTACCTACGACAATGCAGTGATGCCCTGGAGTGTCAGTCTAGTCTTGAAGTGCAGATAGAGCATCTCCACCTTCTGGTTTGAAAGTAAGATTACTACCAATGGAGCCAAACCAACGCAAAGGCTATGGGTCTGCCTCAACACTTCGAGCCTTCAATTCCAGTGGCAGATCATTCAATGAATGTAACTTCAAATAAGAACGCAAGGCAACAAGAATGAGAAGAGGCCGCTCAGCTTTCCAGCCACTCTCTTTATTAAATGAGACCACAACAGACATACCTCCCATGATCCCCAGATGGTTATTGTATTGCACAGTTGTTTATGTTTTAAACAGAATAATATTCTGAAATAACTAAGAATGGACGATGTCTGTCAACCATATGAATGTAATACAGAAACATGAGCAGGTATGGCATATATATAGTAAGTACATTTAACTGAATTCTGAATGTTATTAATACCAGATATCTGAACAATATGTCTCAGTTAATCCACACCACCGTGCTTCATGCTTTCAAAGTGCTGGTTGGAAGTAGTCTGAGAGCGGGCGTTTTTGTGTTTAATTGCTTATATGTATTTATTTTTAGCTTACCTCTGAATACCTTCGCATTAAATAGCACAGGGATGGAGTTGATGCAAAAGCTGAAAATAGGGCAACATAGTAAATTAAACCCATTTGTGTAGAACTTTCCAAAGTGTGGCACACATTAATTTCAGCTCCAGTGGCAAAATGAATGGGGAGTGCTGCATACAGTCAGCCGAGAGCAAGTGAATCTTGCCCATTGATAACAGGTAAGTTGGAATGAGAGTTGGAAATGGAATTTAAACTGGAGCTCAGAGAGTCTAGCATTCTACCCTCAAACTTGCCTTCCCAATTTTATGATTTCTATTCTATTCTAGGCTGAACAGGTTGAGGCTCTTTTCTCTACAAAAGAGAAGGCTGAGGGGTGACCTGATAGAGGTCTTTAAGATAATGAAAGGGTTTGATAAGACAGATGTAAAGAATTTGTTTCCACTTGTGGGGAATCCAAAACTAGAGGTCATAAATATAAGATAGTCACCAACAAATCCAATAGGGAATTCAGGAGAAACTTCATTACTCAGAGAGTGGTTAGAATGTGCAACTCGTTACCACAAGTAGTTGAGGCGAATAGATGCTATTAAGGGGAATCTAGATAAGTACATGAGGGAGAAAGGAATAGAAGGATATGCTGATAGGGTTAGATGAAGAGGGGTGGGCGGAGGCTCATGTGGAGCATAAATGCCGCATGGACCAGTTGGGCCAAATGGCCTGTTTCTGTGCTGTAGACTCGATGTATTTCTCCAATTCCCCCTTAAAGGTGTTGTCTCTTTGCTGGTGGTATGATTCCACAAGCATCAGTCACCCTCTGGGACTTTACCTAAATATTTGTGTCAGCCGTGATGGAAAGTATCAGCAGGGTATTGGGCCATGTGTAGCATCACAGCTGTCATCATTCAATGTCCAGATACGTACAGTTAAGGGTTCACTGGACAGCAGTCAGGTACTGGAGCCACTGCAGATTTTCCTCTCCTTAACCCATGCCAATTGTAGCACCTCTACCATCACCTTGGCTAAGATCACCTCAGTCAGTACAGACTGGGGACCAAACCTTGAATCTTTTAAATGAGACGTTAAACCGAGATCCCATCTTCCCTTTCAGGTGAACATAAAAAGTTCCATGGCACTATGCGATGAAGAGCAAGGGAGCTCTACTATTGTCCTGGTCAACATATATCCCTCAAGCAACACCACTAGAAAAACAATTTAATTGGTCATTCATCTCATTGCTGTTCGTGGGACCTTGCTGTGCGCAAATTGGCTGCCGAGTTCCCCTACCATACAACAGTGACTATACTTCAAAAAGTACTTCATTGGCTGCAAAGCACTATGGGACGTCCTACGGTTGTGAAAGGCACTGTACAAATGCAAGTCCTCTTTTATTTCTTTACTGGCGTGTACAGCAGCAACTCACGGACATGTCGATAAGCCCCATAATCAAATAGTTAAAGAACTGGCTTGAGAAGCAATGCCAGGAAATACATTGCAGATGAACATGTGGGATTGAAGCTTGAAGATAATCAAAAAAATGAACTCTCTCAGTGGGCTGCTCAAATCGGTCATTATTCCCCCTGAGGACTGAGTATCTTTATAATGACAACCTGGAACTAAATTCTAACAGTGAGGGAGCCGATGGGACAATTATTTTGAGCGCAACATATTTAAGAATTTGGATGGCCGCATCAAGTCCCATTCACTCTCCTGCCATTTTCTACTGATCTACCAGATGATGTCGTCAGAAGCTGTCGGGTTAAATGATTGCTTCCTTTCAGAAGCAGAACAAAGCCACAAAATGCAAGAAGGCTTGGAACATCAGTAAACCAGTTTCCTCGGCATACAATCAATACAGATAAAAGTATAACGGCTTTCATTTAAATCCAAACGGCACAGTGCTGCTAATACAAATAATTTCAGTGCCAATAGAGCAATTACTTGGAGGAGTTATAGTGCATAAATCGACACTAATGTGCTGGCACACACCCTGACGTGAAGAGGTGGGGGAAAGGATGTTTAAGGGGATACCAGCAACAATTAAATAGAAAAAAAAAGGAGTGCATCACAGGTCTGGAACTCGTAATCGAAATATTGGTTAATCAATTACAAATTCATTATCCTCTTAATTAATTCTCTTACGCCATTTCCGATAATTACCCCCCTTTCTCATAATTTCCACGCACTTTATTAATTATAATGATTTCTGATTAGTCAGAAGTGGCTCAGACAGGCAGAACTGAGCGTGAAGAAGTGATGTGCTATGGTGAGACAGCAGTGAAGTCAAGCACGGATATGTGTATGGGCAGAACTCCCAGTCACGCAGTGAGCCAGTTGTCACATTAGATGGAGGTTTATCAAGGGCATCCTATGAAGCAGACACTGACAGTTCCACCACAAAGGGAAACTGTCAATCTTGTTCGTACCTTGGCAGCACCAGGATGTTCTTGCTTCACCACCAGACCTTGTCTACCAAGCTCTTTGAAATGCGCACACCATAGAAATGACAGGGGTTACCCTGTAATCATTACTAAACTCTCCATTTGAATAATACCCTGCTATGAATATTTGACTAGCCCTTGACCCCAAAGCTTAAGTGGAATTTTTCAATTTGTTGCAAGCGTGGTCCAGTCATGAAGAAATTTGTTCTGAGTGAACCTTTCTGGGTCTTTAGTGTCCAGCCAGTGACATGCGGAAAAATTGCTCATTACCTCATTCCAATTTTTGACCACTCATTCATAAAATAGCTTTTATTCATACAGCCAAATATTAGTGACAAAGTTGACTTATATGAGGAAAGGCTGTGCAGTGATATTCCATTTAATGTAATACAGGTGCTGGCCTCAAAGAAAAGGGGTTTAATTCCAGACTTGCATACTGAGGAACTGGGCTGACTCTCATGATCTGAGTGGGAATTGGTAAATTCGGAGGTGGGGGGGAGGGTTGTCTTGATTTCCCAACATAACTATGGTGGGAGAGTGGCAGAATTCCCAGGGATAAATGGCGTCAACGGCCGTTCTCAGCCATTTAGGATCCCGTAAGCCTTTTTAACTGCTTTCTCAACCTACCCTGCCACCTTCAACGATTTGTGCACATATAACTCCCAGGTCTCTCTGTTCGTGCACCCTCTTTAGGATTGTACCATTTCGCTTATATGTCCTCTCCTCATTCTTTCTACCAAAATGTATCACTTCACACTTTTCTGCGTTAAATTTCATTTGCCATGAGTCCGCCCATTTCACCAGCCTGTCTATGTCCTCCTGAAGTCTATCACTCTCCTCCTCACTTTTCACTATACTTCCAAGTTTTGTGTCCTCTGCAAATTTTGAAATTGTGCCCTGTACACCCACGTCCAAGTCATTAATATATATCAATAAAAGCAGTGTTCCTAGAACCGACCCCTGGGGAACACCACTGTATACCTTCCTCCAGTCCGAAAAGCAACCGTTCACCACTACTCTGTTTCCTGTCACTTAGCCAATTTCGTATCCATGCTGCCACTGTCCCTTTTATTCCATGGGCTTCAACTTTGCTGGCAAACCTATTATGTGGCACTTTATCGAACGCCTTTTGGAAATCCATGTACACTTACGTCAACCGCATTACCCTCATCAACCCTCTCTGTTACCTCATCAAAAACCTCGATCAAGTTGGTTAAACACAATTTGCCTTTAACAAATCCGTGCTGGCTTTCCTTAATTAATCCACACCTATCCAAGTGACTCTTAATTTTGTCCCTGATTACTGTTTCTAAAAGCTTCCCCACTACCAAGGTTAAACTGACTGGCCTGTAATTGCTGGGTTTATCTTTACATGCTTTTTTGGACAATGGTGTAACATCCGCAATTCTCCAGTCCTCTGGCACCGCCCCCCCCCGGCAAGCCCACAACTCTGTGGGGCCCTATCTGGACCACCGGGGAGTGGGGTGCCGTGCCACATTCAAAGATGCAATGGGCCGCGACAAGTCAGTCGGACGATTTTTTTTCCCCGCCCACCACTTCCAATTTAATACCAGCCCGCGAGCCTCCAACCGCTCCGTTCCCGGCCCCTGAATCGGTCGCTGTCATCGCCAGGCGCAGATTCAGGGGGTGGGGGCCGATTCTGCAGGCGGGGCGAAAACGTGGCACTGCGCACGGTGATGATGTCGTCATCGCCTGCACAGCGGAGCGCTACCGGTTACCGCTGCCGCTAAACTCCCGCTGAATTTAGCGGGAGTCATTAGCAGCACCACGCCCGGGCAGAAAGTCGTTTGCACATCGTTAGTGCCACCCAGAGGCGCTAATGAGAGGCACAAATGCACCAAATTTCTAGGCCTAAGAGTCTTAAAAGTTGGGCCTACCTTTATCTCCGGCTGCTTCTCTCGCTCTTAGTTAAAGTCTTTATTCACACGATTATTTATAATTATATTAATTAGTTTATCTAGTTACGTTTCAGAGAATAACACACTAATACTCAGTCACCAATCACCTACCTGCAGTCCTGTGACGTCAGTCTTGCTTTTCCTGTTCTTTTGGAATTCGGCGGTCCCGCGCTCTCTATCCTGTGCGGCCGCCTCTGTTGCCGATTCCTCTCAGTCCGCTGTCCTCGGGCCCCGCGCTCTCTATCCTGTGCGGCTGCCTCTGCTGCTGATTCCTCTCAGTCCGCTGTCCTCGGGCCCCGCGCTCTTTATCCTGTGCTGCCTCCTCTGCTGCCGATTTGCTTTGGGATCTCCTGAGGTGCTATATAAATGTACGTCTTTCTTTTCTTTCTAAATACAAATCGGCTCTATCAGGGACCTATCTAATCTCCTAAAGAAGGTTCGGCAAATGTTCTTGCTTGTCCAATCCCCACAAGTTGAATGAAATCCCAGGCATCCATTTTATTGTCGCTCAGCATATGTGTGTGCTGTACCCTGCAGACGTGCACATCTGGTTAGCATCAATCACACATGCATGAACTCTACATTAGTTACCTTTGACTGGTTGCCTCCCTTGGCATGGATTTGTCGTGGCCCCAGGGCTGGACATGCTAGTGCTGCGGTTATGCATGTGTGACTGACGTGTAACCAGCCCTGAAGTTGAGTCTGTGTGAAAGGTACAGTTCACGCACATGCAGAGCGACAAACACAAAGGAGAGGAAGGTCCCCAGTCAAAGGATCGCGCCACTGGGAATGAAGCAATAGCAAGCCTGAGGCCCCAGATAGAGTGGAGACTTTTGCGGCAAAAAGCTGCTGGAGGTTTCGGAAGATGGGATAAGTAAGCTTGCAATTATTTTCAGAACGGTTGAATTTTATATTATAAACTGTACTTTTAGGGTAAGCAGAGAACTAACATGAGAGGACACTGAAAACATGTTTTCAGGCATGTGACTGGTTCCTTTTTTGTGAATGGGAATTTTTCCGAGAGATAGTAAGTGCTTGAGAGCTTCGCTTTCTACTGATTTCTTTATCGTGAATGTGAACCTTCAGCCAATCAACACATTTCACACTCAATGGAACACAGGAGTAGGCCATTCAGCCCCTCGAGCCTGTTCCTCCATTCAGTTAGATCATGGCACAAAAACATTAACATTGGTAGATAGAGAGTGATCCTGTCTGTTTTTAAATTGGTTACAGCTTCCCTATCGCAGTTTTGCCATCAAATTTCACATCTTCTGACAGCAATACCAATTCCCCCAACACTGTTAACAACTGCTATTAGGGACAGAAATGTCTGCCTTATTCCTTTGTGTCATGTGAGAGCGTTTTAGTTTAAAAAAAAATGTAAAACTTTTTTTTACGGAAAATATGCATTGTCTTCTTTTGTGAGAGTGTTTGCTCGAGTTAATAATATATTCTTTTTTCCCCGCATTCTAATACTGCTTCTACACAATCTACAATTGTACATTAAAGATCATCTGTGATTTAAAAAATTGCAGTGTTAATGAGATACTGATTACTTCATGGAGTTTGGACTGTTATCTTGGATATTTATTCGCTGTTGTAAAATATTGGTTAGCAGCTTAGAAGATTACACAAACTCATCATTGAACAATGGCCTTCATCAGATATTTTAAACAGTGAATTGACAGCAAGGAATGGTTACTCTGCCTTTCAATGGCCTGCCGAATTTGATCTATTTGCATAATTTTACTTCTAAACCTTTCTTCACAGTCAGTTCTTCTGTGGAGTCAAGTCAAATTTAAAAAAGAAAAACCAAGACTTAACCAAGACAGCTGCCAGCTTGAGCTGGGAAAACGTTAAGTGAGCGAGGAATAAATTCAGGCTGGACGTTTGAGAAAATCTTGGCAGGCAGGGATTCCACCATTTCTATCAACTTCTCAGCATTACTCTGAGGTGAATGCAATGCCTTAGCTGAGAGTCACAGGGACAGTTATAACGGTGTACAAAATGGCTTCAGTTCTTGGCTCATCAATGTTTTCTTTGTAGTAACAACATTTCATGCTCTGCCAGTAGCTCCTTGTAATTGAGACACAGGGCACTGGGGAAATAATTTCTGCTATTTAGCCTCTTCCAGCTATGATATCTACTTCCAACTTTAGTAATTTCCCCGGTTAGCCCAGTCAGCGTTCCTATTTGTAATTGAGAGGCATAAAGCCAGTGGACCTCACTTAAGCATAGCTGGGCAACCAAAACTTGGAATGATCAAGCTGTTCCATAAATTTACCTTGTGCACAAGTGAGAAATAATGGGGTACATACCACTATGGAAATTTTGGTGTAATATAAATATCAAAAATACTTTTAAATACCGGATAGATCACAGAGCAGCACTAGGAAGGTTCGCAAATTGTTTTGTTATCCGTTACATCATGTATGTTATTGCAGGCATCTTGTTTGAGGGAAAACCAGAATGGATGACTTCACCAGAGACATTTATGATACCATAATCTGATATTAGCATCCTTAAAGGCACTGGGCACACTGGCTGGGCCTTATATGCAACAGGCTTTGCCCGTGGTTTTCCAGCATAATTCAGCACCAGCGTTATAAATTGGCAGACATTATATCAGATAAAGGTAAAGGACAAGTGCTGGTTTACCAGTAGCTATTAAAGGAACCAAAGTTAATGGTCTCACCGCGTCATCTCGCTTGTTGGAGATAGTCATTGCCTGGCACTTGTGTTCGCGCCACACAAGTATCAGGCAATAACTATCTCCAACAAGCAAGAGTCTAGCCACTGCCCCTTGACAGTCAACAGCATTACCATCGCCGAATCCCCCACCATCAACATCCTGGGGGTCACCATTGACCAGAAACTTAACTGGACCAGCCACATAAATACTGTGGCAACAAGAGCAGGTTCGGTATTCTGCAGTGAGTATCTCACCTCCTGACTCCCCAAAGCCTTTCCACCATCTACAAGGCACAAGTAAGGAGTACATAAGAACATAAGAAGTAGGAGCAGGAGTAGGCCATATGGCCCCTCGGGCCTGCTCCGCCATTCAATAGGATCATGGCTGATCCGAACCTAGACTCACGTCCACTTCCCTGCCCGCTCCCCATAACCCTTAATTCCCTTATCAGCTAGGAAACTGTCTATCTCCGTTTTAAATTTATTTAATGTCGCAGCTTCCACAGCTCTCTGAGGTAGCAAATTCCATAGATTTACTACCCTCTGAGTGAAGAAGTTTCTCCTCATCTCAGTTTTGAAACGGCAGCCCCTTATTCTAAGATTATGCCCCCTAGTTCTAGTCTCACCCATCAGTGGAAACATCCTCCCCGCCTCCACCCGATCAAGCCCCCTCACAATCTTATATGTTTCGATAAGATCGCCTCTCATTCTTCTGAATTCCAATGAGTAGAGGTCCAACCTACTCAACCTTTCCTCATAAGTCAACCCCCTCATCTCCGGAATCAACCGAGTGAACCTTCTCTGAACTGCCTCGAGAGCAAGTATATCTTTTCTTAAATATGGAAACCAAAACTGTACGCAGTATTCCAGGTGTGGCCTCACCAGTACCTTGTATAACTGAAGCAAGACTTCCCTGCTTTTATACTCCATCCCCCATGCAATAAAAGCCAAGATTCCATTGGCCTTCCTGATCACCTGCTGTACCTGCATACTAACCTTCTGTGTTTCATGCACCAGGACCCCCAGATCCCTTTGTACTATAGCACTTTGCAGTTTCTTTCCATTTAGATAATAACTTGCTCTTTGATTTTTTCTGCCAAAGTGCATAACCTCACACTTTCCAACATTATATTCCATCTGCCAAATTACCGCCCACTCACTTAGCCTGTCTATGTCCTTTTGCAGGTTTTTTATGTCCTCCTCACTCACTGCTTTTCCTCCCATCTTTGTATCGTCAGCAAATTTGGATACGTTGCACTTGGTCCCCTCCTCCAAATCGTTAATATAGATTGTAAAGAGTTGGGGTCCCAGCACTGACCCTTGCGGAACACCACTAGTTACTGATTGCCAACCCGAGAATGAACCATTTATCCCAACTCTCTGTTTTCTGTTAGAGAGCCAATCTTCCACCCATGCCAGTATATTACCCCAATCCCGTGATTTTCTATCTTGTGTAGTAATCTTTTGTGTGGCACCTTATCAAATGCCTTTTGGAAGTCCAAATACACCACATCCACTGGTTCCCCTTTATCCACCCTGTTTGTTACGTCCTCAAAGAATTCGAGCAAATTTGTCAAGCATGATTTCCCCTTCATAAAACCATGCTGACTCTGTCCGATTAAATTATGCTTATCCAAATGTCCTGTTACTGCTTCCTTAATAATGGACTCCAACATTTTACCAACCACAGATGTTAGGCTAACTGGTCTATAGTTTCCAGCCTTTTGTCTACCTCCCTTTTTAAATAAGGGCGTTACATTAGCAGTTTTCCAATCTGCTGAGACCTTTCCCGAATCCAGGGAGTTTTGGAAAATTACCACCAATGCATCCGCAATCCCTATCGCTGCTTCTCTCAAGACCCTAGGATGTAAGCCATCAGGTCCAGGGGATTTATCCACCTTAAGTCCCATTATCTGACCGAGTACCATCTCCTTGGTGATTTTAATCGTGTTTAGCTCCTCCCCCCCATAGCCCCCCGTTTGTCCAGTGTTGGGATATTTTTAGTATCCTCTACTGTAAAGACTGATACAAAATATTTGTTCAGCGTATTTGCCATCTCCGTGTTCCCCACTACTAATTTCCCGGTCTCGTCCTCTAAGGGACCAACATTCACTTTAGCCACCCTTTTTCTTTTTATATAACTGTAGAAACTCTTGCTATCTGTTTTTATATTTTTTGCTAGTTTACTTTCATAATCTATCTTCCCCTTCTTAATTAATCTTTTAGTTATTCTTTGCTGGCTTTTAAATGCTTCCCAATCTTCTATCCTCCCACTAGATTTGGCTACTTTAAAAGCCCTTGTTTTCAGTCGGATACTATCCTTTATTACTTTACTTAGCCACAGATGGCTGTCTTTTCTTTTACGCCCCTTTTTCCTCAGTGGAATATATTTTTCTTGAAAGTTGTGAAATACCTCCTTGAATGTACACCACTGCTCCTGTACCGTCTTACACCTTAATCTATTTTCCCAGTCCACTTTAGTCAACTCTGCTCTCATACCTTCATAGTCTCCTTTATTTAAGCTTAGTACACTGGTTTGAGATCCAACTCTCTCACCCTCCAACTGAATTTGGAATTCCACAATGTTATGGTCACTCATTCCAAGGAGATCCTTTACTAGGACATTTTTTATTAATCCTGTCTCATTACACAGGACCAGATCTAAGATTGCCTGCCCCCTGGCTGGTTCAGTAACATACTGCTCAAGGAACCCATCCCTAATGCATTCTATGAACTCTTCCTCAAGGCTGCCCTGCCCAATTTGATTTGTCCAGTCAATATGAAAGTTAAAATCTCCCATGATTATAGCTGTTCCCTTATTACAAGCCCCAACTATTTCCCGATTTATACTCCGACCAATAGAGTTACAACTGTTAGGAGGCCTACAGACTACGCCCACTAGTGACTTTTTCCCCTTATTATTCCTTATCTCCACCCACTCTGTTTCACTCCACTGATCCTTTGACCCAATATCATTTCTCACTATTGCAGTGATTCCATCCTTTATTAACATAGCCACCCCACCTCCCTTTCCTTCCTGTCTGTCCTTCCTAATAGTCAAATACCCCTGGATGTTTAGTTCCCAGTCATGGTCACCTTGCAGCCATGTTTCTGTAATGGCCACCAGATCATACCCATGTGTAGTTATTTGTACCGTCAACTCGTCTATTTTGTTACGAATGCTGCATGCATTCAGATAAAGAACTTTTAAACATGTTTTGTGACAATTTATTCCTGCTTTTACCCCCTTTACTACTTTATCTTTATCTTTATATATTCTGTCCCTTCCTGACACGCTCTGGTTTTTAATTTCCCCACTGCTAATTTGCTCTATTGCCTTCTCCGCTGACATTTTTATTCTTCGCTCTCTTGAAACCTCCTCCCCACTAATTAGTTTAAAGCCCTCTCTACAGCCCTAGTTATTCGATTCGCCAGGATTCTAGTTCCAGCACTGGCCAAGTAAAGTCCGTCCCAACGGAACAGCTCTCTCCCGTCCCAGTACTGGTGTGATGGAATACTCTCCACTTGCCTGGATGAGTGCAGCTCCAACAACACTCAAGAAGCTCGACACCATACAGGACAAAGCAGCCCGCTTGATTGGCACCCCATCCACCACCTTAAACATTCACTCCCTCCACCACCGGCGTACCGTCGCTGCAGTGTGTACCATCTACAAGATGCACTGCAGCAACTCGCCAAGGCTTCTTCGGCAGCACCTCCCAAACCTGTGACCTCTTCCACCTAGAAGGACAAGGGCAGCAGGCGCATGGGAACACCACCACCTCCAAGTGTCCCTCCAAGTCACACACCATCCTGACTTGGAAGTATATCGCCGATCCTTCATTGTTGCTGGGTCAAAATACTGGAACTCCCTACCTAACAGTACTCTGGGAGTACCTTCACCACACCGACTGCAGCAGTTCAAGAAGGTGGCTCACCACCACTTTCTCAAGGGCAATTAGGGATGGCCAATAAATGCTGGCCTTGCCAGCAACACCCACATCCATAAACAATTTTTTTTTAAATCTGCAAACTAGGCTATACGATTCTCTATTCCTTCCATCGACATCAATGGAAAGGAAAATCGAGAATGGCAGCTAATTCAATGTCACCCATTTCACACCATCACCCAAAGTTAGAATGGTCCCCCTTGGTTTCTCTCTCCCTCCTTTCTCAAATAATGGAGTGACATTTCCCTTACCGTTCTTTGTCATCTTTTACAGCAAAACACTCTGGACCTCTCCTAAAATACTTGCTGTGCATCCATAATGAGGGAAAATTCTTTAACAAATAAATGTAGACTCGTGCATCATGCTGGCCTCCCAGAGGTATCTCCCCTTCCTCCTGTGGTGGAAAGCAGCAGTGCAGAAAACAGCGCCCTCCTGTGGTGTCCTCAATACCACTATGCAATTTCCAAGGGGATGAATATTCTCTGTGCGCGCTTGTCACAACATCTCCGGGGCACGTAACCTCCTGGTTATGATGCTGGACGAGTAACCCCCTAAGTTATAAATTTATGTGATCCCACCATGGCAAGTTATGAAATTAAATTTAATAAATGTGATCATTTGTAGGCTAGCACCAAGAATAAAAATGGCAATGAAAGCTGGTCTTTTATTGTAAAAAGCCAACTGGTACACTAATGTCCTTCAGGGAAGAGAACTGCCACATCTACCCAGTCTGGCCTACATGTGATTCATCTATCCAGTCTGGCCTACAATACCACACTGTGTGGTTGATTCTTAATGCCCTCAGGGCAACTTGGGATGGGCAATCAATTCTGCTTTGCCAGTGTTGCCTACATCTCAAGAATAAATAAATAAAGTTGGAGAGGTGCAATAGTGCACGCACAAGCATTGAGATACCACACAAGAGCTGCAGATGTTGCAAAACATTCTCATAATAAGGCCATGATTTTCCTTGGGAAGATATTAAAAAACCTGCTGGTTTTGAAGACCTCAGAAAGATTTTAAAAAATCATTCACAACAGTTTAATAAACACAACCTGACCAAACCCGATCGCAACCTGTGCAGAGAAAGAACCAGCTTGCCTTTGAAAGTGCCGCACTGTGCCCTCGCAGGATTTAATTCCAACAACAGAATTTTAAATAGATTTGATTAAATACTTTATTTCGGGAGAATTTAAATAACCGGTAAATCTTAACTAGCAGAACTCTTTTGTCGGAGTATGAGCATTTAGACAGATTTCCTCCAGTATCAAAGTTTCATTATGCAACAAGTTTGATCCAGAATGGAGAAATCAATCATCTACAAAATGGAGTTTGTAAGCAAACAGGAACTGCTAAATGCTGTTGTATATAAAGTTATTTAAAACCATAATAGATCTAGCAAGGTTTTTCTTTTTATTCACTGCTGGATTATTAGGAGCCTTAACAACAGTATAACCTATGACAAACATGTCTCATATGTGACACAACTTGTGTCCAAGAAGAAGTCTTTTAAATAATAGCTGTTTGAAAGTAAGCCTGCAATTTCCGATAAGTCTATGGAGTAATACGATGTGGGTTCACCCTAATCATAGAGTGATTATCTGATCTCGCCATTATGCCGAGGGTAGGCAGCATACAAAGGGCAGATGTTACTTCCCCATACAGCAGGGAGGTGCGGGCATTGGAGAGCGAGAGCAGATCAGGTCCCCGACTTACCACTCACTTACCAAATTAAGATTAAGTGGGACAGAATAAAAGGTATGTTTTTCCAAATTAACAGCAACTATTTTCCATGCACTTTACGCCTGAGGCGAGTCATCGCGTATTATGATCAGGATTCTATCAAATACTAGTCTGTTCTCGAACATTGCGATTGAATCGCATGAGGTTTGCCAAGTCCAACAATCAATCAAATGCTTGATCCCAAGAGAGAACTCGCCAAGTTTTTCACTGAACCCAATCATAATAATACCAGTTCCACTTTAGTCGGGCTTGTGAGATATTGAAATGCAATTTTCTTTTAAATTGTCGATGCAATCTTTGTGCTCACTTCTGGAGCACACGGCTGGTAGAGCTGATTGTTCTTTAACTTACAGGTTTCAAACAAGGGACCCTTAAGAAGTCCAGGAGGGGATCCCAGGAGGTACTGAAGATCATCAGATTTCTGTTCACTTTATTTCTATTGTTGACTTCTGCAATGATGGGACTGTTTCGCTTTGGATAGCTGATACTGTCTTTCAAAATCTAGGATAGAGGGTTTCAAGGAGCGTGTCCACATTTGAAGGGAGTGGCCCACATAGAAGAGGCTGAAAGCCACTGCTTTGATTCAGGACCAAATGGTTATTTGGTTCAGAATCCAGTCAGTGTCCAGTTTATATCAGGTACAAACTGCCAATTTACTCACAGTTGATGCACTAGAGAACCTGGCGTGAGTGGAGCATGTGCCTCTGTAATATAAGTAGATAGAATAAATAAAAGACAGAGACACCGGTTGCTAGTTCATGAGCTTCCTTTACTAGGCCAGAGCGAACTGAGCATGCTCATACTAAACCATGTGACAAACCATGTGATAATACATTACACTGCTTTCCCCTTAAAAAAAATGCACTTATTCCCCTCTCAAATACAACAAAACTATGGTTCCACCTTTCCCAGCATTACACGTACCACATAACAAAACTCCTGGCTTATTTTCTTTTAACTCAACTACAAATGCTACAATTGAACTACAAATCCAGTTAATAACAGGTTTGCGGAGCCTTCCTGATCTCCTTATAAAAGGTTTTGGTGTTGAACCAATTTTCAGGGCTGTTTTGTTCTGGTTCCGAACTCAAAGATGATCCTGTTTCTATCTCAGATTTGTTTGAACCTGGTGCTTCAGTTTCTGAAGTCTGAACTGAGTCAAACTCCTGTATGAGTTCATGATCAAGTGGTTCAAGTTCACGTCTTGGTTCCTCTCTAGCAGAGATCATTTGATCTACATGAACACTTCGGATGTTGTCACCAATTTCAACCAAATATCTCTTGGTTCCACCAACCTCTACTATGGTTCCTATATCCCACTTGTGTGAACTCGGCTTTCCAGGAGGACTGAGAACACGAACACACTCGTTTTGTCTGAAACTGCGTTCTTTCCGATTGCTGTCATAACATTTCTGACTCAACTGTTTCTATTCAACTCGAGGCCAAATTTGGTTGAACAAGACTCAATCGTGTTCTCAATCTCCTCTTCTTCAAGAGTTCTGCTGGGGTATATCCAGTTGTAGTGTGCGGAGTAGTTCTGTACTTCAGCAAGAAATTTGCCAAACGTTGCTTCATGCTGACTCCCGAAAAATCCTGCAACACTTGCTTTTTGAGAGCTTCTTCGTCTATTCTGACTGACCTTTCGGCTGCTCTGTTTGAAGCAGGATGATATGGTGGAACGAGAGTGTGATGATACTGTTCCATTTCATGAACTCTTGGAATAGAGCAGAACAGAACTGAGGGCCATTATCAGAAACAATCTCTTCAGGTAAGCCTTGACATGCAAAGATAGACCTCAACTCATCTATGGTACGTTCAATTGTAGTATTTGAACCCATGTGTTTCACTTCACTTTGAGTGACTATCCACAAGTACCAGGAAATAATCATTTGCTTTCTCACAGAAGTCTACATGTACTCTCTGAAAAGGTCTACTTGGCCATGACCAGGGTTGTAGTGGAGTTTTGGGTGGTTTGTTTCTGCAATTTTGGCAAACGCTGCATTTGCTGACAAGTGATTCAAGATCACTGTCCAATCCAGGCCAGTAAACAAAGCTTCTTGCAATTGATTTCATACTGACGATCCCTGGATGTTCAGTATGAAGTTTGGCCAGAATTCTATCTCTCAAAGAAGTAGGTACCACCACTCTGTTTCCCCACTTGATACAACCGTGCTCACAAGACAATTCAGTTATGGAATGGTTTCAACTCTGTGTCCAGACACTGATCAGTCCATCTATTCAAGGTGTTTTCATACACTTTTCAGTACTGAGTCCTTTTGAGTCTCATCTGCAATCTCAGTTGCATTCACGGAAAGTCTTTGTCAACTGCACCTAGTGTGAAAATCTCATCTTCACTCCCAATTCATGAATCTTCATGTGACAACCTGGACAAGGCATCTGCGATTGCATTTTGCTTTGAAGTGCGATATTCAATCGTATAGTCATATTGTGACAACAACACTGCCCAACGTTGCATTCTTGATGCGGCCATTGCAGGGATGGCAGATTTGGGCCCCAATATTGCTAGGAGCGGTTTGTGATAGGTTATCAGGGTAAACGTTTTGCCGATCAGGAGCTGTTGAAATTTCTTGATTCCAAACACTATGGCGAGTGCTTCCTTTTCAATTTGTGCGTAGTTTCTTTCGCTCTTTGTGAGGGTTCGCGATGCGAACACGATTGGTTTCTCTTGGCCTTCATCCATTACGTGGCTTATGACAGCTCCCACACCGTAACTGGAAGCAACACACACTAACTTAAGCTCACGCCCTGTGTCGTAGTGCACAAGTAGAGCATCGCTAGAGAGACTTCTCTTACAAGCGTCGTAAGCTTCCTGTTGCGCTTTTGTCCACTTCCACTGGACATCCTTCTTGAGGAGCTCGTGCATTGGAGTGAACATGGTCGTTAACTCAGGTAAGAAATGTGCATAGTACTGGACCATTCCAAGGAAAGATCTTAACTCAGACACGTTCTGTGGCTTTGGAGCATTTAATGACAGCATCAACCTTTTCCTTCACTGGTTGCAAGCCATTTGCATCAACTTTCAGACCAAGGTACACACTTGGGCTGCATAAAAGCACATTTGCTCCTTTTCAATTTTCCCAATTGTGGGAATTCAACCTTTGAAGCACTAACTTTAACACTTCTAGATTTTCTCCCTCGCTGCTTGTTGCGATCAGCATATCGTCTTCATTGCATAAGAAATTTGGAATTCCTTGCAAAATCTTATCCATCGTAGCCTGGAAGATTTTGGGGGAGGACTTTACAGCATACGGCAGCTTGGTGTATGAGTATAGTCCCTTGTGTGTGTTGATAGTGAGATACTGTTGATTCTCTTTGTCAACATTCAGCTGAGCATAAGCGTGTGATAGGTCAAGCTTGGAGAAAACCTTTGACCCAGAGAGTGCTGCATACAAATCTTGTGATGTAGGCAGCAGGTACTGTTCATCGTCAACTGCTTGGTTGATAGTAATTTTGTAATCACCGCACAAGCGCAAGTCTGCTTTGGGCACTACCGCAATCAGGATAGCCCATTCACATTTGTCAGTTTTTACTCACACTCGGTTCTCTCTGAGCTTCACTAGCTTTTCCTCCACCTGACTTTTCAATGCATAGGGGACCAGCCTTGCCTTACAATAGACAGACTTCACATTGGACTTGATACGGATATACGTGTCAAACCCAGTGATGCCCTCATAACTGTCTGTGAACAAGCTTTCATACTTGTTCAGCATTGTGCCGAGTTGCTTCTTTAAAGCATCTACACTGAAGATGTTTTTCCAGTCTAGTTTTAACTTTCTCAACCAGTCTTTGCCCATGAGAGTTGGCCTGTTGTTGCAGCTCGCTACAATAATAGGCAGCTTTACTGACTGGCCATTGTATTGAACTGTACATTTCATTTGTCCACATGTCTCTAGGATTACTCCGGAGTAGGTTTTTAACTCTATGGTACGCTTTGTAAGTGGTATTTGATTAAACTTACTCTCATATGTGTCCTTACTCATGATAGAGCAGTCTGCCACCATGTCGATTCACATATTGGTCATTGATCAAAAGTTTCTCACGACTGCTTGCATTGCCACTAGTGCCATAGATACTGTAGATGCCTAGTTCTTCAATATCAGGTGTGTTCACTTCAATATTGTGAATTCTCTCTTTTGTTGTTGTTGCTTTGCATTGCCACGAGAATGGTTCTTACTTCCTGCTTTCGATCTAGCTCTGCAGAGGAGTCTCTGCATTAGTTCTGCGTGAAAACAGTATTTTTCCCCTTCTCTCTTCCTCTTCTCTATATTCATGTGCTTTTACTTCTCTATTTCTCAGTTTCCTGAATCATCAGAGGCCGGTGTCGGGAGCAACAGGAGAGAACAGTGAGTATTTAAACTCACTTTCGCGGGCTATTTTACAGAGACCGGTGTCGGGAGCAACAGGAGAGAACAGTGAGTATTTAAACTCACTTTTGCGGGCTTTTTTACACAGGCTTACCAATCTCACAGACCGGCGGCGGCGTTCCAGAGCCACGTCACGATTCAAAAAGTGATGCGGGCAAGAGGAAGCAGCTGATTGGGTGAGTACGGCAAGGTGAGTATTTATACTATTCTATAGTTTGACAGTTAAGGTTTATAGTTTATAAAGTTTAGAAGGTCTTAATATTTGTGGTTATAGTTTCTAAGATCTCTGTTGTGTAGCGGGGAGTGCTAGTAAACAAGGGCCCTCGAGTATATCATTTAATTGTAGTGTAATTAGTGGTATTGATTTGATTTAATTTAATTTAAATTAATTAAAGGGTAAGTCATGGCAGCACAGCTCAGCCCGTGGCATGCTCCTCCTGCACTATGTGGGAAATCAGGGACACTTCCTGTGTCCCTGACGACTATATGTGCGGGAAGTGTATCCAGCTGCAGCTACTGGCAGACCGCATTGCGGCGCTGGAGCTGCGAATGGATACATACTGGAGCATTCGCGATGCTGAGGACATCGTGGATAGCACGTTTAATGAGTTGGTCACACCGCAGGTAAAGGCTGCACAGGCAGGAAGGGAATGGGTGACCGCCAGGCAGAGTAGTAGGCACAGGCAGGTAGTGCAGGGGTCCCCTGTGGACATCCCCCTCTCAAACAGATATACCACGTTGGATATTGTTGAGGGAGATGGCTTATCGGGGGAAGGCAACAGCAGCTAACTTCCTGGCACCATGGGTAGTTCTGCTGCACAGGACAGGAGGAAAAAGAGCGGGAGAGCTATAGTGATAGGGGATTCTATTGTAAGGGGAATAGATAGGCGTTTCTGCGGCCGCAAACGAGACTCCAGGATGGTATGTTGCCTCCCTGGTGCAAGGGTCAAGGATGTCTCGGGGCGGCTGCATGGCATTCTGGAGGGGGAGGGTGAACAGCCAGTTGTCGTGGTGCATATAGGTTCCAACGATATAGGTAAAAAAACGGGATGAGGTCCTAAAAGCTGAATATAGGGAGTTAAGAGGTAAATTAAAAAATAGGACCTCAAAGGTAGTAATCTCAGGATTGCTACCAGTGCCACGTGCTAGTCAGAGTAGAAATAGAAGGATATTTCAGATGAATACGTGGTTAGAGGAATGGTGCAAGGGGGAGGGATTCAAATTCCTGGGACATTGGAACCGGTTCTGGGGGAGGTGGGACCAGTACAAACTGGACGGTTCGCACCTGGGCGGGACCAGGACCGATGTTCTAGGGGGAGTGTTTGCTAGTGCTGTTGGGGAGGGTTTAAACTAAAATGACAGGGGGTTGGGAATTTGTGCAGGGAGACAGAGGAAAGGGAAGCAAGGATAGAAACAAAAGACAGGAAGGAGAAAAGCAAAAGTGGAAGGCAGAGAAATCAAGGGTGTAAATCAAATAGGGCTACAGTAAATAATAATTCTAAAAGGACTAAGAGTGTTAAAAGAACAAGCCTGAAGGCTTTGTGTCTTAATGCGAGGAGCATTCGTAATAAGGTGGATGAATTAGCTGCGCAAATAGATGTAAACGGATATGATATAATTGGGATTACGGAGACATGGTTCCAGGGTGACCAAGGCTGGGAATTCAACATCCAGGGTTATTCAATATTCAGGGAGGACAGGCAAAAAGGAAAAGGAGGTGGGGTAGCATTGCTGGTTAAAGAGGAGATTAACACAATAGTAAGGAAGGATATTAGCTCTGATGATGTGGAATCTGTATGGGTGGAGCTGAGAAATACCAAGGGGCAGAAAACGTTAGTGGGAGTTGTATACAGACCCCCAAACAGTAATGCTGCAGTTGGGGATGGCATTAAATGGGAAATTAGAGATGCGTGCAATAAGGGCACAGCAGTTATCATGGGTGACTTTAATCTACATATAGATTGGGCTAACCAAATTAGTAACAATACTGTGGAGGAGGAATTCCTAGAGTATATACGGGATGGTTTCCTGTACCAATATGTCGAGGAACCAACTAGAGATCAGGCCATCTTAGACTGGGTATTATGTAATGAGAAAGGATTAATTAGCAATCTTGTTGTGCGAGGCCCCTTGGGGAGGAGCGATCATAATATGATAGAATTCTTCATTAAGATGGAGAGTGAAGTAGTTGACTCAGAGACGAGGGTCCTGAATTTAAATAAAGGAAACTACGATGGTATGAGGCGTGAGTTGGCTAGGATGGATTGGGGAGCATTACTTAAAGGGTTGACGGTGGATAGGCAATGGCAAACATTTAAAGAGCGCATGGATGAACTACAGAATTTGTTCATCCCTGTTTGGCATAAAAATAAAACAAAAAAGGTGACTCAACCGTGGCTAACAAGGGTAAATAGGGATAGCATAAGATCCAAGGAGAGGACATATAAATTGGCCAGAAAAAGCAGCAAACCTGAGGATTGGGAGCAGTTTAGGATTCAGCAAAGGAGGACAACGGGATTAATTAAGAGGGGGAAAATAGAATATGAGAGTAAGCTTTCAGGGAACATAAAAACTGACTGTAAAAACTTCTATAGATATGTGAAGAGAAAAAGATTGGTGAAGTCAAGCGTAGGTCCCTTGCAGTCAGAATCAGGGGAATTTATAATGGGGAACAAAGAAATGGCAGACCAATTAAATACATACTTTGGTTCTGTCTTCACAAAGGAGGACACAAATAACCTCCCAGAGATGTCGGGGAACATAGGGTCTAATGAGAGGGAGGAATTGAATGAAATCAGTATTTGTAGGGAAATGGTGTTAGGGAAATTGACGGGATTGAAGGTCGATAAATCCCCAGGGCCTGATAATCTGCATCCTAGGGTACTTAAGGAAGTGGCCCTAGAAATAGTAGATGCATTGCTGGTCATCTTCCAAAATTCTATAGATTCTGGAACAGTTCCCATGGATTGGAGGGTAGCTAATGTAACCCCACTATTTAAAAAAGGTGGTAGAGAGAAAACGGGGAATTATAGACCGGTAAGCCTGACATCGGTAGTGGGGAAAATGCTAGAGTCCATTATAAAAGCACTTGGAAAACAGTGACAGGATCGGACAAAGTCAACATGGATTTATAAAAGGTAAATCATGCTTGACTAACCTACTGGAATTTTTTGAGGATGTAACTGGTATAATAGATAAGGGAGAACCAGTGGATGTGGTGTATTTGGACTTTCAGAAGGCTTTTGATAAGGTCCCGCATAAGAGATTAGTGTGCAAAGTTAAAGCACCTGGGATTGGGGCCAAGGTACTGTCTTGGATAAAGAACTGGTTGGCAGACAGGAAGCAAAGAGTTGGGATAAATGGGTCTTTTTCCGAGTGGCAGGCAGTGACTAGTGGGGTACCGCAGGGATCGGTGCTAGGACCCCAGCTATTCACAATATATATTAATGATCTAGACGAGGGAACTAGATGTAATATCTTCAAGTTTGCAGACGACACAAAGCTGGGTGGGCGTGTGTGCTGTGAGGAGGATGCAGAGTAACTCCAGTATGATTTGGACAGGTTGGGTGATTGGGCAGATGCATGGCAGATGCAGTATAATGTGGATAAATGCGAGGTTATCCACTTTGGTGGCAAAAACAGGAAGACAGATTGTTATCTGACCGGCAATAGATTGGGAAAAGGGGAAGTACAACGAGACCTGGGTGTCCTTGTGCACCAGTCGCTGAAGGTAAGCATGCAGATGCAGCAGGCGGTTAAGAAGGCAAATGGTATGTTGGCCTTCATAGCGAGAGGATTCGAGTACAGGAGCAAGGATGTCTTGCTGCAGTTGTACAGGGCCTTGGTGAGACCACACCTTGAGTATTGTGTGCAGTTTTGGTCGCCTTATCTGAGGAAGGATGTTCTTGCCATGGAGGGAGTGCAGCGAAGATTCACCAGACTGATACCTGGGATGGCAGGAATGACGTATGAAGAGAGATTGGGTCGATTGGGCTTATATTCGCTAGAGTTTAGAAGAATGAGAGGGGATCTCATTGAAACTTATAAAATTCTAACAGGACTAGACAGACTAGATGCAGGAAGGATGTTCCCGATGGTGGGGGAGTCCAGAACCAGGGGTCGCTGTCTAAGGATAAGGGGTAGGCCATTTTGGACTGAGATGAGGAGGAATTTCTTCACCGAGAGAGTGGTGAACCTGTGGAATTCTCTACCACAGAAGGCAGTTGAGGCCAATTCATTAAATATATTCAAGAAGGAGTTAGATATATTTCTTAAGGCTAAAGGGATCAAGGGATATGGGGAGAAGCAGGGACAGGGTACTGAATTTGGATGATCAGCCATGATCTAATTGAATGGCGGAACAGGCTCGAGGGGCCGAATGGCCTACTCCTGCTCCTATCTTCTATGTTTCTATGCAATCTGTTGAAATATGGCCGTGCTTTTGGCAGTGAAAACACTTTGCATTTCTGTATTGGCAGGACTGTAGTGAGTGAGTTCCATTGCAGCGATAACAATTCACTGAATTGCTCTCACCGACTTTTGTTTTTGACTCAGTCTCACAACTTTAGGTTTGGCGGTGGCTTTGTGACTGTAGACCTCAGCTGTACTAGTCACTTGAGTTGGACGGAGCTCCCTAGCATTCTTAGATGCCATCTCCATAGATAGGGCAATCTTGCATGCTATTCCAGACATTAGGTTCGGAGTGTTCAGTATCTTGGACTGTCTGCGCTCATCCACCAGTCCACACACAAACTTATCTCGCAACGCACAATCCAAAAATGTGCAAAAGTTACAATGCAAAGACAGATTTTTAAGAGCTACAATGTACTCATTGATGGTTTCACTTTGTTTTTGGTTTCTGGTACCAAACTTATAGCTCTCTGCTATTTCTAAAGGCTTTGGGTCGAAATGGTCCTCGAGTTTCTCGATAATGTCTTCAAACGACACATCCTTCACTTTCCCTGGCGTGAGTAAATTTTTCAATGTTCCGTAGACATCTGGCCCGATCTCCGTTAGAAAAATTGCTTTTTTACATTCACGAGTTACTTTATTTTGAGCTTGAACATTCTCATCTGCATCTTCAGTCTCAATAATGTTATTGGCCTTAAAAAACATCTCCATCCGATCAGTGTAAGAACTGAATGGTTTGTGAGCTCGGTCATACATGTCAAGGCTTCCGATAAATCCCGTAGGTGCAGCCATGATTGTCCTGATCCCATCGAACAGTGACTCAGCACGCTACCTGTGTACCTGTGAGAATCAACGCTGCTGTTGCTGTGTATACATACACACGAAGGCGAAGTACAGACGATTCTGCATCAGCATTAACAGTAAAACATCTCAAAAAATTCAGTTCAGGTGTCACAAATTCACCTCGAAGGTTGTACACTGTGTCCTTCCATGATCCCTAAAAATAGCTTTGGGATCCCATCCTCGTTGCCAAAAATGTAATATATGTGGGTAGAACAAATGAAGGACAGAGACACCAGTTGCTAGTTCATGAGCTTGCTTTACTAGGCCAGAGCAAACTGAGCATGCTCATACTAAACCATGTGACAAATCATGTGACAAACCATGTGATAATACATTACAGCCTCCTCATTCACTTGTGCAGCCAAGGCGAAACTGCCTAAAATCAATGTTACTCTAATGTTCCTCCAAAGCTTGGATCACCACTGCACATGCACAGGTACTTATGTATGTTGCATGTACAATGGTGCTCAGAGTCTTAAAGGGAGCCAGAAAGTGCTCTGCTTTTTACACCAAACTCCACACACACACGCTCAGTCTGCTCACCGGAATCCCACCAAGTGCACTCCAACTCATAGACTGCTTTTACACTGGACACACGGCATGATGTGCATTGCTTCCTGTGGTGTTGTGTCAGCTCCAGTTGTGATTTGGAGCTGGGACGATGTTACTCCAGATTCAAGCCAGTGGTTTATATGGGTCTTGCTGGAGGCAGAACAATTGAATCAGAATGCACCGTGGCTGCTTCATCCCAAGTGGAAAGTAAGCTTGGTATTTCTGGTATAAAGAGGACATCAACTCCTGTATATGTACACTGTAAACTGAGTAATGTCAGTGCCAGTCATGGCAGAGGATTCAAGGCCAGAGGAATCAAGGCCTGGCAACAAGATAAGCTGGGCTAGTGATGTTATCAAGTTATCAAGCTTCGCAGATCTATACAACATTTGTCTGGATGATATACAGTCAGTGACCTCTGCTATGGAAGGGGAAAAAATCCACCAGGAGTTCTGCTCCTGATCACTGTCCAGCTATCACTGCTCTAACATGCTTGACTGTGACCATTGGATGATGACAGGACTCAGCTAAGCTGAGAACCTCTCTGAGTCAAAATAGTTGTCAACACTCATAAAATGAAAACAGAAAATGCTGTAAACTCTCAGCAGGTCAGACAGAATCTGTGGAGAGAGAAACAGAGTTAACGTTTCAGATCGATGACCTTTCATCAGAACTCATAGGCCCCAATATTTAAGGGGAGGCGGAGAGAGCGCGGGGGAGCGTGTTAGCTGTGGTGGGGGCGGTGTTGGGGGGAGTGGGAAACCTAGAAATCCCGGGGAGGCGGAGGTCCAGCCAAATTTAATGACAGTACATCATTATCATTTCTTTTTACTCCATTTCACGCCCGGCAGCTGGCCAGATTGATTGACAGGCTGGCTGGCTGCTGGGCCACTGGGACAAGGTACAGGAAGGTGGCCGGCACTGACTTCAGAAGGAGAAGGGAGAAAATTGGGAGAGAACAATAAATTATAAAACATTCCCGACACAAACCTTTACATCTCCTGGAAAATGCTGGTTTCAGATTTGGATGAAAAGTTATTGGTTTCAGTACTTTTCTTGTTACATTTGAAAGGATTCTGTGACCTTACAGTAAAATATGCTCAATCATTCCGATAAACCATATACCTGACCAGAGCCTAAATATAGAGCCAGTGACAGAGACATTCATCTCGTGCTCACTACTTATACATAGAATGCTGCTAACATTAAATTTAGATCTGCAGGTCAATTAGACAACACATAGTGCCCTCAATATTCAAAGCCCATAGTCCCTGGTGAAAACCCAATAAGCATTGATCACGGAGATGCTTGGACTATATAGGACGTACAAAGACATTTGACAAACACTTCAGAAAGAGAGGCTTACAGTAAAGTTTCTGTTGCATTACTAAATACTTGGCTTCTACATAGAAAGTACCAGTCAGTGAAATAAATATCACTCAGCCCTTGTACAGCATTCTTTATCTATTATACATTTTCACTTTTGGGGCAATTGAACGTGCTTCACATTCTGTAATTATTAATAATTCTTTATATTAAATGGTTCATCTCTGGTTTATCTTTGTGGCACAAATGAAATCTCTCAAATTAACTCTTAGGCCTAGAAATTCTCTACCTTAGCGCCACCCATTTGCGCCGCTATCCTGGATGGGTAGATGTATAAGGATGGATTGGAAAGTTTGCTTTGTGGTGGCTTTTATTTCAGTATTGTGGCCAAGAAGATGCTGTGATGAATCGTAACAGAGGGAAGGTTAGGTGTGTGACCAATGCTGAAAGGGGAATTGGGGTTGTGGTCACTGGGATTGCAGACGGATGATTCCATCCCGTATATCCTGGCCAGAAAGGGGCTGCCTGGGTTGCATCCTTCCTTTTGCTTCCTCTTCTTCCGCTTCCTCCTTTTCTGCATCTTCTTCTACTGCCTCTTTCTCTTCTGCGTCTTCCTCTTCCCTTCGTGAGCGGATGCTAGAAATCTGCAATAAAAGCAGAAAATGCTGGAAATATTCAGCAGGTCAGGCAGCATCTCGACTTGAGATGTTAACTCTGTTTCTCTCTCCACGGATGTTGCCTGACCTGCTGAGTATTTCCAGCATTTTCTGTCTTCTCAGAGGCCTTCCTTTAGCATCCGAGGCCTTGCAAGCATCCAGCAGTACTCCCTACACTCCCTACACACTTTAAAAAGTTTTAACATGTATTGCACCAAGCCACTATTTCAACAAAATATGTTTTTTTAAATCAAAAAGCTTAAATGCAAACTTACTTGAAAGATGTGCGTGTCCCTTTATGAAGTGCTGACAGTGTCTGTCAGTCTACTGCATGCTTGCTTTTCAGAGTGAGCTTAGGACCCAGCACTGAACTCAGCTGTCGGCAGCACTGTGACCCTGACCAAAATGGCCGGCACGAGTTCTGCACCAGAGAAGGCGTTAGAGCATCGGCCGCCATTTTTTTCAGGAAACCGGCGGTAACTCGTGCTGGTAAGTAGCCGAATTTTTCCCCCTAGGACTGTTAAGTACATTACTAATAACAGAATACCTATTGATTAAGCACAGTACACACCAGGTAAATGCTGCCAAGCTGGTGTGTGTTTGGCTCATGTAGGTCTCAGTCTCTACTGCTGTCTGTGTACACTACACACTGAGCAAGTTGCATGCTCATTGTGGTGGAGGAGTGGATATTTGAGAGCAGGACAAGCTGCATCCAGTTGTCTGGTATTTAATGACAAATCCAGAAGTCTTGCAATAAGTGTATACCAAAGCATGCACAGTGTGTATTGCATTAGCGTTGAAGGATGCAGGCCAAGCAGGGAGTATGTATTGGGCACATGCACCGTTTTTACAATTGAAATTTTCATTTAATTAGTCCTTGATTAAAAACAATAACTTTCCAAACCTCTCTCCTTATTGATTCAGCAATGGAAAAGATTCATAACTCACCAGAGCCTCATATGTGATAAATTGAAGTGTCATCTACAATTCTGTCTGGTTTGCTTACAAAGTGCATTCAAATGACAAGACCAGGCGTACAATGTAGCCAACCTTTTCTCCAATACACCCGACGACAATTGTATGTCTGCAACAGCTGAATTGATATCATGCAGAGATATCTAATACAACACACAAATCATATCCCTCTCACAGCCTCTTCAGCCAGTTACAAGGACGCTACGGTGTTCAATTTAAATAGCGACACTTCAAACTTGAAGAGAGAGCAACTTGTTTTTCCTTTCCCCCGAAACGCATACGAAGGGAGAATTAGGAAATGATTCAGAAATGTGGTGCACAAGGAATGGAAGAAGAAAGTGCTTTCTAAAAGATTTTAAGAGACAAAATGGCAGCCCAGTGAGCCATTTTCAATCAAAGAAGAGTATGAAGCCTGATTAAAAAATAGCCCTCCCGATATGAGGCACAATATCATTTAGGATTTCAGCAGCTGTGAGATGTATGGAGCCAGTCTAGCTGGTCCCTTCCTCAGTAAATAGCCTTTGCATTCAACAGCCGAGATCACAAATGCACTGATCCCCAATTATACAGGCCCATCAGTTTTCTGGTTTCGATCTATAATGCCATATAGCTTCAGTTCTTTCTTTTCAATGCCAAGGACATTTAACTTCAAATAATTTCGATTTCCAATATTCTCCAATGGATCCAAATGCATTGCCCTTCACTCACATGATGAAGTTGTCAAGACTCAATCACTGTCACAATGGTGGTGTCCTATCAGCAGCTGCACCTCCCACTACTGCCGTGCAATTTGAATCAGGACTACAACTCTATTCTTCACACATTACAAATGAATGAGAACAAACAGAATAAACAGGCTAGCTGACTACCATGTTGAGCAAGACATAGGCTGCACTATGATCAATCCGCTCCGATCACTCAAACCTTCCTTGTGCCTGTTGTTCTTTTGGAATCTTTTAATTGTTTATCAATCCGGCAGATGAGTCTTCCTCCACCCTGGGCTCCTTGTACCATTTGTTGTTGGTTGATTTGGTTAGGCACAACAACAACAGCTTGCATTCATATAGCACCTTTAACATATTAAAATGCCCCAAGACGCTTCCCAGGAACAAAATTTGACACCGAGCCATACAAGGAGATATTAGGACAGGTAGGTTTTAAGGAGCATCTTAAATGAGGGGAGAGAGGTAGAGAGGCAGAAAGGTTTAGGGAGGGAATTCCAGAGGTTAGGGCCAAGGCACAGCCACCAATGGTGGAGCGATGAAAATCAAGGATACGCAAGAGGCCAGCAATCTCGAAGGGTTGTAGGGCTGGAGGAGGTTACAGAGATAGGGATGGGCAAGGCCATGGAGGAATTTGAAAATAATAAGGGGTGATTTTCCCTGGATACTTTAGGCGCTAAAGAGCCTCCAAGGCTGAAATGCCGGTTTAGCCCGCGTTTAGTGCAAGACGCCATCTTGGTAAAGGAGTTGAAGCTTGCACTAGGAACAGCCACCAGAGGATCATTAAGGGGCCAATTGACACTTAAATAGCCTGCTAGCGCTCATTAAGGAAGCTGAATGGCATTTTGGTGGCTAGTACTTGAACCAACTCCGTCTCCTAACAGCGACCAGCTGATTGGGAGTAAATAAGAGGATTTCGAGCGCTACTTAAAGGTATTGCATCTTTTACTGTTCACTTGCTGCTGGAGGTTTGAAGAGAACATATTGATTGGACAAATCAAATTGGCCATGGTAGCCTTGAGGAGGAGTTCATAGAGTGCATCCGGGATGGTTTCCTAGAACAGTATGTAATGGGACCGACCAGGGAGCAGGCTATCTTGGATCTGGTACTGTGTAATGAGACAGAATTAATAAATGATCTCATAGTAAAGGATCCTCTAGGAAAGAGTGATCATAGCATGGTTGAATTTCAAATTCAGTTGGAGGGTGAGAAAGTTGTATCTCAAACCAGTGTCCTGATCTTAAACAAAGGCAATTACAATGGCATGAGGGGAGAACTGGCTAAAGTGGACTGGAAAAATAAATTAAAGGGTAAGACAGTTGAAATGCAGTGGCGGACATTTAAGGAGATATTTTATAACTCTCACCAAAAATATATTCCAGTGATAAAGAAAGATTTTAAGAGAAGGGAGCACCATTTGTGGCTAACTAAGGAAGTAAAGGATGGTATCAAATTGAAAATGAAGACATACAATGTTGCCAAGATTGGTGGGAGACCAGAGGATTGGGAAATTTTTAAAAACCAGCAAAAGATGACTAAAAAAATAATAAAGAGAGAGATCAATTATGAGAGTAAACTGGCAAGAAACATTAAAACAGATAGTAAGAGCTTCTACAGGTATATAAAAAGGAAAAGGGTAGCTAAAGTAAACATTGGTCCCTTAGAGGATGAGACTGGGGAATTAATAATGGGGAATGGGGAAATGGCAGAGACTCTGAACAAATATATTGTATCTGTCTTTGTAAAGGAATGAGCCAAACCTATTCAGAAAAATATACCATCCTATGAACAGAATTCTGATTTTATTAAAACATGACAAACTGGGTTTAAAAATCTAAAAGCCTCAATGTCACAAAGCTGTAAACACCATACAGGCTTTTGAGATAAAGATTGGTTATTGACACTGAGACAATGGCCTATTGAAGAAGCAAAGAGTTGGTGCCAAGGAGTCTGCAGTTTGGAACCAACACAATAGCTATACCCAGTTTAAAGTGTTAAAAATTAACACGTCGAACAGAAACACAGAACATTACATTGAAGAAGCAAAGAGTTTGTTCCAAGGAGTCTGTAGTTTGGAACCAACACAATAGCAATGCGCAAGTAAAGTGTTAAAAACTAACACGTCGAACAGAAAAACAGAACATTAAAAAACCATGTGCCTTTGTAAAAGTAACATCAAATGAAACAGGAAACACAATTATATATACAACCAATTGAAGTAGCTAAGAAATGCAAAGAACACCCTAGATGAAGTGTTTTTAATTTACATGTTGTAAAAGATACCTACAGAAGACTTTGAAAATATTACATCAATAGATGTACCAAGCAATCACATTGTTTAGGTGTTGAACTTGGAACACAAGGAGACGAGAAGTCTGAAATATAAGCAGTTAAGCCAATATTAAGAATTGAATTGAAGAACTTCAAAAGAATGGCATCAAAGAGATAAATCTGTAATAACTATTTTATGTGATAAGTTTTTGAAACACCTATACAGAGACAGAATTCTGAAAGCTAACAGCTGAATTAACAGTAAGAATAGAAATTAGTCAACAGAGGTATGGCAAAAGATAATTAGCTTAAATCAGCAGAAAACTTCAAAGGATAAACCACTAAAAAAAGGTATAAAAATAGAGCTTTTCAGATAGAAAGTCAGAAGTCGCTGGAAAGGCAAGCGATTCTCAACTTCAGAGGCAGGCTCTGTAAGTTTTTAACCCTTTGAGTCTCAGGTAATCAAGGTATTTGATTTTGGTGGATATTCTGGATTAAGAATAAGTAGAAGTGTGGAAATGTAACGAAGTTAAGATTTGAGAGTAAGGATCTCTGATAAGAAATGTAAGCTATTTGTATTTTGGACTGTTAAAGTTGCGATTGAAATCAACAGCTGTTAACTACATGTTGGTTCTTTAATAAATCTATATATTTTTTAAATTGTCTCACAGAGTATTTCTGTATCAATCTCATGAACTCAATTTCTGTACACTCTTCTGTGAGGAGTTGCAGAATTCTGGGGGGTTTTCCGGACCCTCATAATGTCCGGAAGTTACAGTCTAGTTAAACTTGTTAAAAGTGCTATCCGGAGGACGGTAACATCTTCAGGCCGTTCCTTTCCTTTAGGGAGAGATAGTCTGACCTTTAGACCCAATTAAGCATCTTATAGGATTCGGCTATCTCTAACTTTAGTTGAAGGTGAACGTCTGGGGAATACGCCTGATCTGGGGTAGCCCAAAAAGGGCTAGGACTTGTAATTATCCCTTCATCTTCACGGTAGAAGACACTAACAACATCCCAATAATGGATAATCAAGGGGCCACAGGGAGGGGGGGAACTAAAGACAATCACTATCACTAAGGAAATAGTACTTGGTAAAATAATGGGACTAAAAGATGACAAGTCCCCTGGACCAGATGGCCTGCATCCCAGGGTCTTAAAAGAAGTGGCTGCAGAGATAGTGGATGTATTGGTTGCAATATACCAAAATTCCCTGGACTCTGGAGAGGTCCCAGCAGATTGGAAAACTGCAAATGTAACACCCCTATTTAAGAAAGGAGGGAGACAGAAAGCAGAAAACTATAGACCAGTTAGCCTAACATCTGTCATTGGGAAAATACTGGAGTCCTTCATTAAGGAAGCAGTAGCAGGGCATTTGGAAAATCATAATGCAGTCAAGCAGAGTCAGCTTGGTTTTATGAAATGGAAATCATGTTTAACAAATTTGCTGGAGTTCTTTGAGGAGGTAACGAGCAGGGTGGACAAAGGTGAACCAGTGGATGTGGTGTATTTGGATTTCCAGAAGGCATTCGATAAGGTGCCACATAAAAGATTATTGCATAAGATAAGAGCTCACAGAATTGGGGGTAATATATTAGCATGGATAGAGAATTGGCTAACTAACAGAAAGCAGTGAGTCGGGATAAATGGGTCATTTTCCAGTTGGCAAAAGGTAACTAGTGGGGTGCCACAGGGATCGGTGCTGGGGCCTCAACTATTTACAATCTACATTAATGACTTGAATGAAGGGACCGAGTGTAATGTAGCCAAGTTTGCAGATGATACAAAGATGGGTGGGAAAGCAAGTTGTGCAGAGGACTCAAAGAACCTGCAAAGGGATATAGACAGGCTAAGTGAGTGGGCAAACATTTGGCAGATGGAGTATAATGTGGGAAAGTGCGAGGTTATACACTTTGGCAGGAAAAATAAAAAAGCAAATTATTATTTAAATGGAGAGAGATTACAAAATGCTACAGTTCAGAGGAACCTGGGGGTCCTTGTGCATGAAACACAAAAAGTTAGCATGTAGGTACAGCAAGTAATCAAAAAGGCAAATGGAATGTTGGCCTTTATTTCAAAGGGGTTGGAGTATAAAAGCAAGGAAGTCCTGCTACAACTGTACGGGGTATTGGTGAGACCACACCTCAAGTACTGCATACAGTTTTGGTCTCCTTATTTAAGGAAGGATATACTTGCATTGGAGGCAGTTCAGAGACGATTCACTAGGTTAATTCCAGAGATGAGGGGGTTGACTTATGAGGAAAGGTTGAGCAGGCTGGGCCTATACTCATTGGAATTTAGAAGAACGAGAGGTGATCTTATTGAAACATATAAGATACTGAGGGGGCTCGACAGGGTAGATGCAGAGAGGATATTTCACCTCATGGGGAAATCTAGAATGCGGGGGCACAGTTTCAGAATAAAGGGTCGCCCTTTTAGAACTGAGATGAGGAGGAATTTCTTCTCTCGGAGGGTCGTAAATCTGTGGAATTCTCTGCCCCGGAGAGCTGTGGAGGCTGGGTCATTAAATACATTTAAGGTGGAGTTAGACAGATTTTGGCAAGATAAGGGAGTGAAGGGTTATGGGGAGTGGGCAGGGAAGTGGCTTTGAGCCCAAGATCAGCCATGATCTTATTGAATGGCGGAGCAGGCTTGAGGGACCAAGTGGCCTATTCCTGCTCCTATTTCTTATGTTCTTATGTTTTGAAACACCTCGGGAGACTTTCTGGGACACATTGTCAAGACTTCACCAACAGTCTATCAACATTTATTCTGGAAATTCTCTGAGGACTTCTCCTAAAAAAAGTAAGTGCTGTGCTAATCTACCTTATTGAACATCTTATAGGAGTCACCAGGAGAAAGGGAGTGCTTGGTCATGGGCACCTTGCTAGGGGTCCCCCTTGATCGGAAGGAGCAATGGGAGGAGGAGATGAGGCCAGGCAGAGCAGCACCAGCTGCTGCAGGAGAGAGGCGGACTCCTTCCCCCCTCCTCTGGACCTCCTCCACCAGGACCTCCAGTGCCACATCCCAGAACCTTTGCTCCCTCTCACTCAGTCCCTGAGCCACCCTGAAACATACCGCTGTGTGTCAGCCAGCACACTCCACATTTTGGGGGGAATTTTAACCTAAAAAAAGGGTGGGTTTGGAGTGTGGGGGTAGTTAAATTGTTTAAAAAATGGGATCCCCGACCTGTTCCCACCTCCAACCCGCCCACTTCCAGTTTTAACGGAGGCGGGAAGGTGGGGGGGGGGGGGGGGCGCGGGGCAGGGGCAGGTGACCAACCCGCTCCCAGGGAGCGGGACTTCAATTTAAATATTACAATGAGGCTGGAAGCCTCTTTTTTAACCGACATTTTGTTTTTAACAGCATATGGACGGGTTTTACACAATTCGTGAAACCCGGCAATTACTGCAAGGCGGGGACTGCTGAATCCAGGAGGTAAGTGGCTATATACCAACCTCCTGGATCCAATGTCCCTGCCTAACCCACCTCCCATGATTGGAGAACCACCCCCAGGCCTCCGATCACTCCACGAGGCCTCCAATCACCATTCTCCCCCCCACCAACACAGGCCTCCGATCACTCCACGAGGCCTCCAATCACCATTCTCCCCCCCACCAACACAGGCCTCCGATCACTCCACGAGGCCTCCAATCACCATTCCCCCCCCCACCAACACAGGCCTCCGATGCCTCCATGAGGCCTCCCCCCAGTTCCTCCCGGCCCGCGATCGTCCTCGGACGCCCCCCCAACCTCCGTGCTGCTGCGGCCGCTTCCCAGCCCGCAAATGTCCTCGCCCCACCCCCCCCCATTGCGAACCCGGCTGACCCCAGCCCCCGATCTGCCTCGCGGCCGCCACCCGATCCTTCACCGGCTGCCACCCGATTTTCTTAGCAACCTCCCGCCCCACCCGTGCTGGACCCGGCCCACCCGTGCTTCTCCAGTCGACCCCGGCACCCCCACGATCCCTCCCTCCCTCCTCCGTGCGGCCTAATGCCGCAGGCCTACTCGCCCGGAGCCACCCAGTCTCTCAATCTGGCTGGCTGCGGGCGGGAAACCGAGAGCCCGCATGCAAATCAGTCAGGCCCTTCCGTTAAAGTCGGCAGGGCCTGCGGGAAACCTGACCACCTCGGAGCACCCCTCCCCCCGCCACCACCCCCAACCCGCCCCCTTAAAATCCAGCCCTTTCAGTGGAAGTGGCTGCATGGAGCCCACATATACTGCTCCACGAAAATTGTGTCTAATCAGTGCTGGAGTTGCTAAATCTGTAGCTGTCTGCTTTAGTAACTCCAGGAAAGTTCAAATTGTGGTAATCAGTAATTAGGACCAAAATTGCGTGCTAAAACCAGACTTTCAAACAGGCGTGTCTTATTAGCATAGCACCCACTTAGAGCCTGTTTTCACCCTTTCACCAGAATAACCTCCTTCTTTTGCTTATCAACACTGGGGTGAGTTTTCACAGTAATTCTAAAAGTTGTAATTTACCCAGTACTTGTACAGCTATGGGCAAATATGGACAGGTGAACTGGAGTGCTCATTATGGGATGTCTTCAGGTTTCATTTAAAAACATAAATATCTGAAGGACAGGTATCCGATTGATCTCAATGGCCCAGAAATTAAACATCGATGGTTCCCGCGGGGGTAAGGATTCCCCGCGACATCGCACTCCGCGCCTACCTTTTTGTTTGGAGCCCACACGAACTTTAGTTTCAGAGCCTCTCCCTGTTGCAACCGTGCAGTGCTTGCGTATCCCAGAGGATCAATTAGTTCGTGCGAGCTCTGGGATCACGTGATTCAGTTAGAGCCAATGGCAGCACACCATCTTTCATTCATAGTTTTGACAGCAAGGGCTGTCAAAGCTTATTTTTGAAAAATTTTAAATCTTTTTAAAAGTTATAAAAATAAACTTACCTTTCTTTAAAGTCTCTAAAAAAGATAAACCTGTTGAAAAAAATTTAAAATAACACTTAATTAACTACTTACCTTGTTAAAAGGGGGTCCTACGCCTGCTTTCTTTATGTGTAAAATCTTCACCACTTACCTGCGCGTTCAAACCTGAAAAAAAAACTAAGTGCACTGCGTGCGCACAACCTGTAGCGCGCACGCGGTTCACTTAGGAACCGCCCCCTTTGCAATTCACGAAGTGCCGGTTTCCCGCGCATGCGCAGTGCATGCAGGAAACCGGCAATTCGGGACCTAATACGCGAGAGTACACAGTGCGTACTCTCGCATATTAGGTTTAATTTTCGGGCCAATATTTATTCATTGTGCATAATATTTACTAAATGTTGAACGGACCTGACCAAATAAATTGGAAATATCCGGCAGTAATTTCTATGATGGAGTCTCCCAATGTTCGCCCTAACTACAGTTGTATTCCCTGGAATATAAAAGTTTAAGGGGTGATTTGATTGAGGTTTTTAGGATTTTGAAAAGAATTGATAGGGTAGATAGAGAGAAACTTTTTCCGCTGGTGGGGGAGTCTAGGACAAGGGGACATAACCTTAAAATCAGAGCCAGGCGATTCAGATGAGAAGTTATGAAACATTTCTTCACGCAAAGGGTTGTAGATGTGTGGAACTCTCTCCCACAAAAAGCAGTAGAAGCTAGCTCAAATAGTCATTTTAAATCGGAGATCGATAGATTTTTGCTAGATAAGGGTATAAAAGGATATAGAGCCAAGGCAAGTGGATGGAGTTAGGATAGAGATCAGCCATGATCTCACTGAATGGCGGAATAGGCTCGAGTGGCTGAATGGCCTACTCCTGTTCCTATGGACGATCGTTGTTTACCTAGTTTGTCTGGGGTTCATAACGATCTTCCACTGGTTGCCATGGGAGATCAGGGGATCCCCCATGGAAATTCTACCCTGTCAAATCTGCCCTTGCCTAGATTTCAGATTAAATGGGCTTCTTTCATATTTTCTACTTATACTATAGGTATTAAATACAAATAAATGGTAATTATGGACTATAATTATGAGAACAAAGAAAGAACTTGCATTTATATAGCATCTTTCACAACCTCAGGACATCCTAAATCGCTTCACAGCCAATGAAGTACTTTTTGTAGTGTATTCCCCAGGAGAACTCCCCTGCTCTTCTTTAAATGGTGCCATAGGACCTTTTATGTCCACCTGAGAGAGCAGACACAGCGATGGTTTAACAGCTCATCCGGAAGATGGCGCCTACCTCAGTACTGCACTGAAGTGTCAGCCTAGATTATGTGCTCAAGTGTAGAGATGAGAGTGCTACCACTGAGCCAAGACTAACATAAGTAAAATATTACACAAAGTGAAGGGAGACTTATGTCAGACTCTGGTGATTTGGGTCGTGGCATCATTCTGTCATAAAAGATATCAAGCAGTCATGACCGGATTACAGGTACCACTTTCATTGCTGGTTTGGTTTTCCATGTTTAGCGGGTAATTTTGACTTTGGGCGCTAGTGTAAAAGGGGCAGTATCGGATCAGCTGTCCATTATACATCTCTCTCAATTTTCATTTCCATTGTAGTGCAGGCCTGAATAATCTTTTAATTACATGCCTTCCTACATTTGAGAAATTTGAACAAGAGACTTATTTGTAGTTAAGTTAATAATCTATGGGCGGGTGCGGGGGGGGGGAATGAATCTCTTTAAGTAGTTTCAGCTTCTCATTAAAAGGAATGAGTTTGGCTATTTTTTTTGCTTGGGGAAGATGCAGTACCAGCCAACGTTCTGTTCTTCATGCTTCAAAATGATTTAAATCATCTTGCCTTGCATTTAGAAACACATTACCCAAAATCGGTGCCCTTTAAATTCATCCTCCCTGTGAAACGATGCTTTTACTTTGTATTTTAAAATCTCCAAAGGCCAGCCAAAATTGTAAGCGCAAATTACACGCTTCGGCCAACCGGAGAACAACAGCTCCCAGTTGTCTGCTATTCCTTTTTATCTTCTTATCAACAGGTACCACTGTTCTTTTTCTTGGGTTGAGAAACTGGTTATCGTACAGCTAGTTGCATAGTCAACCGATTCCAATCCATAAAACACAAGCAAAATACTGCTGGATGCTGAAAATGTGAAATAAAAACAGAAAATTTCTGGAAACACTCAGCAGGTCGAGCAGCATCTGTGGAGGGAGAAACAGTGTTAACGTTTCAGTTCGATGACCTTTTGTCGGACTCATAGGCCCCAGTATTTACAGGGAGGCGGAGAGAGAGCGCATTAGCGGGGGCAGGAGAGGGAAACTCGGGAAGGCGGAGGTCCTGCCGAATTTAACGGCAAAACCTTATTATCATTTTTTAAAATCCATTTCTCGCCCGACAGCTGGCCAGATTGATAGTTTGGGATGGTTCCCAACAATCCGGTAAGATTGGGGGTTGTTGCCGGTGGGGTGGTGGGCGGGGGGGGGGGCGGCGGGGTCGGACGGCAATTGGGAGGAAGGGGGAACAGGCGCGGGATCACGGATTTAGAAGGGGGAGTTTCTGGGTTTCCCCTCTGCAAACACGCTTCCCCCGTTCCCTCTCCACCTCCCCATAAATATTGGGGTCTATGAGTCTGACGAAAGGTCACCGACCTAAACGTTAACTCTGTTTCTCTCTCCACAGATGCTGCCTGACCTGCTGAGTATTCTCCAGCATTTTCTGTTTTTACTTCAGTTGAAATCCATACTGGCCATAGGACTCCCAGGCAATGAACTGGAAATTATTTCTGGAGAAACTTGCAACAATGATGTCAAAAGTCACGACTTTGAGAACCTGAATGTGGTCACGCATCATTGGCATTCGTACTGGTTGTCAACATGCAGATGAAGGCTACTTTTGGCACAAAACTCATAATAAAATAAGAACTTCTGGAATGACTTCAAGCTAGGAATCTATCCTGGGGTTTAGATGACAGCAATAAACTGGCAGAGCTTTGCATTCATTGTTTGTGGGCACAATCTGAACTCCTGGGTTAGGTTGCAGCCTTGTAATCACTTCCAGGTATCAATTACTCTCTACGCCCTACGCAGTGGGGCACTGGCATACAAACGCTCAGTGAGTTTGTATGAAATTTCTCCTGATGTTATTTTAATCGAGGCAGCTTGAAAGAAGAATAAACGTAAAACATTTTTCGTGAATGCTGTTAATGACCAAATGAACGGACTTTTCAAGATGGGAAGTGGCAGGTATGCAGTAATTGTCCACACGTTTGATCGGGGGAGCGGTTGTTTATCATTTTCGGCCGGGATGAAACACCAGCGGTTGTGGATCAGCCGCCCATTATACAGTCACCCTGTGGACGGGAAAATCAGGCGTGATTTATAATGGGCGGCCGATCCACAACCGCCAGTTTTCCGGTCGGGCCCAAGCTGGAAATGGCCCCTCCTTGGTTGTTCAGATCCTGCTCCCCTGAATGGTCCGAAGTTTCAACAAATGTAAATGTCTGATGTTGTAAGCCTTGCGATTTAGTGGAAGCACTTTTTCCAGCGAGATCGAAGATATTAAATTCTAAGTAGAGTTGAGATGCCAAGATTACAGACCGTGTGTCAGAGTGGGTGACTTGCTGTAGTTGTAAGGACTATTAATAGCCATTCCCATACAAAATGGATAGCAGTTTACTGCAGTAACAGAATGTTATAATTAATTATGGCTCTGAGTTTTGTGATTCCAGACGGCCAGCTAAGTGATTTTTGTGGATACAGTACAAGGAATGTGATCCACATAAATGTTAATGTGGTGAAATACTGACCCTAGATTGTGTAAAGTCGAGAGTGTTCACAATGGTACAATAACGGAACTGCTCGAAGCTATGGACAATGTCACTACTGTGCCTTTAGAGTGTCAGTTCAACAGTGGAGTCAATCCTGGGTGAAACTGTCTGCAGTAATCTTTTACCACCATTTGCGCCTTATTGCAAAATTATTTGGGGCAGCAAAAGCAAGTCTTGTTTGGTGCGGGTCATTAGTTGCAGGGCTGGTACTTTGTCAGGGAGGAACAGGTCTAGTTGTAATTGCCCTGCAGTCAAATAGCCTGCCAAACACTCACTGGGCACACAAATAAAATATGACCACTTGGAAATAGTTACCCAAGGGTGATGAACACCTGTGAAACTGTGCAACAAGACAACATGTCTTGAGGAAGAAAGAGAGGCGGAAGAAAAAGATACAGAATTAAAGGGCTCTGTCACTAATCTTGGTATTTGGTTCGGAGGTAGGAGACAGAGCGTAGGGATAATGGGTAGGTGGGAAAAATCTAGGGCAGATGGAGTTTAATGTGGGCAAGTGTAAGGTCATCCACTTTGGACTAATAATGATAAATCGGAGTATTTTCTAAATGGTGCAAATCTAGGAACTGTAGAGGAGCAAAGCGCTTTGAGAGTTCAAATACTCAAATCATTTGACCCTAGTGGGCAGGTACAAAAAGCAATCAAAAAGGCTAATGGAACATTGGCCTTTATCTAAAGGGGGCTGCAATACAAAGGGAAGGAAGTGATGCTTCAGTTGTACAGAGCCTTGGTCAGACCCCATCTGGAGAACTGCATTCAGCTTTGGGTACTACACCTCAGGCAGGATATATTGGTCTTGGATTCAGTAGAAAGATACCGGGGCTTAAAAGGTTAAATTATGAGGACAGGTTGCATAAAGTTGGGTTGTATTCCCTTGAGTTTAGAAGATTGAGGAGTGATCTAATTGAGGTGTTTAAAATGTTAAAAGGATTTGATAGAGTAGATACAGTAGATGAGGAATCAAGAACGAGTGGACATAATCTTAAAATTAGAGCTCGGCCGTTTGGAGGGAATTCAGGAAGCACACAAAGGGTAGTAGAAATCTGGAATTCTCTCCCTCCAGATGTAGTGGATGCTGGGACAATTGGAGTATTCAAGACTGAGATCGATAGATTTTTGTTAGATAAGGGTATTAACGGATATGGGGCTAAGGCGGGTAAATGGAGTTGAGGTACAGATCAGCCATGACCTAATTGAATGGCGGAGCAAGCTTGGCCTACTCCTGTTCCTATGTTCCTGTCTAATTGAATGGCGAAGTAGGCTCGAGGGGCTAAATTGCCTACTCCTGTTCCTATGTTCCTATGCTGCTGTGTAATTTGCTGCATGGATGAAAAATATTGTAATCTATGGAACAAATGCAATTCCTTAACAGTTACTACAATGCAAAGAGTTTGAGCACTTGAAAGCACGGTAGGATTTTTCCAAACTTGTTGCAGCATTAAAGATGTGACTTAAAGGAACAGTAACAAGTACTACATAAAGAGAAAGTGTACATTATTTCAGTTTTCATACGTCACCTGGTGCAATGTAGGTCGACTTCAATCTACTTCAAGAAAATGGGAACCTTTGAGAGGGGGTCATTTTAACCTAAACCGCCCGGCGGGAAACTGACGCGATCAGATTGGCCGCCCGATTTTACATTCCATAGGTTAAAATTACCCTCGGAGTTAGCGTCTAAAAGGTACAATGCACTGGCCAGAACACTTTCAGAAAATGCAACTGGAGAATGTCGGGGCATCTCAGGGTACTGCCTCCACCATGTTTTTCTAATATTCCACGACTGAGAGAAAACAGCATCTGGATCCCCGTGATGAGCAATTACAGTATACAAGTCTTCAGTGAAAAGGAATTATATATTTTATATAGCTGTGGCTCAGTGGGTAGCACTCTCGACTCCGAGTCAGAAAGTTGTGGGTTCAAGTCCCACTCCAGAGACTTGAGCACAAAATCTAGGCTGACACTCCAGTGCCATACTGAGGGAGTGCTGCACTGTCGGAGGTGCCGTCTTTCGGATGAGACGTTAAATGTCTGCTCTCTCGGGTGAACATAAAAGATCCCACAGCACTATTTTGAAAAAGAGCAGGAGAGTTCTCCTCAGTGTCCTGGCCAATATTTATCCCTCAACCAACATAATTAAAACAGATTATCTATTCGTTATCACATTGCTGTTTGTGGGAGCTTGCTGTGCACAAATTAGCTACCACGTTTCCTACATTACAACAATGAGTACACTCAAAAGTACTTCATTGGCTGTAAAGCACTTTGGGACATCCTGAGATCATGGAAGGCGTTATATAAATGTGTCTTTCTTTCTTTTTTTACTGAACAAAACAAAGACCGGAATTTTCCCCAGGCGGGTTGGGGGCGGGGGGCCTCCGAGGCAGGCGGGAAACCCAAGAGGCCGGGTTTCCCACAAGCCCTGCTGACTTTAACGGCAGGGCCTGATTTGAATGTGAGGCCTCAGATTCCCGCCCGCAGCTAATCATTTTGAGAGGCTGGCTGGCTGCGGGAAGCCAGTCCGGGGGAGGGATCACGGGAGGAGGATTGGCAATCGGCAGGGAGGAGAGAGCATCGGCAGGGGTCAGGGATCGGGGGGAGGGGTCGGCCAGGGATCGGGGTCGGGGGGGGGGGTGGGGTGGTGGGGGTACGGCCGGGGATCGCTGGGGGGATCGGCCGGGGTTCGGCAGAGGATGGGAGGGTGGGGAGAAAGAGAGGATCGGGGCTGGCCACCGGAGGAACGTGGTCGGCCTCATCATCATCGTTGGGGCGTGTGGGTGGGGGGGGAAGGTGATCGGAGGCCTCGTTGCGGGGGGGGGTCTCCAATCACGAGAGGCGGGACCCTGGATCCAGGAGGTAGGTATAAAGTCACTTACCTCCTGGATGCACCAGTCCCCACATCTGTTTAACTGCCGTGTTTCACGAATTGTGTCCACATGCAGGTAAACACAAAATGGAAGGGAACAAAGAGGCTTCCAGCCTCATTACAATATTTAAATTGAGCTGACGCTCCCTGGAAGCAGGTTGGTCGCCCACCCCGCCCCCGTCCCGCCTCCGGTAAAACCGGAAGTGGGCGGGTTGGAGGCAGGATCAGGTCGGGAATCCCATTTTTAACACTTTAACTGCCCCAAGCTCCAAACACACTTGTTTTTTTAGGGGAAAATTCCAGCCAAAATGTCAATGACTGCTAGCCATAGCAAAGGGATCTTCCATACAGTTAACTTTTGTCTGAAATGGCAGATCAACTGCACCGGCACTGGAGACTGATGCAATACTCCTGCCGTGCAACATGCAGGGTATATGGAGAATAAACTTGAAAAGAAATAAAGATTATCCATTTTTATCACATACTCAGACTATCCCAAAGTGCTTCACAATTAACAATTTGCTATTGAAGTGCAGTCATCAGTATTATATAAACAAAAGCACATTTTGTGCACAACCAACTCCCACAAACAGCAAGTATGATCAGTGGCTAGTTAATCCTTTTTTGGCAGTATTGGTTGAAGGATTAAAATTGGCCACGACACTAGGAGACCAAGAGAACTCCCCGTGGGATCCTTTACACCTGAGTTTAACATCTCATCCAAAAGATGGAATCTGCTCAAACAACACAGTACTGCACTGAAGCCTACATCATGTGCTGTAATCCTGGAGTGGGGCTTGAACCCACGATCTTCTGAGTCAGAGGCAAGCGCGCCCACCACCTCTCACCTCTGAGTCAAGCAGAGGAGGCAGGCAGGTGGTAAACAAATATAATGACAGACTGAGAAGAGTGGCAACCTGATAGACTAACTGTGCCTATCCAACTTACACACTGTGATTGCACAAACGTCTGCTACCATCTCAAAGTGGGTAAGTAGATGGGCGTGGAGAAACTATTCCTGTGATTCATGTGTAACTTTGTGCTATCCGGGTTCAATGACAGAGCTATACTGGAGGATTCTGTAAATAAAGCAATGTCCTCCAAGCTTTTGGTGCAGTTGTTTTAGCTACATGGACTGCATTCCGTGTAACCAATGCTGTCCACCCCCTCCTCATTTTCGTCCTACAGATGAGATAATGGAGCATTCTTCTGAGTCCGCCTTTGTTTGGGATGTGGATGAATCATCTGTGTAGGCATGGATATTTAATGTATGAGCACAAAACTTTAATATCTGAAGCATTTGGCTCCTCCATCACAGCACAGGAATTGTTTGCTTCCAAAAACCTCATAAAATATAGATCTACTTGAAGCAGAGGAAGATACAGGAGTTATGAGGAGAGCAAAGGACAGTGGGATTAGTTTCGGATTGCTCTGGCAAAGAGTCAACACAGATCCGATGGGTAGAATTGCCTCCTTCTCTGCTGTAAACCTCGATAGTTCTATGGACCATTTTTTGATCAATTTAATTTCCTCATAAGGAATTTTTATTGAGAAATGGAGCACATGGTCGGTGAATTACAGCTTACACCTTGATGCCACTTTGCATGCCATTCTATTATTGCCAGCCAAAATCAAGTTTGACTTAGTAACATTCTATTGGAGCTGTGATAGCCTAAATATTTTCCACTAAATCCTCGAGGGGATTTCAAGTATGCCATCGGACACCATTGAAGAGATGTGAAAACTTCCTGAGGTGAATATGCAAAAATTGGAACTGTCCAGGGATCCTCTGTGCTTTTACAAGGCACCTTGCTATGGGTGTGAATGGATAGCTGTAGAATACACTCTTGTTAGCGGATTTCTTAGCGGTTACCGTCGCAACAAAGGGTTATTAGTCCGGCGACAATAACTCCAATTATGATTCAAGCACGAGAGCTTTTTATAATAACAAGCTTTATTACAGTGACGGATTTGGTGTTCCATTGATATTAAATGACGTGCCAATAATATAACCTGGTTCCCAAACTCCGACTGTGAAAGTCGGATACCCAGGTGATGAAGGGCAGAATACTGGAGGCCAGTCTTTACTTGCTTACACCTTTTATATGTTGATTTCAGTGATCGCTGGCTGGTGCCATCACCAATAAAAAAGGAAGCCAGTGCCCCATTTTAAAGGGGCGCAACCAATAAACCATAAATTAAACCGAATTTAAATGAAACTTAACAAATCAAATCAGAATTTTGTTTCCGAGGGTGATGATGCACTCAAGTCGCTCCGACGCCCACTGGTTGCGGAAGACCTCAAGCATATTGGCAGCCACCGCGTGCTCCATCTCCAGGGCTACCCGGGCGCGAACATGGCCACGGAAGAGAGGCAGGCAGTTGGGCTGAACGACCCCCTCGACTGCCTGGACCTGCTAATGGCCACCTTGGTCAGGCCCAGGAGCAGTCCAATGAGGAGGTCCTCCGATCTGCCCGCTCCCGCGCCGCACCGGGTGACCAAAGATCAGGAGCATGGGACTGAAGTGCAGCTAAAAATCGAAGAACAACCCCTTCAAAATTGGAAGAGGGGCTGCAACCTCTCACACTCTGTGTATACATGGAATGGAACACTGACTCGTCCAGGCCGTAGAAATTGCTGGCAGCCTGGGAGTCCGTGAACCTCGAACCTACTTAAAAATTTGTTGCACGGGACTGCTCCATGCAACAGCCCCCACGCCAAGTCTCCAATAGAAAAAGGGAGGACTCCCGCATAGAGATCCCTCCACTGAGGACCCCCAAGATGGCATGCCAAGTCCAGACAGCAGACGAAGAAGACAAAGTGGAGAGTGTGCAAGAGCAGCCCGTACAGGAAACCCCTCTGTGCAGAGTGGAAAGGCACGGAAGGAATATTCGAGAGACGGCTCAAGCTGTGAGGCGCCGGCTCCCGAGAGGAAGGTTTCAGGGCCTGCCACTGATGAGAAATTCCGTCTGAACGGGGGTCAGTTTGGACAGGATCGCTCCACATGCTCGAGCCTCCTCGACACACCTAGTGGAGTCGGGGCTGAGTTCCTCTTTTAGCATCTCGATGGCTTTGGCCGCGAACTGGATGCCGTGCCAGGACATGCGCTGTGCCAGCTTGCTCCTCTGGCGACATCCAGCCCGCTCCTCTGCCATCCAGTACGTCCCTGACTCTGGTCACCTTGCCAGCCAGGGCCCTCCCCTCCGCCAGCCACCTGAAACTGTGGTCGTGGAGATGCAGATTCCTGAGCAGCGGCTCCCGGAGGGTAGCCACCACTCCTTAAGTGGGAAAACACTGGCTGGAGGCGACCACGTTCCAGAGCCTAATCAATTCCTAGTAAAAGGCAGGCAGCTCCTGCAAGTAGGCACGGCCACACCCCAGTTTTATAAACAGGAGCAGCGTGTTGTAATTGAGGCCGTGCAGCTGGCGGAAGAAATAAGTCACCAGTGCACACCATTTGGGAGGATCCTCAACGTACAGGTATCTCTGCAGGATCTGAAGACGGAAAGTCGAAGCCTGGGTACACACACACACCAGCGCCTGACCGCCCTTCCTAACCGGGATATTCAGAACCGCAGCAGAGACCCAATGTTTCCTTTTGTCACAGAAGAAGTCAACAAGCTTCTTCTGTATCTTGACGACAAACTCAGGAGGAGGGGTCAAAGTGACCAACCGGTAACACGTCATAACCTCAATATCTGGTACCTCAGAATAAATGCCAAATTCTTTCCAACTATCTAACTCCCTTTGTTTTGCCTCTTTTAATCGTTTATCCTCAAGTTTATTGGCAGCCACCAACACCTCACAATCATGAGGACTTCTAATTCTAGCTCTGTTATGTGCCTGTTCTGTGGTCTTTGTTTCATTGTCTGGTCTATTCAAATTATGGCCTCTACTTCCACTTCTATGTCTGTAGGGCTCCTACTGCGAGATCGCCCTCTTGCACTATCAGAGGCCTTTTCTCTAGTTCGTGATCATTTTCTGACGTGAGAGTCACTTCCGGACTCTCTATCACTACTTGTACACTAATTCTTACTTTCCACTCTTTCACCCCATTCTGCCAGTCCATGGACCTCGCTTCCTGGCCATCATCCTGAACATTCAACTAAAATTTAAACCTGCACGTCCCAAAATTGTTGCATCTCTCCATTCATTAGTCCCTTCGGGAACATATGTCACCCATGTACCCACTCTGGCAACTGCTCTGTGGATGGGATAGCTCTGTCATGTGCATCATGATCACTCACATTGCCACTGTCCAGCCCTTGATCTACTTCATTCTGTTCCTCAGGACCTTCACCAAAAAAATCATGAACTTTTGAAGTGCAAGATGCCTCGTTTACTTCCAGCAACTGCTCAGAGTCTGAGATATTATAATTAGTTCTAATTAATCGTGAGGAATGAACCTTAACAGTTTGATTACCATGTTTTAACAAGTACTGTCTTACCATCATGACCTATTACATAGAATCATAGAAGATAGGAGCAGGAGTAGGCCATTCGGCCCCTCGAGCCTTCTCCGCCATTCAATGCGATCATGGCTGATCATCCAAATTCAGTACCCTGTCCCTGCTTTCTCCCCATATCCCTTGATCCCTTTAGCCTTAAGAAATATATCCAACTCCTTCTTGAATCTATTTAATGAATTGGCCTCTACTGCCTTCTGTGGCAGAGAATTCCACAGGTTCACCACTCTCTGGATGAAGAAATTCCTCCTCTTTTCTGTCCTAAATGGCTTACCCCTTATCCTTAGACTGTGACCCCTGGTTCTGGACTCCCCGTCCATCGGGAACATCCTTCCTGCATCTAGTTTGTCCTGTCCTGTCAGAATTTTATAAGTTTCAATGAGATCCCCTCTCATTCTTCTAAACTCCAGCGAGTATAAGCCGAATCGACCCAAACTCTCTTCATACGTCATTCCTGCCATCCCAGGTATCAGCCTTGTGAATCTTCGCTGAACTCCTTCCATGGCAAGAACATCCTTCCTCAGATAAGGCGACCAAAACTGCACACAGTACTCAAGGTGTGGTCTCACCAAGGCCCTGTACAACTGCAGCAAGACATCCTTGTTCCTGTACTCAAACCCTCTCGCTATGAAGGCCAACATACCATTTGCCTTCTTAACCGCCTGCTGCACCTGCATGCTTACCTTCAGCGACTGGTGCACAAGGACACCCAGGTCTCGTTGCACTTCCCCTTCTCCCAATCTATTGCCATTCAGATAATAATCTGCCTTTTTGTTTTTGCCACCAAAGTGGATAACCTCGCATTTATCCACATTATATTGCATCTGCCACGCTTCTGCCCAATCACCCAACCTGTCCAAATCATCCTGGAGTTTCTCGGCATCCTCCTCGCAGCACACACGCCCACCCAGTTTTGTGTCATCTGCAAACTTGGAGATATTACATCTAGTTCCCCCGTCTAGATCATTAATATATATTGTGAATAGCTGGGGTCCTAGCACCGATCCCTGCGGTACCCCACTAGTCACTGCCTGCCACTCGGAAAAAGACCTGTTTATTCCAACTCTTTGCTTCCTGTCTGCCAACCAGTTCTCTATCCAAGTCAATACCTTGCCCCCAATCCCATTACCTTACCAGGGCCTTTCCATTCCCCATGACCCTCTCTTTTATAGTATACCAAATCTCCTGAATTGAACTCTGTCTCAGACGGTCTAATACGTTGCCTCAGTGCTCTGCGAATTTTCTCTGATACCTCAGCCTTGATAAAAGCTTGTCTCCCTGCATGTAAAGCATTTAAATGCTCAGAAAAAATGGCACTAATTGCAGTACCTTCTAGAGCAGGAGGATTATGACAAAGAACAGAAGGTAATTTGGGATTGCGTCCATAGACTAGTTGGTAAGGACTATATCCTCCAACCATCCGAAGAGAATGCTTTGCATGAACTGCCCATGCTCGGGCTATTGACAATTTAAACTCTGGTCGATCAGCCAAAATGTCATCAATCACAGCATGATTCCTTTCACAAAGATCATCGCTAAAAGGGCTTTCAGCTGCTATATTCATGACAATGATATTCATATTCTCACACATAGCTCTGAACTCCTCATTAGCGAATTCATCTCCATTACCTATCCATTTTTCCACAATTTTATCTATAATAACCTTCTTCTCCTTACTATATATTAGTGAAGAAATACTAAATCTCGTAGCCAAGTCAATAAAATGTAAGACAAAAACATTTCTGTCTTTGTCCCATACCTTTAGATCTGTGGCAACTACCCCATTAAAGTCACCGGCCAATGGAATACTTACAATAGGACGTGGGGGCGTCCTTCTATACTTATGCAGATTTCATAGATCTCACTAATCTATACTGTTATCCTTGTATATTCCTCATTAACTAAACCTGCATCTTTTAGCAGGAGTTTTAAACGTTGACAAGTAGGGTGGGTAAATTGTCTATGCAACTTTAAGACAATTTGGCCTAGAAATTTGGGTGGTTTGCGCTACCCATTAGCGCCATGAAATGGCGGAAAAACAGCGGCAGGCGCTCTTTTGCCAGCTGGTAGCGGGCCCCGCGGTGGCCGCCATTTTCGGCAGGTGACTGCTCTGCCGTTGCCTGCTATCGGCGAGAGTATTTTAATGAGTTGGAGCGTGAGGTCAGTCGGCGAGTTAACGCCAGCTCGATTGCTGCCCGCGGTAAATCACGCCAGTGAGTGCTGCCGCTAAAGGGTCTTTCAGCAGCATTAATGGCCGTGAGGAGTCTGGCAGGAACTTCAAACGCCTCCTTCGCCAAGGTTCTTCTTTTAAACTTCATTTTTTGCCCATCAGTGGCGGGGGGGGTGGGGTGGGGGTGGGGGCGGGGGTTGCATTTTCTGGCAGCTTTCTGGGATGCCTACAGTGTTGGTGGGTCAGTAAATCAATGGGTGAACTCCATTGCAACAACTGAAGATGATCTGTGATAAGATCTCTTTTATCTGCATTCATGTAATAAACAAACAAAGAAAAATCGACAAACATTGGGTGGCAGCTAATATTTTTGGAGCGCGTACAGCAACAGTTCGGGTCGCTCCTTTCTTCCCCGTTCCCCTACACTGCAAGCAGGAGACAGAGGCGACCTTTGGCCTCCTTCTGAGATTAGCGCTGCAAAGAGCGCGTTGCACTAGTAAATCACAGCCACGCTGATGATAATAAGCAGGCAGGACCAAAATGCCGATACTGCCTGCGCTCTCTCAGCCGGCCGCCGTTATCCTTGGCCGCCAATGTGACCGGCAGGTTTCCAGCGTTCCCCAATTTCTAGGCTTATGTTTTTTCTCTCTCTTATCCTTATCACCTGATGCCATTAATATTTGATGAGAAGCATCAGGTTTTGATAAGGGGATATAATAATGTCCTGACTGGGTAAACTGCAGATCATCCGATTTCCCAAAAATAATTGCCTTATCGTGTTCCATGTCCAGTTTCATTTGTGGTTTTTTCATGGAAGGATTACTCAAAAGTGTAGGTATTTCACTAGAGACTACATCTGTACTTATAAAGTGGCTTATTCCAGCGATCTTACATGGAATTACCACTCTCTTGAGTGACTTCAAGGTGTTGTCATCTCCAAACCTAAAGCATGTAGTACTTTTATATTCCTTAACCTTGCGACAATCATCACTACTTAGTGAATCAAGATAACATTTTAACCAATTTGCCCCACATACCGTTGAAGCACATTCACTATCTAATGCTGCACAATTAAAGGAGTCCGCGACTAATATGTTCATAACCTGATTAAAACTCCCTGTGACCAGTATAATCTATTCATATTCCTCATTATCTTCATCTTCTTCCTCAGAACTACTTTCTTCATGGGTTATTTCAAAGACCCTGCATCTTTGTTCTGGGCAATTCACCGCATAATGTTACTTAGGGCTGGATTTTGATACTGGGGTGGGTTCGGGTCGTGTTATCCACCCGACTGCAATTGGATATGGGAGATTGATGCAATTTTCACCTAATTGGGCAATTGAGTTCCAGCATGTGGGAACCCATGAACCAATTAGTGGTTTCAGTCTGAAAGTCGCCTCTGATGATGTCATCATTGCTGCTGCATTGAATGTCTTCAGAGACCGCCTGGCCTTTGCTGTGAGAGGACCTGGATGGAAGAGAGAAAGAGAGAAAGAGAGAGAGAGAGTCTGAAGGCAAAATGAGCAGCACCAGCCTTGCGTCTGCTCTCAGCTAATACTTCTCAATTGTAATAGTGGACCTGCAGCTGATAGTCAGCTTTCCAAATGTGCTCCCGCCAGGTTTCACAATCGTGGTTCAGAACAGGCGTGCTTCACGCAGAACAAGGGTTAAAATCACAAAGGCCTTTCAAAATGGCATTATAGAGCCAATTTAGTGCTTGTTAAGGGCCTTAACAGCCTATCCCGCCTCTTAAAGGCGGGACGGAGTCGGGACCAGCAGACACAATTTAATGAAAATTGCGTGGATGCGGGATGGAGGCGGACTTGTGCCCGCCCGCCAGTTTTCGCAATTTTAACCCCCCACACGACTCCAAACCCGCCTCCACGGGTCAATGAAAATCCAGCCCTTAGAGTCACATCTGAAGCATCCATCAACTTTTCCTTGGGCGGTCCTCAAATTCATCTGCCCATTATTACTGTCCCAATTTCATCTTCTGTTGATATACCCAGACTTTCTGTACGTGCTTTCCTCACCGTTCTGTCTGCCTTTAATCCTTCCGTTCCATTGACGCCTGTGTCCGGTATCTGGAATATTTCGAAACCTGGTAACTACCGAATCTTCTATTCTTTGTGTCACCGCGGAATGCCTTATTTGTTCCCTGAAGGTTGAAGGGAATGACTGTTTCCCAGGAATTTTTTTTAAGGCAGCAGACATCTGCTCCAACAGAGTCTCCTTTTCCGAGAACTGGACGCCAGTTAGGACCAGTTGCCTGTCCAAATGAGACACCTTAGCACAATCTAGTAATTTAAACACTAGCACTGATCCAGGGATTCCCATGTGGAACTTTGTCAACCTTTTGTACAATTTGTTAAAGTCCATGATAGACTCTTCCATTGAATAACCATCCGTTTTCCGAAATCTATCAAATTCTGACCAGGCCTCATAGGCATTCAACAGGTCTTTCTTGTAGATATTATCCATAAATTCTATTCTATTGGAAAGTCCAAACCTTCATCTCTATCCAATTGAGTTAAATCAGAAAATACCTTACTTCTGATTTTACTTTGTTCAGGAAGCAACACCACCAAGGCCATGCCTTGTTTTCTCCTTGGTAGTGTAGTAACCCCTGTCCATACCTCAACCTCATACTTCCACTGATCATACGGTTCAAACTCGGAGAACATCGGAGGGTAGTTGTACCTCGATGATTTTAACTTGCTTTCTGCCATTTTCTACAACAGCCACTAGGCTTTCAAGTTTTACAGGTCCAAACCTTCATCTTTAGGCAACCATTTTCTGCTACCTGTAAAAGTCGGATAGCCAGGTGGTGAAGGACATAATACTAGACCACAGTCTTTACTTGCTTAAAAGCCTTTATTCACAGAGACACATATTACATACTGTGCACCCCCAAGATAAGCTTGCAACCTTTCCGCAGCTTACTCCCATATAGAGGACAGCAAAAGAGTCATCAATTAATTCCCACCACCTGCATACAATTAACACTCAATTGCCATACACCACTTAAGTACAATTAACATCGACTCCCTCCAAGAACGCTCTCTGATATCAGAGAACAACAAAAGTCCTGGGACTCGAGCACAAAATCTAGGCTGACACTACAGGGCAATACTGAGGGAGTGCTGCATTGTCAGAGGTGCGGTCTTTCAGATGAGATGTTAAACCGAGGTCCTGTCTGCCCTCTCAGGTAAAAGATCCCGTGGCACTATTTTGAAGAAGAGCAGAGGAGTTATCCCCGGTGTCCTGACCAATATTTATCCCTCAACCAACATCACTAAAACAGATTATCTGGTCATTATCACATTGCTGTTTGTGGGACCTTGCAATTTGGCTGGAACGGGTTTTAATGGAGCAGCATAGATTGGGGTTGAGACAATGCTGACAGACAAATTTTAATATAAACAGAAAATGCTAGAAATACACAGCAGGTGTATCTGTGGAGCACCTGTGGAGAGAGAAACAGAGTTAACATTTCAGATGACCGTTCGTCAGAATGGGAAAAACTTAGCGATGTAACAGATTTTAAGCAAGTGCAGGGGCAGGGAAAAGGAGGAGGGGAGGAAAGAACAAAAGGGAAGGTCTGTGATAGGGTGGAAGGCAGGAGAGATTTAAAAAATGTATACGTTCCTGGGATGTGGGCACCGCTGGCAAGGCCAGCATTTACTGCCCATCCTTAATTGCCCTTGAGAGGTGGTGGTGAGCCGCCTTCTTGAACCGCTGCAGCCCGTGTGGTGAAGGTACTCCCACAGTGCTGTTTGGGAGGGAGTTCCAGGATTTTGACCCAGCGACGATGAAGGAACGGCGATATACTTCCAAGTCAGGATGGTGTGTAAATGACAAAAGGTATGATTGTACAAAGCAAAGAAAAAAGAGATGGTAATGGGACAAGTAAAGAAACAAAAGATGGGTCTAGAAAAGGTGTAAATGGGAATAGCAGAATCATCAATAGCTGCCATCTGAAAAAAATAGGGGCAGAGGTTATGGTCTGAAATTTTGAACTCGCTGTTGAGTTCAGAAGGCTGTAAAGTGCCTAATCGAAAGATGAGGTGCTGTTCCTCGAGCTTACGTTGCGCTTCATTGGGACAGTGTAAGAGGCCGAGGACGGAGAGATCTGAGTGGGAGTGGAGCAGAGAATTAAAGTGACAGGCGACCGGAAGCTCGGGGTCATGCTTACAGACTGAATGGAGGTGTTCTGCAAAGTGGTCACCCAATCTGCGTTTGCTCTCTCCAATGTAGAGGAGACGCATCATGAGCAGCGAATACAGTATACTAAATTGCAAGAAGTACAAGTAAATCGCTGTTTCACCTGGAAGGAGTGTTTGGGCCCTGGACGGTGGGACAGGAGGAAGTAAAAGGGCAGGTGTTGCATCTCCTGCGCTTGCACGGGAAGATGCCGTGGGAAGGGGAGGGGGTGTTAGGGGTGATAGAGGAGCGGAGCAGAGTTTCGCAGAGGGAGCGGTCCCTTTGGAATGCTGAAAGGGGATTGGAGGGGAAGATACGTTTGGTGGTGGGATCACGCTGGAGATGGTGGAAATGGTGGAGGATGATCCGTTAAATGTGGAGGCTGGTGGGGTGAAAGGTGAGGACAAGGGAAACCCTATCGTGGTTCTGGGAGGGAGGGGAAGGGGTGAGAGCAGAAAAGTGGGAAATGGAATGTTTATATTAATTATTTATATTAATTGATTATATCACCTGAGTCCTCCCTCCACTCCCTCCACCCCACCCCAACATGCTACTACCTGGTAATATAATCCAGCCAAAACAACAGATTTACTGTCCGACAAAAGCAAAATAATGTGGATGCTGGAAATCTAAAATAAAAACAGAAAATGCTGGAAATACTCAGCAGGTCAGGCAGCATCTGTGGAGAGAAAAACAGAGTCAATGGGCTGGATTTTGAATGACCCGTGGAGTCGGGTTTGGAGGCGTGTGGGAGGTTAAAGTTGCGGGGTCGGGGGTCCCGACCCCATCCCGACTCCATCCCGCCTCCACGCAATTTTGACAAAATCGGTCGCGGAGTTCCTGACTCCGTCCCACCTCCAAGAGGCGGGAGAGGCCATTAAAGCCCTTAACAAGCTCTAAATTGGCGCTGTAATGCCATTTTGAAATGTTTTAGCTAGTTTAACCCTTTTCCGACGTGAAGTACGCCTGATGTGAAACACTCCAGTGAAACCTGGCGGGAGCACAAGTGGATAGCTGACTATCAGCTGCAGGTCCACTATTACAACGGAGATGTGATGAAGGGAGTAGTAGTATTGTGTGTCAAAGTGGCCTCTGATGCTGCTGCATTGTCTTCACAGACTGCCTGGCCTTACTGTGAGAGGACATGGATTTAAAAAAAAAATCTCTCTCTCTCTCTCTCATATTTTGCATCCAGGTCCACTGACAGCAAGGCAGGTCCTCTCACACCAAAAGCCAGGCAGTCTCTGAGACCAGGCAGACAGTCTCTGACCTGCAATGATGACATCATCAGAGGCGACTTTCAGACTGAAACCACTAATTGATCCATGGGTTCCCACATGCTGGAACTCAATTACCCAAGTAAGTGAAAATTGCATCATTTATCCACATTAATCTGGAGTCGGGGGGAAACACGAAATGTGGCGAACACGACCCCAACCCGACCCCAAGACAAAATCCAGCCCATGTTTCAGGTCGATGATCTTTTGTCAGAACTAGAAAAAGTTAGAGATGTAACAGGTTTTTAAGCAAGTACAGAGGCAGGGAAAGAGGTGGGGGCGGAAGAACGAAAGCGAAGGTCTGTGATAGATTTACTGTCCTATCTCATCCATTGTCCAATCTGATCCCTAGTCAATTTTTAAACAAAAAATATTCCTGTTCCCATTAACATGTTTTGCATGCCAACTTGAGGTAATTTGTGCAGTGTGTTAGTATGCTGCAGTTCCACCCTGGGATCACAATTTAAACCAAGCCCAATCCATTGGGAGGAAAATCTCCATTCTCTACCCAATATATAAGATATGTTTGGGTCGTCTCAACTATATTTTTAGTGGGTTTGATTTCAGAAATCTTTATATCTTTATATACACCAATCTCTTTAGCATAAGCTTTTATAAATATAGAATATGGTCGTTTTTAAAATTCAATTCATTATTAGAACAACACTCACTGGTTTTGGCTTCAGGTAATCAGTATAGTTTCGGTCACAGTGTTGGGTCTTGTGTGTTGATTATTATAAAACAGCTGTGATATATTCTCCTCTTTTAGAATAAGTATTAAAGTTCACTTGTGTCGATCTGTGAGTAGCGCCTGTCCATCAAACTGACAGGCATCACTTTTTTTTCTCAAATTTAATAATCTCACCCAACAGAAACCAACCAAATCGCACATACCTAAAGCAATGCTCATCTTCACACTTCTCGAGCAGTTAACCAATTATTTCATCACCAGCAGTCCTGACCAGACTGTAAATATAGCGGTACAATGAAGAAAATCAGGATGCATGGGTAATGCCTGTTTGCAACATTAGAAAACCCTAGATTCCTAACTGAGATCTCACTGTCCTTCTCTATGACATGCACGACAAACGCTATGACCTTTTCTGGACCAGAGGTGGCCCACTACCATGGTTCAGTTCAAGGCCGCAAGTAGAGAAAGCCATAAAAAGGTGAAACAGAAACATAAGCCCAGTTTTTCTGAAGTTCAACTAGTGGTGTGACACCTCACCAGCAGCAGGCACAGGTCAGAACATCTGGTGCCAGATTCATGTTGTGCCCAATTTTCCAAAGTCCAAATTAAGGCCAAAAAAATTAGGCCATGCTATGGATATGTACAGGCCTCATTTAAATTGAATCATTATTTAACTTGGGTCCCATGCCATGTCTTCTGACTTGGGGCCAGGCTCCACTTTCAGTGTATGCCTCACCCTATGAACTGGGCCCCTTGGGGATCCTAGCCTCTTGCCTGCTCAAGTAGGTCTCGTACAGGTAGCTCAATGTCACAGAGTTGTGTTTTCTGTTAAATTTTCCTGCGTTTTGCTTCATGCATTTGTTGGTTTTGTTGGGTCGCGCAACACTTTCGCATAAATCATGCACACAAGCCCTGGATACAATAACACAACTTTAAGAGAATTTATGAAGTAAACAGATCTCCACACCTTTTCATAATGCTTTGCCTGACTTAAATACATACTGTGGTCTTGCAATACATTCTGGCCAGGAACCTCCTGGAAACTTGTGCCATAACAATGGCGTATCTACGTCATAAAACTGTTTTTCAGCACAAAAGACCAAGGGAAATATGGCGTAAGTGAGTTAAGCCAGTTTTCACACTACTCCGTAATTTTCTGGGGCTTTTGCGCCGCTTCATCAAGACCTCCGCTGAAAGCCTCCAAAGCTCATTAACAGAGCCCCCCCCCCCCAACGCCCCACTCCAAATGGCTGCAAGAGTGAATTTTCCTGAATCTACACTAGTTTTCTCATGGCGATCAATTACGGCGAGAAATTTAGGCGCAGATCGGCTCGAGGTCACCCGCTAGCGGCGTGATTTAAGGTTCTCACATAGGGTTCCCAAGTCTGGTTGGACATATTCCTGGGGGATTCATCACATGCCCGCCCCTTTCCAACTGCCGCACTCGGTCAAACAGCCTTTATTCCCCCATCTCCAATATCTTTCTAACTAATAAACGAAAGTGTTCAATGGAAATGAAAATGCCCCTATGATCTTTCTCCTGGGTTGCTCGCAGCAGTGTCCAGGAGATTAATCTTTAATTCCTGGAGTCTCCAGGGCAATCCTGGAGAGTTGGCAACCCTACTCTCACATGATCCTCAGCCTGGGAGGACTATTCAAGCTTTGCAGCTTCATCTCTGCAGTCCGGAATTGATTTTTTCTGGGTTTTATTTTTGCTTGTGTCTTACTGACATCTTTAGTTTTCCTGACCAGAGCCCTGTGAGTGTCTGAAGCCGATATTGTTAAGACCCCACCCTTCGCAACGCATTCAGATGGGCCAAAGTAGCTGTAATGTCCACCCCACTGGGCATTGCCCTCGTCACCATTTTTAATATTGTTATTATGGAGGAGGAGCAGAGGCAGCACATGTGAGACACCACTGCAGGAGATGCCTGGTTCTGAGCTTTCGATAGTGCTTCTGCCCAAGATTCCCAGGGCCAACCATTGGTCACGCCATTTCTGAGGTCCATGGGATGCAGCGTATGCAAATTAGGTTCCCAAGAAATTATGGAGCAACTGGGAAGATCGGCACGCAAACCAACGTGACTTACAGTGTAACCTGCCAATTATGCCATTCCAGGAAATTCCCGGTCTGCATTGTAAGAAAATGCTTCAAATTGATGGAACTCACTGCATTTCAAGAGTAATGTTGTCTCGCGGAAAACAAGAACATGGTTTAAAACTTGATGTAGACAGCTTGCCAATTGCCATCTATTGGTGTAAATTTAATACATCGTTGGCCTGTTGGTCCTGTTAGGTTTTCCGTCATAACGTGTTAGAATTACCGATCAAGCTCATTACATTTGTGAAGACAAACATTTTAGCAGCTTTTTTGACTCTTGAAATAAACTACACATGCTTGCCATTTTCAATTAATCATCCTAATTGTGGTAATATTTCTAACCCATGTGGTTTGAGTATGATTCACGATTTTCAGCAATAGAAGCTTAGTACTCAAGTGTAAATCTGTCTGCTACCAGACAAACCAATGAAGACAAAAATTAAGGGGGGAAAATTTGTCGCCTTAGCGCCTCCCATTGGCGCCAGGAGATGGTGTTAATGGGGCGCTAGACCAGTATCGCCGGGGTGAGGTGAATCCAGCGTCTCACGCCAAATCCGGCCCCCTGTAGCGCTGCCGGTAAGAGATATCGCTGGGAACATCAACGCCAGGTACATCGTGACGTCAGTGAGTGTGCAACACTCACTGACCGCCCGATTTGCAAAATTGATTCTCGCCACTTACCTCACCGCCTGGAGTAAACACCAACAAGGAGAGCTGGCATGCAGCAACAGGAAGCCGGCTCTAGGGAGATTATTTAAAGGGATCATGAGTAATTACTCGGAGCTGTCAGGTTAGTGCAGCTTCAGTGGTTTTTTGTTAGTTCCACCCACTGCAACAGTTTCATTCAGTAATTTCAAGGATCTTTTGTATCAGGAGTCTTCTGGCAACTAAAAAGTAGTTACATTTATTCTTCAAAGATTCAATCTGTTACACTTAGTAACATTAATGGGGGCTGTACTGGCCTCCTCGCCCTCCAGGATCTACGGCGGAGGGCGCGTAAGCAGCGAGAAATATGGGAACATGTGCGCAGAGGGAGGAGGAGGACCATTAGGGCTCTCACCAGGAGGCCTTACCCTCTGAGGGTATTCAGAGAGCACTTCTCCTACCTTCAATTAAGTGAGGAGCAGTGTATTAGAAGGTTTCGCTTCACCAAGGAGGTGGTCACAGAACTCTGCCACCTCCTGCAACCAGACCTCCAGCCTCAGTCCAGGGTGACCACAGCTCTCCCAGTGGCAGTCAAGGTCACTGTGGCCCTCAATTACTTCATCAGCAGATCCTTCCAGTCTGCAATAGGAGACATAGCTAACATCTCACAGATTGACGTCCATTGCTGCATCCGGGAGGTCACTGAGGCTCACTACACCAGGAGAAGGGACTAAATTGGCTTCTCGATCACCAGAGAGAAGCAGGACGAGCTTGCATGTGGCTTTTCCAGGATAGTGGGCTTCCCCATGGTGCAGGGTGCCATCGACTGCACCCACGTGGCTTTGCAGGCACCACATAGCAATCCTGAGATCTTCCGTAACTGCAAAGGCTACCATTCACTTAATGTGCAGTTGGTGTGCGACCACACACAGCAAATTCTCAATGTCAATGCCTGCTATCCTGGCAGCAGCCACGATGCCTTCATCCTGCGCCATACTGGTGTGCCAGCAATCTTCCAGCCACCACATCAAACTCGAGGGTGGCTGCTCGGAGACAAGGGCTATCCGCTCTCCACCTGGCTCATGACTCCCCTCCACAACCCCAACACTCGTGCCCAGCACTCATAATGAGAGCCATGCTGCCACCAGGAACATCATCGAGCAGACTATCGGTTTATTGAAGCAATGGTTCCAGTGCCTTGACTGCACGGGAGGAGCCCTCCAGTACTCGCCAGAGCGGGTGTCCCATTTAGTGGTAGTCTGCTGCATGCTCCACAACTTGGCCATCATGAGGGCACAGCCCTTGCCAGCAGGGATTGCGGGACCACCTCAGGAGGAGGATGAGGCAGAGGAAGATGAGGATGAGGATGAGGAGGAAGAGGACGAGGAGGAGGAGGAACAGGAGGGAGGGAGGAGGCAGCGAGACAATTGGCCTTCTGGACGGGCTGTCCATGACCGGCTCATCAGACTCTGATTCACATGAATGAAACCTCAGATCCCCGTAGCTCACCACATCCCCATCATACAATCACTGTCTCATGGCGTATCACAGCATCCTCCTGGGTGCAAAGGTGAAATGAGAGAGACCACAAAATATTCCAAACATCATTAATAAATGTATCTATAAAAATATCACATGAATTCTAATAACTAATGACCCTTGTGCCTACCAGAGTTGGATAGCTGTCATTGCGTGCAAGGTGTGAGATGTGGGTGTGAGTGTTGGTAGGTAGAGATTGTTGGTGGGTGAGTGCTGGGGGTGTGGTGCTTTGGGCAGCGTGTACTGAGGTTCAGATGGTGGTATGTAGCATTTGTTGAAGCATTCACTCACCCTGACCACCCAAGTGAGGTTGTTAAATTTCCTGTGGACCACACTGCTGCCCGAGACGTGCTGCGCTACCTCCCTCCACATGGTGTGGAAGGCTTGTGGCGATGGTCTCCTGCCACTTGCCAGGTAGAGCACCACCCTCCATCTTTCCACAGCGAAAACCAATGTCTCCAATGCTTCATCAGAGAAACTGCGGGCTCTCTCCATGGGGCATGGGCCTGCCATGAGCACACCTGGTTCAATCCTCCGGCTCCTTCTCCTTGTTCTGCTTCTGCTTGCTGAGGCAGCTGCACAGCCAGCAATGCTGAGAATGAGATCCTGCAGCATCAATGAGCCTCCCCTTTAAGTAGTGAAAAAAGCCTGTGGCAATGATGAGTTGTGATTAGACTGCACCCGATATTGGTCCATTCTTTAAGTGTAACGCCAATGAGCTTGTGTTTTAATACTTGATTTAGGACTCCAATCATTTTACTGAGTAGTGAGGACGAATTTTGCATGCATTCTAAAGCCTTTGCGCCTGGCGCTAATTCTCCAACTTTTCTACTGACATTGCCCATTCCTTGGCTATAATAAATTTCTAACCCCATGTCTCTCCACACAACACAATATTTGCCAACTGAAAGAAAGACTTGCATTTATATAGCTCTATGACCTCGGGATGACCCAAAGTGCTTTACAGCCAATGAAGTACTTTTGAAATGTAGTCACTGTTGTAATATAGGAAACGTGGCAGCCAACTTGCGCACTGCAACATCCGACAAACTGCAATGAGATAATGACCAGATAATCTGGTTTTTTTTGGTGATGTTGGTTTAGGGATAAATATTGGCCAGGACTCCCCTGCCCTTCTTCAAATAGTGTGGGTTCTTTTACATCCACCTGAGAAGGCAGACGGGGGCTCGGTTTAACATCTCATCCGAAATACAGCACTTCCGACAATGCAGCACTCCCTCAGTACTGCACTGGGAGTGTCAGCCTAGATTATGTAATCAAGTCTCTGGAACCCACAACCTTCTGACTCAGAGGCAAGAGTGCTATCACTGAGCCACGGCTAAACTGAGTTTCAAATAGTATTTTTACTGTCAGGTTCATAAATAGGTGCTGCCAGAAAGGCCAGAATTTATTGCCCATCCCTAGTTGTCGTTATACAATTGAATGGCCGGTATTTTCCGATGCCTACGGGTGTGTTTGCGCTGTGTACACACCCATACGGACATCGGAAATGCCGGTTTCAGTCATGCCAATCGCATGCGCTGAAAACCGGCATTTCCGATCTGTCAAGAATGCTCTTGACAGATCGGACGCCTGCCCTGGAGAAGGGCCTCTGCGGGGGAGAGTTCCGCTTTCTGCAGAACCTCCGCCCGCTGAAAACACTTAGAAATCTTACGCCTGGTAAAAGCAGGCCTGCTTTTACCAGCATAAGAGTTGAAAAAAGTAAAAAAAAATGTTTTCACTCATTTATAATTTAAAAATACTTTTAAAAAAGGTAAGTTCATTTTTAGCCCCGTAAAAAACATTAATTATTTTTTTCAAAAAATTAAATTTTTGCTTAAAATATTTAATTTATTGTAATTTTAACTCATTTTAAAAATGTGATGGTGTTTTAAAAATGTATTTAATGATTTACTGTGTTTTTGGGGTGATCTCCATTCATATATTTGACAGGTCTATCTGTCAAAAGTATGAAGAGAGATTCCCTTCTCCTTTTGGCTGGCCTGGCCCACGTGATCCCAGGGACGCTTGCGAACTGCATGCGCCCCTGGGATACGTGGGCCCTGCACATTTCGACTGTGGAGAGGCCCAGGAGCGGAAGTGTCCGGACCTCGGGAGCTCTCAGGTAAGTTCGTAGATTTTTTTCCGATAGGAGACATCCGCACGCAGGAAGCCTCCTATCGGAAATTACGGGCCAATGTCTCGCCTGGCCATTTCAAGGGGCAGTTAAGAGACAATCACTGGCTGACTGATTTGCTGGTTCAGTCTGTCTGGAGACCAGCTCAAACCTTTGTTTTGACGAAGGGTCATCGACCTGAAACTGTTTCTCTTTCCACGATGCTGCCTGACCTGCTGAGTGTTTCCAGCATTTTCTGTTGCTTCAAACCTTTGCCTGTTTGGTTCAGACAGGATACAATTCAGCGAGCATTTCCTCAATCCAGTTTCATTTTCGCTCGTGCTGTATGTGAAACACGCTGTCGAATTTATGATTTGTAAACAGCCGTGGCTGCAGATGAACGTGACTCAGTTCACAAAGATTTCTGTTTCCTTTGAAGTGAACGGTCCTGGCAGGTGAGCAGACTCTAGTAGCAAACTGATTTTACAGACAGCGGATTAATAAAACTATCTGCAAAGGTTCCTTTTAGTTAAACCAACCTGAATCCCATGGAGTCTGCAATATTCAGTGTCACCTCTTAAGTTAATACCTTGAACCACCAAAGCAAATTCTGCATCAGTACAGTAATATTTTTTGTGCTTGTGGCAGATATAAAGCAGCCATTAGTTCAATGCGAACCAAATTATTATCCATCCCAATAATTTAGGGGCAGAATCAGTCGAATTAGTTTGATAGCTTAGGTGTAGATGGCGTGGGTAAGGTGGATAAATCCTGGAGTGAGTTGAAGTTAATGCTCCTACTAAAAATACATAGGGGGTGAAATTGGATTTGGGCGGGTGGAAAACAGGTGGAATCGCATTTACCGCCCAGGGCACGCGCAATATTCAGTTCTATTGAAGTCAATGGGACTGAATATGGGGCAGAGTGTATAACAGGCGACCAATGCGATACCGCCTGTTTTGCGTCCCGACCATGTCCAACTTCACCCCCCCCTAGGGTCCTGGAGGTGCTATTGGGGCAACAACTTTCGAAATGATCAATGAACACTTCAAGGTGCATGAAAAGATAAACAATGACATGTTCAAATACTGTGCCAATTTAAGAATCCAACAAGTTGCTTGATAAGAGATAACAGTTGGAATTCAGATTAGCATAAGAAAAAAGACTTACATGCACAATGGACTGGTGTCCACTGACAATGGTGGAGAACGTTGGGTTATTTACCATTCACTAAAAGGATACAGTCAATGTGAGGCTTTTACTGAGGCTAATGAAGTACACAAATACATCTCAAGGACTTTCGTTAACGAGCATAAACAGTTTATTTTAATTCTGTGTAATTCAGTGGAAATGTGGAATTTTGTGTGAAACTTTGTGCACCTTACTTTGAGATGCAGGAGAGTGGTTCATCAGAAGATCAAAATTGATAATTGTGGAACTCCAAACGCTGAATGAAGGACGGAGAATGATAGAATCAGAGAAAAATGATTGGCAGGTGACATGATCCAGGTCTCCAAAATGCTGAAAAATATTTGCCATCGTGAATGTAAATACGACTGCAGGACTGGAGGACAAGCACAGAACTGGCAATCCTCAGGCAACATTGAAGAGTAGAAAATATTATTTTCAGAAAATAGCAGGTGTTTAGAATTAGTTATTGTTTGGTTGGTAAAGGGCTGGATCAATTGGTTATGAAAGGGATTACATAGTATTACATAGTATTTACAGCACAGAAACTGGCCAGTCAGCCCATCAGGTCTATGCCGGCGTTTATGCTCCACACGAGCCTTCTCCCACCCGTCTTCATCTAACCCTATCAACGTATCATAGGCCATCCATTTCTTCACATTAGATCTTCAATACTTTGATGTACTGTGAGTCCATGCTACTTTTGCTCTGCATATAGAAATGCTCAGCCCTGAACTTCCTCAGAGCTTCCGTCAAACCTCCGCTCTAACTCCAGAGTATGACACCACCCACAGGAAAATGGGGAGAGTCTGGTTGCATCGGGTCCCTGCTGTTTGCAGGATTTTGTGGTCAGCCCTATGCGGGGCAGAAGCTCCAGCACAAGGCTCTGGGGATAGGGACTCCCTACGCCAGGAGTTCCCACTTCCCTGGCTCAGTTGGGACCCGTATTACAAGAGTTTGTTCCCGGGTGAGATCACTACAATGTTCTTCTTATGTGCTGTTTGGAAATGGGCGTAAGTGGGTTCCACTGGGGAGGGGTCCAGGTGAAGGGTGTGGCCTGGACCCCAGAAAAAGTGCACATGTTTTGAAAAGAAATTGGATTCGGCTCCTTACACAGGGGGTCAACAAGGAACTTAATGGTGTCAGCGAGGGAGGGGCCTGGGAAACCTTTAATGGTGGGCAGGTATCAGATCATCTAGTTTCTTGGAATAGGTGGGCACCAGAGATGTGCACATAGCAGCCCCAGGCAAATTAGATGCTCTTCTGATGACCCCACCAGAGCCAGTGGTGAAGGGCATTGCTAGGAAGCTGGAACTCCTGGTATAACCGCTGGGATCGTGGCCCACAGAATTTCAGGGCTGATGTTTGCAGAACGCTATTGGTTGAGATTTAAAAAATGTCGGACTGGTATCCCGGAGCTTGTCCTCAGTTGTCTTTAGGATCAGGGAAGTAATTCATGGCTTTCCTCTGGGCTATTTTCCCTGTGGCAGTCGATAACTGTATAAATAGTGCATGGTTAAGGAGCAGGATTAATAGGCCAGAATGAAGCTTTTTTTGTCCTATGCTATAAATTCAACCAAACCAATCTCACTGTTCCTTCTCAAAATGACTCTCTGTGATTTAGAAAGTTTCGTTGGGAATTTCTAAATAATAAATCTAAGGCTTCTCTAAATCACTGGCACATTACAGCAACAAGTCAAAGATTCCAGAGAAGAAATCGAAGGAGAGATTTTCCATTCTACATGACTGGTGGTGAGAGTCTCATTTTAATATTCTGACCAATGCAAATTACAACCTACGGTCTTTATAGCAGCACTCTGAGCATTCATTGAGAGATACAACATGTGGACTTCGAACCTCTGGGGGAGGGTGGGAGGGGCTCCTCTACAGATGGCCATGGACTTGCTGTATGACCCTTGCTGGACTCAGTTTTGTTATTTATCCCTCAACCAACATCACTAAAAACAGATGATCTGGTCGTTTGTCACATTGCTGTTTGTGGGACCTTGCTGTGCGCAGATTCCTACATTACAACAGTGACAGCACCACAAAAGTACTTAATTGGCTGTAAAGTGCTTTGGGATGCCTGAAGTCGTGAAAGGCGCTATATAAATGCAAGTTCCTTCTTTTTAAATGGTTATGCAGGACTGCACGGGGGAGGGGGTTGATTGTTGACTCGGGCGGTACTGGGTAGGGGTTCCGCTCTGCCCGCAGGCACTGTCAGCAGGAGGCTGGTCAGTTTCCATGGTTATGCCTCTTTTCAATGCAATTGACCAGCTGCCAGCACTAATTGCATTTCTTGGAGGCCGCGCAGAGCAGGGGGGTTTGGGCACCATGTCTTTCCTTTTCCCTTTTCACTTAACTCCCTCATATACAATCACACGTTTCTTACGAGGAGGGCAGAAATTACGGCGTGGCAGCCATTACTTAAAGAGGAGGTGCGCTTTTCAATCATAGTTAGTAGAAAGCGAGTTTTTGAAGCAGCAGGCAGCATGACATTGGAGGTGCTCAGAGATCCAGTGAGCAATTGGAAGGAGGTCCTTTCCCCCACCGATGGGCAATGGATGGCTCCATCAAATTCGTCAACAGCAAGGTAGAGAAGGGGCTCAGCAGCTCAGCTGGCTGCAGTACAGGAAGAAATGGCATGACCTGACCCGGACTGCCAAAATAAAACTCCTTCTTCATCTCCCTTACTCTCTGTACAGCCCTGCGCCACCCTACTTTAGCCCAAGCATCGTCAATCCTGCTCTACCCTGCTTCCCGTGACTCTCCAAATGCAATGGGGCACTTCACTACACCTCCTTCTGCCTGCACTCACACACTCAACACCTGCTACTGCCCTCACAATGGCTTGCCCCTCTCGCTCACACTTGCTGCTTCTCCCCCTCACCATGCACACTATGCTAAGCGGCGCACACATCTTCAACAGTCTTCAACAGGGCACAAGGTAACCCACTGCCATTCTTCTTGCAGGAGAAGCTGGCACAGAACATAAGGGCGAGTGCAAGAAATATAGGAGGTCCCACAACACTGCAAAAACTGACACCAATGGAAGAGATGGCTATCGACATTATTGGCATAGAGAGGGCATGTAGCATTGGAAATGGCGGGGCTGGAGGCCACACACAGCAGGGGGGTTTGTGTATCTTCCCTTCCTTTTGTCTTTCCATTTAAATCTCTCTCAGTCAGCCACATACACACATGACAACTTGGTGCCATATCGGTGCCGTTTCCTGCTCTCGCCCTGAACTAAAAAATTTAATTCACTTTGCTTCCAATTTCCACCCTTCCCTCACCTTCACATGGTCCATCTCTGATTCTTCCCTTCCCTTCCTCAAATTCTCTGTTTCCATTTCTCGGGATAGGCTATTGACAAACATCCACTATAAGCCACTGACTCCCACAGCTACTTGGACTACACTTCCTCCCACTCCACTCCCTGTAAGGACTCTATTCCATTCTCCCAGTTTCTCCGACTCCGTCGCATCTGCTCTGCTGATGCCACCTTCTATACTAGTGCTTCCAATATGTCTTCCTTTTTCCTCAACCGAGGTTTCCCCTCTACCGTGGTTGACACGGCCCTCGACCGTGTCCGTTCTAGTTCCTGCACTTCTGCTCTCACCCCTTCCCCTCCCTCCCAGAACCACGATAGGGTTCCCCTTGTCCACCTCTTTCACCCCACCAGTCTCCACATTCAACGTATCATCCTCTGCCATTTCCGCCACCTCCAGCGTGATCCCACCACCAAACACATCTTCCCCTCCCCTCCCCTTTCAGCATTCCGAAGGGACCGCTCCCTCCGTGACACCCTGGTTCACTCCTCAATCACACCCAACACCCCCTCCCCTTCCCACGGCACCTTCCCATGCAAGCGCAGGAGATACAACAACTGCTCTTTTACCTCCCTTCCCACTGTCCAGGGCCCCAAACACTCCTTCCAGGTGAAACAGTGATTTACTTGTACTTCTTGCAATTTAGTATACTGTATTCGCTGCTCACGATGCGATCTCCTCTACATAGCGGAACACCTCCATTCAGTCCGTAAGGGTGACCCCGAGCTTCCGGTCACCTGTCACTTTCATTCTCCGCTCCACTCCCACTCTGATCTCTCCGTCCTCGGCCTCTTACACTGCTCCAACGAAGCTCAACGTAAGCTCGAGCACCTCATCTTTTGATTAGGCACTTTACAGCCTTCTGGACTCAACATCGAGTTCAACAATTTCAGACCATAACCTCTGCCCCTATTTTTTTTTCACATGGCAGCTGTTGATGATTCTGCCGTTCCCATTTACACCTCATCTAGACCCATCTTTTGTTTCTTAACTTGTCCCATTACCGTCTCCTTTTGCCTTGCACTGAAGGGATATTTACTAGTCCTAGCCCCTTTAGGGCTACCCCGGATCAGGCGCATTCCTCAGACGTTCACTTTCAACTAAAGTTTGAGGTAGCCAAATCCTAAAGACGCTTAATTGGGTCTAAAGGTCCAGACTATCTCTCCCTAAAGGAAAGGAACAACCTGAAAATGTTATAGCAAAATACTGCAGATGCTGGAAATCCGAAATAACAACAGAAAACGCTGGAAAAACTCAGCAGGCGAGGCAGCATCCGTGGAGAGAGAAACAGAGTTAACGTTTCAGGTCGATGACGAAAGGTCATCGACCTGAAACGTTAACTCTGTTTCTCTCTCCACGGATGCTGCCTCGCCTGCTGAGTTTTTCCAGCGTTTTCTGTTGTTAACCTGAAAATGTTACCGTCCTCCAGATAGCACTTTTAAAAAGTTTAGCTAGACTGTAACATTCCGGATAATATAAGGGTCCGGAAAACTCCCCCAGAATTCTGCAACTCCTCACCAAAGAGTGTACAGAGATTGAGTTCACTAGTTTTTGATACAGAAGTCTTATGTGAGACAATTCTAAAAATATATAGATTTATTAAAGAACCGACGTGTAATTTACAGTTGGTGAGTCAATCGCAACATTAACAGTTCCAAAAAGAGGAAGCTTTACAATCTTATTATCAGAGATCCTTACTCTCAAATCTTAACTTCGCTACAGTTTTACAGTTCTTAAAGTTTATTCAGGATATCCACCAAAATCAAATACAGTACCTTTGAACCCCGAGGTACAAAGAGTTGTAGACTTACAGAGCCGCCTCTGAAGCGGAGAATCGCTTTGCCCCTTTACAGCGAGTCTACTATCCCATTTGAGAGTTCAATATTTATACCCTTTTCCAGTGGTATTTCCATTAAGGTTTTCTGCTGACGTAAGCTAATTATCTCTAGCCATTTTTCTGCTGACCCCTGCAATTCTTACAGTCACCTCAGCTGGTAGCATTACAGAATCGTGTCTCATCTCTAGGTGTTCTAAGTTTACCATAAAAAACGGTGTAACAGCAGGTGATTTTTTTACTTGATGTCATTTTTACGAAGGCAGATGTTTGTGCTTCTTTACGAAGTGTAAATTAGAACACCTTAACCAGGGTGAACTATTGTCTTGTTCCCAAAGGTCAGACTGTCAGGAGCCTTTAACCTTCTGTTTCAATAAGGTTATTGATTCAGTGTCAACAACTATCTTATCTCTATAGCCAGAATGCTTTCACAGCTTTTCCATAGTTAGGTTTCTAGATTTCCAAACCCAGTTTGTCATGTTTTAATAAGGCCAGAATTCTTTCATAGAAAGGTGTATTTTTCTGAATAGGTTATATGGCTTATTCCTTCACAACACCCTCATCCCTTTTGTCTTTTAATCTCTCCTGCCTTCCATCCTATTACAGACCTTCCCTTTTGTTTTTTCTACCCCTCCTTCCTTTCCCTGCCCTCCACTTGCTTAAAAATCTGTTACATCTTTAACTTTTTCCAGTTCTGACGAAGGGTCATCGACCTGAAACGTGAACTCTGTTTCTCTCTCCACAGATGCTGCCTGACCTGCTGAGTGTTTGCAGCATTTTCTGTTGCTATGAAAACTTGGTGCTGCACTGTGCTGCCACTTATCTGCTATTGCTTATCCTTGCCAGTATGTGCGTGCCCTTCTCTCTCTGCCCTTATCTTAGGTCCTTCAGATGACCCAGGCCCTGTAGATGCACCAACTGAGAGGGAGAACAGTAATGGTGGCGGAGTAGGAGAAAACCCCGAGGAAATTCACCACACCTTGAAACCAGTTACCACATCGTTGTCAATCCAAGAGTAGTCTAAATTATTTGTAGTCTTACAATAGTTCACCTTTTCAAAGCAGTAATGACGGGATTTTATAGTTGGATTTATCCTCCCGCAGCCACTGTATCTTAAATTTGTTTTTTAAGCATATTCATGAACATTTTTTTTAAATTCGCTTATGGGATGTAGGCATCGCTGGCAAGGCCAGCATTTATTGCCCATCCCTAGTTGCCCTTGAGAAGGTGGTGGTGAGCTGCCTTCTTGAACCGCTGCAGTCCATGTGGTGAAGGTACTCCCACAGTGCTGTTAGGTAGGGAGTTCCAGGATTTTGACCCAGCGACGATGAAGGATCGGCGATATACTTCTAAATCAGAATGGTGTGTGACTTGGAGGGGAACTTGGAGGTGGTGGTGTTCCCATGCGTCTGCTGCCCTTGTCCTTCGAGGTGGAAGAGGTCGCGGGTTTGGGAGATGCTGCCGAAGAAGCCTTGGTGAGTTGCTGCAGTGCATCTTGTAGATGGTACACACTGCAGCCACAGTACGCCGGTGGTGGAGGGAGTGAATATTTAAGGTGGTGGATGCGGTGCCAATCAAATGGGCTGCTTTGTCCTGGATGGTGTCGAGCTTCTTGAGTGTTGTTGCAGCTGCACTCACCCAGGCAAGTGGAGAGTATTCCATCACACTCCTTACTTGTGCCTTGTAGATGGTGGAAAGGCTTTGGGGAGTCAGGAGGTGAGACACTCGCCGCAGAATACCTAGCCTCTGACCTGCTCTTGTAGCCACAGTATTTATGTGGCTGGTCCAGTTAAGTTTCTGGTCAATGGCGACCCCCAGGATGTTGATGGTGGGGGATTCGGCGATGATAATGCCGTTGAATGTCAAGGTGAGGTGGTTAGACTCGCTTGTTGGAGATAGTCATTGCCTGGCACTTCTGTCTATTCTTATCTATTTATATATGCATTATAAATCATCTCAGCCAATAACAGTACTGTATTTAACATTATGAGTAGCCCATTAATTACATGGAGACTAGTATATCATATGAAGATACAAAGTGACTGTGAGCCTATACATTTTATTATTCAAAATAATACTTTCTCTAGCTCCCTCCAAGAACAAATTAAGCAGTAAGTTATTTTTTGATGAAGATGCTGATATTGCAGAAGCGAAGTGTTTTGGACACAAAGGGTGATGTTTTTTCAGGGTCCATGCAACATTCCCGCTAAGCTGCATGGCTGCACAGTGGTCTAGAGGTCCCGCACAGGCCGCTCACTGGTTTTTAAATGGGAGAAACCGCGCATGCGCGAAAATTTGAACAGGGCCACGCAGCCGCTTAAAGTGACCACGCACCCAAAATATTATTAGAGGGAACATTGGTCCTGTGCCAATGTCAGGCAGGTGGCTTATTGGAAAATCATGGGTGCATTGCCATTGGTGTAGAGCCTCTGAAAATGCCACCCCAAGTCTCAATATCATGAATTCCCTGGTCAGGTATTACACGAGACCACTGCAGAGTAAAGCTTCCTCTAATCTACCGCAATATCTCTGACACCCATTACAAGAAAACACGTACCATACCCGTTCTTCTTATATTGTATGTATCAATCATTCTCACAACCTTTGAGTAAAATAACACACAATTTGCAAAATCTACCAAATTATGGGCAGTTTTCTCACATGGGCCCATCCACACTAACAATTGGTTGACCCGGCCAAACTCGATCCTGTAGGAGTCTTACAGTCAACACAAAGAGGGCAATTTCAGAAGCGTTCCTCCAGCTGGATTCAAACCAGGCCCCTGAGGCTCCCCTTGCTACGTTATAACTTCCAGTTAAACTTTGGCAAGATTTTGTACTATAGAGAACTACTACAAAGCTGAGTCCTAAATAGATCAACAGAAATTCTCTGTCATAGAGGTATTTTATTGCCTTGAGATTTAGGGACACCAAGACGTGGATTGCTTACGAATAGGAACGGTCAGTATGAGACAAACAGCTACAATATTATAGGTCCATTACCGACTGGATTTTATAAATAATCACACCTTTACCAATCAATTGAGCACATCTACTTTGTGTGCAAACTTAGTAATACAAGTCTGTACCAACTCCTGGAATCAAAATACATTAAAAAATCTTACACCTGTGTGCACTTCCTGTCAATTTTTCCCACTATAAATTACCATGTCCACATTTATAATGATGCGGAGATGCCGGTGTTGGACTGGGGTGGACAAAAATGAGAAGTCGCACAACACCAGGTTATAGTCCAACAGTTTTATTTGAAATTTGAAAAGCTCGTAATTTCAAATAAAACTGTTGGACTATAACCTGGTGTTGTGCGACTTCTCATTTTTGTCCACATTTATAATGGAAACTGCCAAGGTAAAACTTGTCATGCTGTAATTACCTCTACAATATTTTCAATATTATCAATGGCCCGGATATTCCGATCCCTACGGGTGTGTACGCGCTGTGTACTCACCCGTAGGGACATCGAAAATGCCGGTTTCAGGCATGCACAGCGCATGGGCTGGAAACCGGCATTTCTGATCTGTCAAGAAAGCGCTTGACAGATCAAACGTATGCGCAGGAAAGGCAGCGCTACCGGCTCAAAGTTCTAATTTTTTCTCAAATGCTTCAGTTCAGGTATGTCCGAAACAGCTGCGCCTAGTGAAAGCAGGCGTACAGCCTGCATTCTACCGGAAGAAGCTGCAGGAAGAAGAACTCTTTCAGCAGGGGGCTTGGAAACGGAACATTTATCATTGTGAAAGTGAGCAAAGTTCTTTGTAGAAAGCCTGAGGTAAGTTTTTATCAACTTTAGTTTGTTAAAAACTTCATTGGTTTTGGATCTTGTTTTGAGTGGTGTAGTTAATATAAAGAGCAACTCTTGCTGTGTGCAAGGTAATCATTCTATTGAATTAGATTTCATTTTCTTAAATGTGAAAATGACTGTTTAAAAATGAATTATTTAACATTTACTAAAGTTTTAAAAAATTATGCCAGAAAATATCAATTAGTTATATGTTAACATTTCCATGCCCTTTAAAAATTGTATGTATGACTTTGTGAAAATGTTAAAATTCTTAGAAAATCATCTCGGGCCGTGATATTCATCAGGCGGGTATGACGTGTGCCCAATCCAATACCGCACGTTTCCCACCAGAGCCCCACGTGATTTTCTAGCCACTCACTTTATTAAAATTACTTTTATAACTCTTTCCATTTTTTCCTTACAAGTACTTCATCTGTTTAAAGAGGAAGCTTGTGAGGGAGAAAGATGCCCTTTGACGATGTTGCCCTGATCCTCGGTGTGATTGTGTATCAGAGAATTGGAAACGCCAGGGAACAACAAAGAAGACTGAGGAACCATCACCGTCTCCTGATCAGGAGGAACTACCGCCCACCCCAGAGAGTGTACAGGGAGAGGCTGTCATTTGAGATGCTGTCGGAGGAGTTGTGTGTGAGGAGGCTGCGCTTCAGTAAAGAGGCAATCGGACGACTATGTGACATGTTAAAGGAGGACCTTCAAACACGCTCGAAGACCCACACTGCCTTGTCAGTGTACATGAAGGTAATCACAGCATTGAACTTCTTTGCAAGTGGGTAGGCACCGGTGACATTTCCAACATCTCCCAGAGTGCTGCGTTGGCCTGCATTCACCAGGTCACAGATGCCATTTTCCATAGGGCTTCAGAGTTCATAGACTTTGAATTGTCCACTCGCCATTAAAAGGAGATGGCCCTTGCATTTTATAGCATTGCTGGATTCCCCAAAGTGATTGGGGCCGTCGATGGAACCCATGTTGCATTGAAGTCACCAATGGATGCACCTGTGACATACATCAACAGGAAGGGGTTTCATTCATTGAATGTCATGATAGTCTGTGATGCACACCTCAGGATCCTAAACGTGAATGCAGATCACCGGGGAAGTGCTCATGACTCCTTCGTCCTCCATAACTCGGACTTATATGGCACCCTCAGCACATTGCCTCCAGGATCTGCATGGATATTGGGCGACAAGGGCTACCCGCTAAGACCATGGCTGATGACTCCCTACCGCAAGACCAACAATGAGGCTCAGGAGAGATACAACCAGGCACACGTGTCCACATGGCAAGTGGTGGAGAGGACAATCGGGGTTCTGAAATCACGCTTCCGGTGCCTGGACAGGTCAGGGGGGACCTTGCAGTATTCTCCTCTGAAAGTGGCAAGGATTGTGGTGGCCTGTTGTGCTTTGCATAACTTTGCCCTGCGGGAAGGACTGACCCTTAACCCTGCAGAGGAGCTCCCTGCTGAAATGGAGGACATGGATGTGCGTGTGGCCAGGCCTGATGGGGAGGAGCCAAGTGCTGCCGAAAGTAAGGCTGCTCGGGAACTGCTAGTAGCCAACACCTTCACGAGGTGATGATAGTGTCGCCTTGTACCTCCCCCTCCCCCAGCAAGGCAAAGAAAGGAACAGACACAATTTAAAGTGAAACAGTGAACTTTTATTGCAGCATCAAAGACTTTTGAGGTTCAGTTTTGATGTTCTTAGTTTTTAACTTTTAAATGTTAACTAGCTATTTTCTACTTTTCAAACATTCGCAAACATAATTTTTTTGAATAAAATTTGTAAACAGTTTAAAGTGACTTTTTTGGTTTCTTAGTGCAATAAAGACATTCAAGATGGAAAGTAGCTGTTTTCTAATTTTCAAACAGTTGTAATTTTAAATATTTTTGCAAATAAAAAAGTTGAAATTTTTTTCAAAGTGACTAGAGGCTGTACTTTTTAAATGAAACGGTTACATACACTTTCAGTCACAAATATATATTTCAATAAAAAAAGCAACGACAACATTTAACATTTAAATAAAACGAAACATTAAAGAATTGAACGATTTGCCCCCTCGCATCTGTGCCTGAGGGTCAAAGGAGGTGGATTGTGCAAAAGGTGACAACCTACTGTCTCCTGCGCTTTCCCCTTCCCCGTGACCGGAGCCCTCTGCTGCCAATTGAAAGGCCCCTGTGTGCCATCTCTTGCCCTTCAACAATTGCCTCCTGACAGGGTTGCTGTTGCTGCTGCTGCTGCAAGGCAACGTTTGCTTGCATCAGGACTGACGGAGCTGCTATCTCGTGGGCCTGCACTGTTTCTGGGCTGGGAGCAGGTAAGGGCGGTTCTGCAGGGGTCAAAGTAATGGCATTGTTCCGCTGTCCGTGGAATGGTGGAGTTCGCGCTGACAGCCTGGGCAACTTCTGACCAAGCTGTCATCTGTCCTTTGCGCGGCGCCCTGGACTTCTCATTCCCAAGGGTCCGCGGGCGCTTCGCCTCAACTTCATTGAGGAGTGTGCTGATGTCATCGTCACTGAAATTCTCAGCTCTCTTAGTCATGCGAATTGTGCTCAGTCCTTCCATTTCACTTTGCTGATTAATTAAAATGAATGAAAAAAATGTTTTCAGGGCTTTTAAAACTATTTAAGATTCTTCAAATTCATGTAAAAGTCTTTAAAAGTTTCTAAAAGTTTACAAAAGATTCAAAAAACTATAAAGAAACAACTTACCATTGAGTTTTGCAGCTACTTTCAGTTTCCAATGCTTCTGAAGAGTTGAAAAAAATCCGGGGGCATGGCCTATGCAAATACAACTTTTGTGGGCGGGTCTCCCCTACGCTCGAAGCCCGAGGCTCCGCGTACGCTGCGCTCCTGAGCGGCGTGACGTCATACGCTGCCCAGGAGTCCTCAGGATTAAATCGGAAGTTTACGTGGGCCCAGAGCATTAAGGTCGGTGCGGTCGGGGGAAGCCTCCGAGCGCAATATACAGCCCAACATGTTTAATTTTATTAAAAGTTTGTAGCAGGAATTAGAGGTTCTCATCCCCATTTTTGAAGGTGTAAGCTTAACCTTTCCAATGGGATAGATCAGCAGTGTCAATTGAGGTTGTGCTTTTTTTTAATCGTTATTGGGATGTGGGCGGCGCTGGCAAGGCCAGCATTTATTGCCCATCCCTAATTGCCCTTGAGAAGGTGGTGGTGAGCCGCCTTCTTGAACTGCTGCAGTCCATATGGTGAAGGTACTCCCACAGTGCTGTGACGATGAAGGAACGGCGATATATTTCCAAGTCAGGATGGTGTGTAACTTGGAGGGGAACTTGCAGGTGATGGTGTTCCCATGACCCTGCTGCCCTTGTCCTTCTAGGTGGAAGAGGTCGCAGGTTTGGGAGGTGCTGCCGAAGAAGTATTGGCGAGTTGCTGCAGTGCATCTTGTAGATGGTATACACTGCAGCCATGGTGCGCCGGTGGTGGAGGGAGTGAATGTTTAAGGTAGTGGATGGAGAGCCAATCAAATTGGCTGCTTTGTCCTGGATGGTGTCGAGCTTCTGGAGTGTTGCTGGAGCTGCGCTCATCCAGGCAAGTGGAGAGTATTCCATCACACTCTTGACTTGTGCCTTGCAGATGGTGGAAAGGCTTTGGGGAGTCAAGAGGTGAGACACTCGCCACAGAATACCTAGCCTCTGACCTGCTCTTGTAGCCATAGTATTTATATGGCTGGTCCAGTTAAGTTTCTGGTCAATGGTGACCCCCAGGATGTTGATGGTGGGGGATTCGGTAATGATAATGCCGTTGAATGTCATGGGGCGTTGGTTAGACTCTCGCTTGTTGGAGATAGTCATTGCCTGGCACTTTTGTGGCGCGAATGTTACCTGCCACTTATCAGCCCAAGCCTGAATGTCATTCCAGGTCTTGCTGCATTCGGCATGGACTGCTTCATTATCTGAGGAGTTGCGAATGGAACTGAACACAGTGCAATCATCAGCGAGTATCCCCACTTCTGACCTTATGATGGAGGGAAGGTCATTGATGAAGCAGCTGAAGATGGTTGGGCCTAGGACACTGCCCTGAGGAACTCCTGCAGCGATGTCCTGGGGCTGTGATGATTGACCTCCAACAACCACAACCATCTTCCTTTGTGCTAGGTATGACTCCAGCCAGTGGAGAGTTTTCCCACTGATTCTGATTTAACTCAATTTTACTTGGGCTCTTAGATGCCACACTCGATCAAATGCTGCCTTGATGTCAAGGGCAGTCACTCTCACCTCACCTCTGGAATTCAGCTCTTTTGTCCATGTTTGGATCAAGGCCGTAATGAGGTCTGGAGCCGAGGGGAACCCAAACTGGGAATCAGTGAGCAGGTTATTGGTGAGTAAGTGCTGCTTGATAGCACTGTCAACGACACCTTCCATTACTTTGCTGATGATTGAGAGTAGGCTGATGGGGCGGTAATTGGCCGGGTTGGATTTATCCTGCTTTTTGTGAACAGGACATACCTGGGCAGTTTTCCACACTGTCAGGTAGATGCCAGTGTTGTAGCTGTACTGGAACAGCTTGGCTAGAGGCGCGGCTAGTTCTGGAGCACAAGTCTTCAGCACAATAGCCGGGATGTTGTCGGGGCCCATAGCCTTTGCTGTATCCAGTGCGCTCAGCCGTTTCTTGATATCACGTGGAGTGAATCGAATTGGCTGAAGACTGGCTTCTGTGATGGTGTGGACCTCAGGAGGAGGCCGATATGGATCATTCACTCAGCACTTCTGGCTGAAGATGGTTGCAAACGCTTCAGCCTTGTCTATTGCACTCGCGTGCTGGGCTCCACCATCATTGAGGATGGGGATATTCATGGAGCCTCCTCCTCCCAGGAGTTGTTTAATTGTCCACCACCATTCACGACTGGATGTGGCAGGACTGCAGAGCTTTGATCTGATCTGTTGATTGTGGGATCACTTATCCCTGTCTATAGCATGCTGCTTCTGCTGTTTAGCATGCATGTAGTCCTGTGTTGCAGCTTTCTCAGGTTGGCACCTCATTTGTAGGTACACCTGGTGCTGCTCCTGGCATGCTCTTCTGCATTCCTCATTGAACCAGGGTTGGTCCCCTGGCTTGATGGTAATGGTAGAGTGAGGGATATGCCGGGCATGAGGTCACAGATTGTGGTGGAATACAATTCTGCTGCTGCTGATGGCCCACAGTGCCTCATGGATGCCCAGTTTTGAGCTGCTAGATCTGTTCTGAATCTATCCCATTTAGCACGGTGGTAGTGCCATACAACACGATGGAGGATGTCCTCAGTCTGAAGATGGGATTTTGTCTCCACAACGACTGTGCGGTGGTCACTGCTACCAATGCTGTCATGGACAGATGCATCTGCGATGGGTAGATTGGTGAGGACTTGGTCAAGTAAGTTTTTCCCTCGTGTTGGTTCTCTCACCACCTGCCACAGGCCCAGTCTGGCAGCCATGTCCTTCAGGACTCGGCCAGCTCGATCAGTAGTGGTGCTACCGAGCCACTCTTGGTGATGGACATTGAAGTCCCCCACCCAGAGTACATTCTGTGCCCTTGCTTCCCTCAATGCTTCTTCCAAGTTGTGTTCAACATGGAGGAGTACTGATTCATCAGCTGAGGGAGGGCGGTAGGTGGTAATCAGTAGGCGTTTTCCTTGCCCATGCTTGACCTGAAGCCATGAGACTTCATGGGGTCCGGAGTCAATGTTGAGGACACCCAGGGCCACTCCCTCCCGACTGTATACCACTGTGCTGCCAGCTCTGGTCTGCCGGTGGAACAGGACATACCCAGGGATGGTGATGGAGGAATCTGGGACATTGGCTAAAGGTATGATTCTGTGAGTATGATTATGTCAAGCTGTTGCTTGACTAGTCTGTGGGACAGCTCTCCAATTTTGGCACAAGTTCCCAGATGTTAGTGAGGAGGACTTTGCAGGATCAACTGGGCTGGGTGTGCCGTTGTCATATCCGAAGCTGGTGCCTAGGTCGATGCCGGGTGGTCCATCCGATTTTATTCTTTTTATTGTTTTTCGTAGCGGTTGTGTATAACTGAGTGGCTTGCTAGGCCATTTCAGAGGGCAGTTAAGAGTCAACCACATTGCTGTGGGTCTGGAGTCACATATAGGCCAGACCAGGTAAGGATGGCAGATTTCCTTCCCTAAAGGACATTAGTGAACCAGATGGGTTTTTACGACAATCCGATAGTTTCATGGCCACCATTACTGATACTAGCTTTTTTATTCCAGATTTATTGAATTAACTGAATTTAAATTCCCCAGCTGCCGTGGTGGGATTTGAACTCGCGTCTCTGGATTATTAGTCCAGGCCTCTGGATTACTAGCCCAGTAACATAACCACTATGCTACCGTTGTCAAATCTGGAAGACCTTTTAACTGCTCTTTCAGCGTGCAAGCTACATCAAGAGGAATGCCCTTGTTTTAATATTTTAGGAACAATTTATTTCAGATTTTAGTCACCAACACAAGATGCTCCTTCTCCTATTTCGATATCGTACTTCAACAGGTTACATGGGGCATGGAAGTAATGTAAATGTGAGTGAGCAAGAATATCAAACTTAAGCATTGCAGCAAGTCAAGGCAGTAAAATGAAAGTTACGCACTCGGATTTTACAATAAGCTCACCGTCAGCAGAAGATTTAGGTTATACAACTGCAATTATTCTCCAGGATCTGGATCAATGGCCTAAGCGGAGAGGCTCAGACAACTCACATTTTCTCATTAGGCAAAAAGATTAAAAAGGAACATCATTTAACTATTTGAAATTATGAATTGAACTTGAAAAGATGGAAGCTAACTAGTTGTTTGTCACAAGGAATGGATTCTTCATTATGAGCCAACAAATCTATGGCCAGGAATTTCCTCGGAGCTGGAGCTGCTCCTGCTCTGCTGTCACAGCTTTGCCGAAAGTGCACGTAAAAGGGGTTTCCACTGTACTTCCGGCTATGTTATGTCGATGAAGCGGGAGCAGCTTAAAGGATATGTGTGGCCAATGTACCTTGAGTTATGAATTTATGAAATACACAGCCCCTAAATGCAATGCATATAAATTCTGCTGGAGGAAATGAGAGCATGTTGTTTGATAGAAGGATACAAGAATTAGTTCTGGGGCAAAGCAATGGGGCAAATAATGCAATGGCCACCATCTATTGTGTGAAAGCACATCACAAGCCCGCTCCCGCTATTATTAGGTGAAGAGGCCAGAGACCTACTCCATGTGCACCCCAATGCAGTCGCTCTGCATGTAGCCTGCTGGACGACGTACACCAACAGTGCACTAAGCTCAGTTAGGCCCCAAAACATATTTAAATTAGGCCTGCTCCCCATAATGCAGCTGTTGAAGGGGAGGACCTGTTTAAAGCAATATTAGTTTTTTTCCCTGCACGGCCCTGATCTGGCAGTAGCCCACATTCTGCTCAGCCATTGGACCTCCAAAGTTGGATTTTCCTCCAGTAATATGCTCCTGCCCACTGTCCCTTTCCTCTGTGGGCACCAGCAGTTGTTGCTGGTGTCCGTTATCCCACCCTTTGGCAGCTTGCAGCAAATTGCACACTCTGTGCTGGGAGTGACCTGCCAGTGTTATGGGCTGACCTTGCGTAGAGTCATAGAGTTGTACAGCACAGAAAGAGGCCCTTCGGCCCATCATGTCTGCACCGGCCATCAAGCCCTGTCTATTCTAATCCCATTTTCCAGCACTTGGTCCATAGCCTTGTATGCTATGGCGTTTCAAGTGCTCATCTAAATGCTTCTTGAATGTTGTGAGGGTTCCTGCCTCTACCACCCTTTCAGGCAGTGAGTTCCAGATTCCAAAAAAGTTTTTCCTCAAATCCCCTCTAAACCTCCTGCCCCTTACCTTGAAACTATGCCCCCTGGTTATTGACCCCTCTACTAAGGGGAAAAGTTCCTTTCTATCTACCCTATCTCTGCCCCTCATAATTTTGTACACCTCAATCAGGTCCCCCCTCAGCCTTCTCTGCTCTAAGGAAAACAGCCCCAGCCTGTCCAGTCCCTCTTCATAGCTGAAACGCTCCAGCCCAGGTAACATCCTGGTGAATCTCCTCTGCACCCTCTCCAATGCAATCACATCCTTCCTATAGTGTGGCGACCAGAACTGCACACAGTATTCCAGCTGTGGCCTAACTAGCGTTTTGTACAGCTCCATCATAACCTCCCTGCTCTTATATTCTATGCCTCGGCTAATGAAGGCAAGTATCCCATATGCCTTTTTAACCACCTTATCTGCCTGTCCTGCTGCCTTCAGGGATCTATGTACATGCACACCAAGTTGTGGGGCGAGGTCAGCTCATTGAGGCACAGGTGACGACAGTGCCTCTGGAGCACCACTCCTGGCACTGCACAGCTGGGATCACATTAGTGGCTCCAATGAGTTTGTTCACAACGCAGATCCAGGGTATAAAAGTTTGCCCAACTGGAACAAGCTGGATGGATCAAATGGGCTTTCCTCATATCTACTCTCACATTCCAGTTAGCACAGGAAGAGGTCATATTTTGAATACTTACAGGGGTGAAATTCATCTTGGGCGGTCACGCAAAACAGGCACTAGCGAATCGATAGCCCCTTTTACACTGTCATGGCAAAGAAAATCGGGTGGAGTGTAAAGCAGGGCTGCCGATTTGGTATCGCTCAGTTTGCGTTACCACCGAAGACGGATTTCACCCCCTGGCAGTCTGACTGCAAGTGGGAGTGTAAGTCATAATGAGCCCTTAAAGCTTGGGTGGAGTGTGCCAATCTCTCTGCTACAAGGGAACTGAAAGAGTCAGATGTGTCCCGTACAAAAGGCTTCAGGTTTTTTTTTTACCTTTGGATCAGCCCAACCCCCTCCCCATTCCAAAAACAACTCGTCCTTTTTGAGCCATTCAGCCAAATCAACATGTAGGACTTTCATCTCAGTTCAGAAAGGGGGCGGCATTTAACAATCTGTAGCTGCACCTCTAGAAAAGGGAAGCAATAGCGATGGATTTTTTTTTCCAAGATACCAGTGAAAATGCCTTATGTCCAAGCACTCATTGAACCCTCGTCTATTGAATCTTTGGCCGGTTTCCATTTGGTTCTGAACATTATAATCATGTTTGCTGTAATGCAATTAAACAGATTGCTGCCTTGCGCATTAGTTGGGTGTTTATATCTTCACAATATGCCATGAGCTAACGTTTCAAATGATGGGCTTTAATTTGATTTTGTGGAAACAAAATGATACTACTTCATGTTACTGCCACTGCCATCTATAAACAGACTGCACCTGAGTTATGTCAAAAATCCAATTGCAGAAAGCATGTATATTTGCGGGAACTTATTTATCCTGAATTTACTGAATCAGAACTAACCGTTGTGACTAATGTAGGCTGCAACATGTTACATGAAGCAACAAAAGATCACTAAAGTGTAATGGATAAGGTGCTGGTTCACAAAGCCTCGTGGCTCAATGGATAAGATACATGAATTTGATTCCATATTAAGATTCTTGGTGGCCTCAAATAGCATACTTCCGCTGGTATGTAAAAATGAAGCCAATAATACAGTTCAGTGTTCATGGGGATCCGACAACCATCTATAGACTGACGTCATTGGAAACTAGACTCAAAGTGAATGACAGAAAGACAACAATACTGCAAAAAACAGGAACAGGTCCTTACTAATAAGTAAAATGACCAAAATAACAACCTGAAACAGCGCTTAACGAATTAGACTACAGCATCATTGCCAACAGGGGTGGGAGATGGAGGGGATTTCCTCTTTGCATTAGGTGCCACTTAAATCATAAACCAGCTTATAGCTTGAGTGGGCAAGAATGTGGCAGATGGAATATAATATGGAGAAATACGAAGTTATCCACTTTGGTAGGAAAATTAGAAAAGCAGAGTATTTTTTAAATGGTGAGAGATTGGGAAATGTTGGTGTTCAGAGGGGCCTGGGTGTCCTTGTACACAAATCACTGAAAGTTAACATGCAGGTACAGCAAGCAATTAGGAAAGCAAATGGTATGTTAGCCTTTATTACAAAAGGATTGGAGTATAAGAGTAAATAAGTCTTACTGCAATTATATAGGGCCCTGGTGAGACCACACCTGGAGTATTGTGTACAGTTTTGGTCTCCTTACCTAAGGAAAGATATACTTGCCATAGAGGGAGTGCAACGAAGGTTCACCAGACTGGTTCCTAGGATGGGAGATTGTCCTATGAGGAGAGATTGAGTAGACTAGGCCTATATTCCGTAGAGTTTAGAAGAATGAGAGGTGATCTCATTGAAACAAAAAAATTCTTACAAGGCTTGACAGGGTAGATGCAGGGAGGATGTTGCCCCTGGCTGGGGAGTCTAGAACCAGGGGTCACAGTCTCAGAATAAGGGGTTGGCCATTTAGGGCTGAGATGAGGAAAAATTTCTTCACTCAGAGGGTGGTGAATCTTTGGAATTCTCCAGAGGGCTGTGGAGGCTCAGTCGTTGAGTATATTCAAGAGAGAAGTAGGCCTACTCCTGCTCCTATTTCCTATGTTCTTATAACGGACAAGTTTATAGGGGTCATTTTAACTTTTATCAACTTCAATGGAAAAGAAAATCGAGTGGTTCACTATCACCTGTTTATTGCCTGGCGATAAAAGTTACAATTACCCCCTTTCTTTTTCCACAAATCCTTTAATTATGACTAAAATACATCGACAAATGCATCCCAGGATCATGGTCCAGTCACAAAACCCACAGCGAGTGGCTTAAATCAGAAGAAAGCACATTTATATTTCATGCAATGTTTAAAGAGACAGTATTAGCTTCCAAATAAATCTCAAGACAGAAATGTCGGGGCGGGGTGGGGTGGGGGGGGGTGCGTTTAATTGATTTAATTCGGAGGGGTACCATGGCAATCTTGCAGTCAGCTGTAAATGTTTCTAGTCATTGGGAGCAGGGGATGGATATTTCTTGAGCTGTGTTCATGCGCTAATTTGCTGAAATCCAGAGTTTACCTCATGACGAAGAGGACCATAAGGAAGGTCTTGCTGAATTCTAACTGCCCAAAGGAATCATTGTGGATTTTTATATAATGCCAGAATTTTATTGTGAAACATCATTTAGTACATCTTTGCACAATAAACTTTTTACATGCAGCCCAGTTAGATTTATTGCTTGTTGTCATATGTCTTTGATATGTTTGTTTGTTGTCACACTTTAGGAAGGATGTCAAAGGCCTTGGAGAGGGTGCAGATGAGATAGAAAAAAGAAAAGAAAACTTGCATTTATACAGCGGCTTTCACAAACTTAGGATGACCCGAAGCACTTTACAGTCAGTGAAGTACTTTTTAAGTATAGTCACTGTTGTAATGTAGGAAATGCAGTGGCCAATTTCCGCACAGCAAGCTCTCACAAACAGCAACGTAATATCGACCAAATTGGCTGTTGCTATTCTTCGAATAGTGCCGTGGGATCTTGAGAGGGCAGGCGGGGCCTTGGTTTAACGTCTCATCCGAAAGAAAGATTTACTCGAATGGTACCTGAGGTGAGGTACTTCAGTTATGTGGAGAGACTAGAAAAGCTGAAATTGTTCTCCTTAGAGCAGAGATGGTTAAGGGGAGATTTAATAGAGAGGTTCAAAATTATGATGTGTTTTGGTAGACTAGATAGGGAGAAACAGTTTCCACTGGCAACCAGAGGACACAGATTTAAGATAATTGCCATGAGAACCAGAGGGAGATGAGGAGAATTTTTTTAATGCAGCGAGTTGTTATGATCTGAAAGGGTGGGGGAAGCAGATTCAATAGTAACTTTCGAAAGGGAATTCGATAAATACTTGAAACAGAAAAAATATTGAAGGGCTATGGGGAAAGTGCAGGGGAGTGGGACTAATTGGAAAGCTCTTTCAAAGAGCCGGCACAGGTATGATGGGCCGAATGGCCTCCTTTTATGCTGTACGATTCTATTATTCTATGATTCTATGATTCTGAGGGATGGATCTTAGTGCTTTATGATGCGCACACATTTTTATATCCAGCTGAGATGTTAATCACAATAATATTATGGAAACCCAGTGGGATAACAGCGAGTATGAATAAAACCAGTGGGATATCATGTTATTGGATCTAGTCACCAAGCGTACCATAAATATTTATTATACTGCAGCAATGAATACACTTCCTGCTTCTCCTTATGTTCATTATGCTAGCACATTTTGGATCAGAGCGAGGCAGATTTAATACAACAGTGTTAAAAGTTGAAATGATAAAGTCTGAATATCCTTATTGAACAGTCACCAAAGGGAATTAGACTCTTTGCATGTGGTGCCATCGACCATTTTATTAAGGAACATATATTTAGAATCTCGTACTCTTTCAAAGGCATAATTTGATGGCAGCATTTATTTGCAACACCAGTGGGTTGGACCAGATTTCCGATTGATCCCCTTGGAGGACAAGACACACCCAACAGTTTGTCTAGAATGTGTAATTTGATCCTGCCTGCCGGAGAGCAGTCTGCAATGTGTAATTTGATCCAGTCTTGTCACACAGCCTACAGAAAGTGGAGCTGTAGTTAGCTTTGTGAAGATCCTCTGAACCTCTGGTGCGCATGTGTAGCCACAACGTCGGGTGCGCATGTGCGGTTCCGCTGGGGATGGGACGGTGTTTAGGCTCCGCCCACCATACGGTGTGCATGCGCAAAAGGATGCAGAAGACCCCGTGCAATTAATCACAGTGTAATTTGATTCCAAGTAAAAATAGCAATGCTGATTTCTTTTGTATACACAGCATTACATAATCAAAAGTTGCACAGCTACTTAATAGGTTCTCACATGGACTTTGGCAGACATAAGCACACAACACATAGGGCCAAAAATTGCGGTACGCCGCCCAGCTGCGAAAAGAATACGCACGTACCTGATGGCGGCCCTCCTGTGAAAACTTGCGGTCTGATGCTGCGTAATGGAGGGCAACGTAATGGCCCACCGATCCCAGGGACGCAGCCTGTGTGGAAGCGTACCTGTGATCATGTGGGCCTGGTCCTCCAATCAGAAAGCAGAATCAGATTTTACATCATTTCAGAAGGGAATCCCGCAATCAGATTTAATGGAATCTCGTAATCAGATTTAATTACAATTCACAGGATTGGAATTTAATTCCTAATTAGCTTCATTCCACCAACTTCACTAAAACATTTTGTTCTGACGAAGGGTCATTGACCTGAAATGTTAACTCTGTTTCTCTCTCCACAGATGTTGCCTGACCACCTGAGTATTTCCAGGATTTTCTGTTTTTGTTTCAGATTTCCAGCATCCGCAGTATTTTGCTTTTGTATCACTAAAAATTTTATTTTGTTGACATCATTAAAATGCTTATATTTGCAGAAACAAGAAAAACTCATTTGATACAGTTAAACTATATGATTTGCAAGATGCCTGAGATATCCCCTTAAGTTGACGCAAACAGGCCCTGCACCTGTTTGTATCAACGGTAACATTTCAGTACACAATGGCTGGGCAGTTAGTGGACAACTAGCCCAACCCTGCACCAGCAATTGCTTTTTCGTGGGCCGTGCGGATGGCCTGTCATCGCGTATGTTGACAGACCATAAGTTCGGGATTTAGCGTATACGCAAGCACATGCAGAAATCCCGAACTTGCGGTGGATTTCAAAGGAGGTATGACGGCGTACTCCGAGTACCTACTGCAAAATCCAGGACATAATCTCTCAGTCAGAAAGCATTGAGGATTTCAAACCAGTTATCAAACTGAATGTCTAGAGCATTTACTTTCTGTACTGTGATACATCCATCAATATTAAACGTAATAAAGTGCTGGACCAGACTCTTATCAACATCTAAGGGGTACTGCCATGGCTTCACCTACCATAGGATGAGCGTGAGCATGCAGACTTTGTCCACGTGTACAGTCTCTGCACATGTCAGCTTGGCTCAGAGGTAGCACTTACACCTCTAAGTCACAAGACCACGGGTTCAAGGGTCACTCTGGGACTTGAGCACATAATCTGAGCTGACACTTCAGTGCAGTACTGAGGGAGTGCTGCATTGTTGGAGATGCTGTCTTTCAGATGAGATGCTAAATCTCATGTTTAAATGCTAAATGTTTGGCTGGATATAAAAGATACAATGGCACTACGTGAAGAAGAGCAGGGGAATTGTCCTAGCCAATATTCATCACCCAACCAACACCACCAAATCAGATTGACTGGTCATTATGTCATTGTTGTTTGCGGGACTTTGCTGTGTGCAAATTGATGTTTGTCTACAAAACAGTAGTGACTACACATCAAAAGTATTGTAAAGTGCTTTGGGACATGTTGAGATTGTGAAATATAAAAGCAACCTCTTGCTTATATGACACAGAGTACCACTTTATTTATATTTGCTACAGGTGTAAGTGCTATATTTGCTGTGTGTAGATCATATGAACGAAAGAAAGAACTTGCATTATAATAACTTGCATATATAATGGCCCAGATTTTGCAGTTAGAATAACGGTGAAGCTATCAGTGCTCACTGTTATTATGGAGTAAATCAGACAGCAACTTCCGGCATCTGCACATGTGCAGTAAAAAGCGAATATCAGGAAGTTGCTGTCCGATTTGCCCTGCTCCTCCACAAACTTCATTACACCGGTACCTCACCAAGAGACTTGACATTGAAATCCATGTAAGGGCGTGAAGTTGCTGTACTTACCCGCTAGATACCCACTAAATACACCAGAAAAAGTTAGGGCTTGTCCATTCAACTGTAAGTGAATTTTTAACAGCGTGATAAGTCTTAATTACTGCCAAACAACCTCTCTGGCATTGAAAAGTTAATTTTACAAGTGTGGAGTCTCATTCCTTCAGATTTTAATTATTGTTGGAGATTTGAAAAAATTAAAATTAAAATTAATTTTTTTTTTACTTTTTCTTTCTATCTCTTTATCTCATCTTTTCCTCTATTTATGTATATGATTTTACACTGAAATAAATATTCTAACTTACACTTCCTGCTTTAGAATGCATGTTTCAGTGAGGATTCTTCAATCTGATTGGTTGAAGAGACACGCCATTGCTTGCTCTGCTCACACAGGTCCCAGATCCTCTGTAGAGGGTGCCGTGCTGTTTCAGACACCCGATAACTGGACCAGCCACACAAATACTGTGGCTACAAGAGCAGGTCAGAGGCTGGGTATTCTGTGTTGAGTGACTCACCTCCTGACTCCCCAAAGCCTTTTCACCATCTACAAGGCACAAGTCAAGAGTGTGATGAAATAATCTCCACTTGCCTGGATAAGTGCAGCTCCAACAACACTCAAGAAGCTCGACATCCTCCAGGACAAAGCAGCCTGCTTAATTGGCACCCCATCCACCATCTTAAACATTCACTCCCTCCACTACCGGCGCACCGTGGCTGCAGTGTGTACCATCTACAAGATGCACTGCAGCAACTCGCTAAGGCTTCTTCAACAGCACCTCCCAAACCCACGACCTCTACCACTTAGAAGGACAAGGGCAGCAAGCGTATGGGAACACCACCACCTCCAAGTTCCCCTCCAAGTCACACACCATCCTGACTTCCTCATTGCTGGGTCAAAATCCTGGAACTCCCTCCCTAACAGCACCGCGGGAGTACCTTCACCACATGGACTGCAGCGGTTCAAGAAGGCGACTCACCACCACCTTCTCAAGGGCAATTAGGGATGGGCAATAAATGCCCACATACCGTGAATGAATTTTTTAAAACATTGCTGCTGAAAAGCCCACCAAAAGTCTGTGGGAAGCTGTAATCATAATGAACAGCGAGTGCCTTCGTCCACCGTTGACTGCAAAATCTGGGCCATTACCTTTCATGTCCTCAAGATATCCCAAAGTACTTCACAGACAATGAATGACTTTTGAAGTGTAGTCACTGTTGTATTGTAGGGTTTGTTATGATTTTCTATAATCTCTCTATCTCAGATTTAACACTGAGGCCTAGAAATTCCAGAGCACCGAAAACCTGTCGGTGCCACCGTGGGCTGCAGTTAACGGCCACCGGAATTAATAGCACTGGCAGCACTGGTATATTGGTGCAGCTTGCTAATTCAAATTAGAGCAGCGCTAAACTTACTGTGCAGGGCTGGTTTTCGGGCGCTACTCTCAGCAGGAGGCCCAATGTAGCGTGGCCGTAGCTTACCTGGAGCAAGGACAGCATTCTATTAAAGCAAGGCTGTCATTTTGGAAAGCAGTGTTGGTCCCTTAAAGGGGAACTGTCTTCTGAAATGAAAAAATAAAAATCATTTAAAAATAGGCAGTTTTTAACCCTTAGAGCTCAACTGAAAAAAAATAAACATTAAAAATAATTCCCAAATGGCAGTCTTCAGCTCTAAAAGCTGAATTGCCTTCCGCACCTAAAAAAAATGGGAAAAGTGCTTCAGCTCTAACACAAATGGCTCAGCAAGCCGGGGAAGGGGCACCCAGGGTCTCACATACAGCTCTCCAGCATTGTGCAGGGGGTCAACACTGCAAGAGAGCTCCTCTACCCACAGGGGCCACAAGGCCCTCCAGAAAGAAGGATGTGGGACCAGATCACCGAGGCCATCACTGCCAGTAGTGTCGCCCCCCACCACCTGACTCCAGTGACCAAAGAAGCTTCATGACCTCAGATCACTGGCCAAGGTCAGTGAATGCACCTTCAAAAGCCGCCTCCTACCAACCACACAAACAGCCTCACACGCTGCTCAATGCACAAATCCCCCCACCCTCAATCATTCACCCACCAACAATCTGTACCAAACACAAGTCACAACTCCCATTCCTAGCCTCACTTCACCCCCTTGGAGGAGACGGTGCTGTCCATTCTTGGCAGGAGCATGGCTGAGCCCTTGGCCAGCGGCAGGGCTGAAAGGATATAAGATGTTGGTATCCTCATACGATATTCTCCTTCTCATATGTATCTCTTGCTTTTCCGCCCTCCCCTCACCACAACACCACCCTTGTGCCTTCATCAGTTCACACACCCAAGAAATGCAGCCTGCCCAGTCAGTGGTTGACCAAGAAGAGGGAGAGGAGAGTGAAGAAGAAACACCATCACTGGATTTCACACTCCCAACCACCAGCTCCTCAAGGTCAACCAGCAAGGCCATTTGCAGTGTCCCCCACTGAAAGTCAGCAGCCTTCTACCAGCCATGCTGCAGCCACTGGGGTAACACTGCGTGACATCGGTAGGATAGGCAAAGGCACACAGGAGACAGTCACTAAGGGAATGTACAAGGGTGATTAGTTGATTTCTTGATGTCACATTGGATGGATAGATGTATAATGTTGGATTGGAAAGTTTGCTTTGTGGTGACTTTTATTTCAGCATTGTGGCCAAGAGGACGCTGTGATGGTCAGTAACAGAGGGAAGGTAAGGTGTGTGACCAATGCTGAAAGGGGAATTGGGGTTGTGGTCACTGGGATCGCAGGTGGATGATTCCATCCTGGATATCCCCGCCACAAAGGTATTGTCTGGGTTGCATCCTTCTTTCTGCATCTTCCTCTTCTGCGTCTTCCCCTTCTGCGTCTTCCTCTTCCCTCTGTGAGCGGATGCTGCAAATCTGAAATAAAAGCAGAAAATGCTGGAAATACTCAGCAGGTCAGGCAGCATCTTGACCTGAGACATGAACACTGTTTCTCTCTCCACGGATGTTGCCTGACCTGCTGAGTATTTCCAGCATTTTCTGTCTTCTCAGAGGCCTTCCTTTTCCATCCGAGGCCTTGCAAGCATTCAGCAGCACTCCCTGCACTCCCTGCACACCTTAAAAACTTTTAACATCTATTGCACTAAGCCACTACTTCAAAAAAATATTAAAAATCCAGTCCAAAAGCTTAAATGCAAACTTACCTGAAAGATGTGTGTGTCCCTTTAAGTAGCGCTGGCAGTGTCTCTGTAGCTCTGCTGCACGCTCGCTTTTCTGAGCGACCTTAGGACCCAACGTTACACTCAGCGCAAAGGTCCAAGTTCACAGAGCGTGGCGTCAAGTCAGCGTTGCACGACGACTGACATCACGCTCTGCAGATTTGCATGTCTAGGGCCAGCGCTGGTAACGGCAGCGCTATGGCCCTCACTAAAATGGCTGCCGCCGAGTCCCACGCCAGAGGCCGGCGGAAGTAAGGCGGCCGTCATTTTTTTTCACGAAACAAAACCAGGGTGTGTTTTTTTTCTTTTCAGGGATCTGAGCAGTAATGAAAGATTGTTTCTCTTCGCTGATCATGAAAGACTTTGAGCAAAATGATTTAATGTTCGCACTTCCAATCCCGTCCCAGAGCGTCCCAAAGCCTAGATTTTCCAATCGGTTGTTATTTTAACCCGTTTATTTTAAAACAACACAGAGTGGGAAATCCAGGAAATCACAGCACAAGTTGTCTTTGCATTTGGGACTAATTGACATTCAGTTGGCAGATTTTCGAAGAAAGTCATTAAAGCTGCATGATCCGCAATTTCATGGTTCAGTATTTCAAGAGTTATTACAAAGCAACATTCTCACTGAAGTGTTCAGATGACATTATAAACTGTAAGAGCAAAACTTGAGCAGTTTATAACAGTCATCTGGAGCTGACAAGAAAATAAACGTATAAATGAATCGTGAATTTAAGTTACTCAGACAGATATGGCTGCCCCCAAAAAAATCCTATGGAAGTACTGCAGTGCCAATGCAGGCTGACACTCTCATATGCTGCAGTGGGAGGACTTGGCCTGATGCCTATAATTCTCCACTTGGCAAGTCCTCATCTGAGCCATGTGGTCAGTAGGAGATGCTGAGCAGAGACCATGGCTGGGGAGAGGAAGACCAGGAAGAAAAATAGGCCAATATTTATACCTCAACCAACATCACTAAAACAGATTATCTGATCATTATCTGACCTGACTCCTGCTCCCCTCATAGAATCATAGAATGGTTACAGCACGGAAGAAGGTCATTCGGCCCGTCGAGCCCGTGCCGGCTCTCTGCAAGAGCACTTCAGCTAGTCCCACTCCCCCGCCCTTTCCCGTAGCCCTGCAATTTTTTTTCCTTCAGGTACTTATCCAATTCCCTTTTGAAAGCCGTGATTGAGTCTGCCGCCACCACCCTTTCAGGCAGTGCATTCCAGATCTTAACCACTCGCTGCGTAAAAAAGGTTTTTCTAGCGTCGCCTTTGGTTCTTTTGCCAATTACCTTAAATCTGTGTCCTCTGGTTCTCGACCCTTCCGCCAATGGGAACAGTTTCTCTCTATCTATTCTGTCCAGACCCCTCATGATTTTGAACACCTCTATCAAATCTCCTCTCAACCTTCTCTGCTCGAAGGAGAACAACCCCAGTTTCTCCAGTCTATCAACGTAACTAAAGTCCCTCATTCCCGGAATCATTCTTGTAAATCTTTTCTGCACCCTCTCCAAGGCCTTCACATCCTTCCTAAAGTGTGGTGCCCAGAATTGGACACAGTACTCCAGTTGGGGCCGAACCAGTGTTTTATATAGGTTCTTCATAATTTCCACACTTTTGTACTCTATACCTCTATTTATGAAGGTCATGATGTGGAGATGCCGGCGTTGGACTGGGGTGGACAAAAATGAGAAGTCGCACAACACCAGGTTATAGTCCAACAGATTTATTTAATTTTACAAGCTTTCGGAGCTGTCGCTCCTTCGTCAGGTAAGTTAGCAACTTACCTGACGAAGGAGCGACAGCTCCGAAAGCTTGTAAAATTAAATAAATCTGTTGGACTATAACCTGGTGTTGTGCGACTTCTCTATTTATGAAGCCCAGGATCCTGTATGCTTTTTTAACCGCTTTCTAACCTGCCCTGCCACCTTCAACGATTTGTGCACATATACCCCAGGTCTCTCTGTTCGTGCACCCCCTTTAGGATTGTACCATTTAGTTTATATGTCCTCTTCCCATTCTTTCTACCAAAATGTATCACGTCACACTTTTCTGGGTTAAATTTCATCTGCCACGTGTCCGCCCATTTCACCAGCCTGTCTATGTCTTCCTGAAGTCGATTACTCTCCTCCTCACTGTTCTCTATACTTCCAAGTTTAGTGTCATCTGCAGATTTTGAAATTGTGCCCTGTACACCCACATCCACGTCATTAATATATATCAAGAAAAGCAGTGGTCCTAGAACCGACCCCTGGGGAACACCACTGTATACCTTCCTCCAGTCCGAAAAACAACCGTTCACCACTACTATCTGTTTCCTGTCACTTAGCCAATTTTGTATCCATGCTGCCACTGTCTCTTTTATTCCATGGGCTTCAACTTTGCTGGCAAGCCTATTATGTGGCATTTTGTCAAACGCTTTTTGGAAATCCATGTATACTACGTCAACTGCATTACCCTCATCAACCCTCTCTGTTACCTCATCAAAAAACTCGATCAAGTTGGTTAAACACAATTTGCCTTTAACAAATCCATGCTGGCTTTCCTTAATTAATCCACACCTATCCAAGTGATTCTTAATTTTGTCCCTGATTACTGTTTCTAAAAGCTTCCCCACTACCAAAGTTACACTGACTGGTCTGTAGTTGCTGGATTTATCTTTACATGCTTTTTTGAACAATGGTGTAACATTTGCAATTCTCCAGTCCTCTGGCACCAACACCGCCCCCCCCCCCCCCCCACCCCCGTATCTATGGAGGATTAGAATATTATGGCCAGTCCCTCCGCAATTTCCGCCCTCAGTTCCCTCAGCATCCTAGGATGCATCCCATCCGCTCCTGGTGATTTATCTACTTTACGTACAGCCAGCCTTTCTAATACTTCTTCTTTATCAATTTTTAACCTGTCAAGTGTCTCCACTATGTCTATGGCAGCATCCTCTTCCTTGGTGAAGACAGATGCAAAGTACTCGTTTAGTACCTCAGCCATACCCTCTGCCTCCATGCATAGGTCTTCTTTTTGGTCCCTAATTGGCCCCACCCCTCCTCTTACTACCCTTTTACTATTTATATGCCTATCAAAGACTTTTGGATTACCTTTTTGGTTGGCTGCCATTCTATTTTCATACTCTCTCTTCGCCCCTCTTATTTTCTTTTTCACTTCTCCTCTGACCTTTCTATATTTAGCCTGATTCTCAGCTGTATTTGCAATCTGACATCTGTCATACGCGCTCTTTTTCTGCTTCATCATATTCTCTATCTCTTTCGTCATCCTGGGAGCCCTGACTTTAGTTGCCCTGCCTTGCCCCCTAGTGGGAATGTACCTCAACTGTACCTGAACTATTTCCTCTTGAAAGGCAGCCCATGTTCAATTACAGTTTTGCCTGCCAATCTTTGATTCCAGTTTACCTGGGCCAGATCCGTTCTCATCCCACTGAAATTGGCCTTCCCCCAGTTAAACATTTTTACGCTAGATTGCTCCCTGTCCTTTTCCATAGTTAATCTAAACCTTATGATACTATGATCACTGTTCCCTAAATGTTTACCTACTGACACTTGCTCCACTTGACCTACCTCATTCCTCAGAACCAGATCCATCAATGCCTCCTCCCTTGTCAGGCCAGAAACATACTGATCAAGAGAGTTCTCCTGAACACACTTCAGAAATTCTTCCCCTTCTCTGCCCTTTACACTATTAAGATCCCAGTCTATATTAGGATAGTTAATGTCCCCCATTATTACTACTCTATAGTTCTTGCACCTCTCTGTAATTTCTCTGCAAATTTGCTCCTCCATATCTTTCCCACTATTTGGTGGTCTATAGAATACACCTAGTAGTGTAATGGCACCTCTTTTATTCCTAAACTCTAGCCATATAGATTCTGTCCTTGACCCCTCCAGGACATCCTCCCTCTCCAGCACTGTAATATTCTCCTTCACCAATACTGCCACACCACCTCCTATCTTTCCTTCCCTATCTTTCCTGAACACCTTATAACCAGGAATATTTAATACCTAATCCTGCCCTTTTTTGAACCAGATCTCAGTTATTGCCACAACATCATATTCCCATGTGGCTATTTGTGCCTGCAGCTCACTTACCTTGTTTACTATGCTTCGTGCGTTCACATACATACACTGTAAACCCATCTTAGACCATCCTGTATTCTCTCTTAGTTTGACCCCACCTGATACCTTACTATTTCTTACTTTAGTGCTCTCTGCCTCTCCCAATCCTTTGAGCACTTTATTTCCCCTTTCTAATGTTACATCCTGGTACACATCTCCCTGCCAAATTAGTTTAAACCTTCCCCAACAGCATTAGCAAACCTCCCCGCGAGGATATTGTTCCAGCCTGTACAGGTCCCACCTCCCCCAGAACTGGTCCCAATGTCCCAGGAATCTGAAGCCCTCCCTCCTGTACCATTTCTCCAGCCATACATTCATCTATCCTCCTATTTCTATACTCACTAGCTTGTGGCACCGCGAGTAATCCGGAGATTACTACCTTTGAGGTCCTGCTTTTTAATTTCTTTCCTAGCTTCCTAAAATCTGCCTGCAGGACCTCATCCCTCTTTCTACCTATGTCATTGGTACCAATATGGACCACGACCTCTGGCTGTTCACCATTTAATGATAGTATAATACACCGAAGATCACAAGGGTTACCCACTACGTTCTCCTGTCCACTCCAAAAAACTATTACACAGAAACAGAAGGTTACAGCAACTTACTGACAGCACAAATAAGATTGAATCAGTCCACAAAAGTTTAAGTATATTCTTCAGGCTATATATAGGGGGCTAAATTGGGGCGTGTTGCACCCATTTTTTAGGCGCTATGCGGCCAACTAAGACTTGAAAATAGGGTCCTACACGAATGCTCACACTTCCAACAGGAAGTACACAACACGCCATCTTGGTAAAGGGGTTTGCGCGCGCATGTGCCTAATGACCGCTGGCAGCATGCAGAGCATCGAGATGATGACCCGAATCAGCATGCAATGCTGATTTGAAGCCACCACTGCCATTTTCCAACTCCACACTCCAGCCAACGTCCTGTCTTAACCTCACACAGCTGAACATGACATTAAACGGAATGAAGGCCTCCCAACCAGGGCTATTTAAAGGGATCAGGAAGTACTTGCAGGTTAGTTGCTGGATTATTTCTTCTGGCTGCTGGTGCAACTCTGTGTGTTTCTGGAGGTTTCCTATAATTGGCTCTCTCGCATATTCAGCCTTTCTTCAATATATTACAGCATAGATTCAATTTACAAAGGACTCCCACCACTTCTTGCACCTCCCCTTTCAGAGGTGCAGGCTGCCTTTAAGTAGCGCGAGCCCCCTGCGATATCAGGCCCCCTGCTGATGCATGCAGCCAATGAAAAGTGCAAGTGGAGCTGGCTGTACATAACAATCATGTAAAACAGAAAGCAGCACCAATTTAATGTGCTGCTTGCAACGCAATGAACGGGCACGGGTTCATTGCAGACTGCGATCTCCACGCCCGTTTTTGGGGGTTATCCAATTTAACCCACCCAATTCTTTTGTAGCCCAATAATCTGCAAGTCATTTCAAAGAAACAATCATTTCTAGACTTCCAAATGTGAAGTTGTATATGGACAATGCATAAGTGTTCTACACCACGGCAAAGCTGGAGTTAGTGAACTCAAAGGGGGAAATCTCAGTGTATCACCATAGTAATGAAAGAAGTGAATAGTAGCTAAGAATTCTCTTCCCCAGAACATGAGAGAGAAGAAGGAGGAGGAAAGTGGGAGACAGGAGGAGGCTTATGACTCAAGCAAGTGCCATACAGGCAGCAGATTTACAGCAAAACGGAGTAATTTCGGCCCACTAAAGAATGAATACACAATGAGGGAGCGACTCAGCACAGAAATTGCGACTGAGGTATTCCCCAGGTCCAAAAAGACCTGCATTCAACCATCTGCACTACTAATGGCAGTGAAGAGCACCATTGTCTTCAACGTCTACATCAGAGAGCATCCAGTAGGGGATATCTCATATGCCTTAGAGAAGGTCAGCAGAACCAGCAGAATGCTGCAAACCACACAATTTTGCAATTGACAGAGGGCTCACCATGAACTTAGATGAGGAGGAGCCTCAACCATTCAGCCAATGTCCCAAACTCCTCCATTACCATCCCTGGGTATGTCCTGTCCCACCGGCAGGACAGACCCACCAGGGGTGGCGGCACAGTGGTATACAGTCGGGAAGGAGAGGTCCTGGGAGTCCTCAACATTGACTCTGGACCCCCAGAAGTCTCATGGCTACAGGTCAAGCATGGGCAAGGAAACCTCCTGCTGATTACCACCTACCACCCTCCCTCAGCTGATAAATCAGAACTCCTCCATGTTGAACACCACTTGGAAGAAGCACTGAGAGTAGCAAGGGCTGGGTGGGGACTTCAAAGTCCATTACCAAGAGTGGCTCGGTAGCACCACTACTGACTGAGCTGGCCGAGTCATGAAGGACATAGCTGCCAATCTGGGCCTGCAACAGGTGGTGAGAGAACCAACACGAGGGGAAACCTACTTGACCAAGTCCTCACCAATCTACCTGTCACAGATGCATCTGTCCATGACAGTATTGGTAGCAGTGACCACCGCACAGTCATTGTGGAGATGAAGTCCCGTCTTCACACTGAGAACACCCTCCATCGTGTTGTGTGGCACCACCACCGTGCTAAATGGGATAGATTCAGAACAGATCTAGCAGCTCAAATCTGGGTATCCATGAGGCGCTGTGGGCCATCAGCAGCAGCAGAATTGTATTCCACCACAATCTGTAATCTCATGGCCCGGCATATCCTTCACTCTACCATTACCATCAAGCCAGGGGATCAACCCTGGTTCAACAAGGAGTGTAGAAGAGCATGCCAGGAACAGCTCCAGACGTACCTAAAAATGAGGTGCCCACCTGGGGAAACTGCAACACAGGGCTACATGCATGCTAAAAAGCAGAAGCTGCATACTATAGACAGGGCTAAGCGATCCCACAATGGACGGATCAGATCAAAGCTCTGCAGTCCTGCCATATCTAGTCGTGAATGGTGGTGGACCATTAAACAACTAATGGGAGGAGGAGGCTCCATGAATGTCCCCATCCTCAATGATGGTGGAGCCCAGCATGTGAGTGCAAAAGACAAGGCTGAAGCGTTTGCAACCATCTTCAGCCAGAAGTGCCAAGTGGATGATTCATATCAGCCTCCTCCTGAGGTCCCCTCCATCACAGATGCCAGTCTTCAGCCAATTTGATTCACTCAACATGATATCAAGAAACGGCTGAGCGCACTGGATACAGCAAAGGCTATGGGTCCCGACAACATCCCGGCTATCGTACTGAAGACTTGTGCTCCAGAACCAGCCGCGCCTCTAGCCAAGCTGTTCCAGTACAGCTACAACACTGGCATCTATCCGACAATGTGGAAAACTGCCCAGGTATGTCCTGTCCACAAAAAGCAGGATAAATCCAATCCGGCCAATTACCGCCCCATCAGTCTACTCTCAATCATCAGCAAAGTGATGGAAGATGTCATCGACAGTGCTATGAAGCGGCACTTACTCACCAATAACCTGCTCACTGATGCCTAGTTTGGGTTCCACCAAGACCACTCGGCTCCCGACCTCATTACAGCCTTGGTCCAAACATGGACAAAGGAGCTGAATTCCAGAGGTGAGGTGAGAGTGACTGCCCTTGACATCAAGGCAGCATTTGACCGAGTGTGGCATCAAGGAGCCCTAGTGAAACTGAAGTCAATGGGAATCGGGGGCAAAACTCGCCACTGGCTGGAGTCATACCTAGCACAAAGGAAGATGGTTGTGGTGGTTTAAGGTCAATCATCACAGCCTCAGGACATTGCTGCAGGAGTTCCTCAGGGCGGTGCCCCAAAGCCTTTCCACCATCTACAAGGCACAAGTAAGGAGTGCGATGGAATACTCGCCACTTGCCTGGATGAGCGCAGCTCCAACAACACTCAAGAAGCTCGACACCATCCAGGACAAAGCAGCCCGCTTGATTGGCACCCCATCCACCACCTTAAACATTCACTCCCTCCACCACCGGCGTACCGTGGCTGCAGTGTGTACCATCTACAAGATGCACTGCAGCAACTCGCCAAGGCTTCTTCAGCAGCACTTCCCAAACCCGCGACCTCTTCCACCTAGAAGGACAAGGGCAGCAGGTGCATAGGAACACCACCACCTCCAAATTCACCTCCAAGTCACACAGCATCCTGACCTAGAAGTATATCACCGATCCTTCATCGTCGCTGGGTCAAAATCCTGGAACTCCCTCCCTAACAGCACTGTGGGAGTACCTTCACCACACGGACTGCAGTGGTTCAAGAAGGCGGCTCACCACCACCTTCTCAAGGGCAGTTAGGGATGGGCAATAAATGCTGGTCTTGCCAGCAATGCCCACATCTCATAAACAATTTTTTTTAAAGCCATGGGTGACCAGGACTCTGCAGTCGCCAACAGCAGAGCAGTCACTGCAGTCAGTGAAACAGGAATGTGAGGAGCTCGTTGCCCAGTTTTTCCAGTGAGCTCTGAAACTGGACATTGATTTGTGTTGGAAATATTTACAATCACCGAACTGCTATCTGCTTTAGTTGTTTAGTTTTGGCGAAGCACTGCATATTCTTTGTTCTGCTTACTGTTGGACATCTGAAGGTGTCTTTTCCGCAGAATGTGACGAATGACAGAATATAAGATATATTCACAGTGCATGAATTTTATTTACTCTGTAATGAAATATGTATTTAATATGTCTTGCTGCTATGTTTGGCTCTTTTACTCCATGAATCCCTTTCTGCTGGTTGTACATGCGTCAGCCATGGTGCAGTCTGGTGGTGGGTTCAAGCCCCACTCTAGAGACTTGAGTACATAATCCAGGTTGACACTGCAGTGCAGTATTGAGGGAGTGCTGCACTGGCGGCGGTGCCATCTTCTGGATGAGATATTAAACTGAGGCCCCGTCTACCCTTTGAAGGAGAAGTGGTGAATGATTGCATAACAAGTTACAGAGAATGTAGGAGGTTCACTAGTGGTATCTGCCTCAAGCCCTGATGGACCTACGTCTGTACCAGGGTTTCCTTTGATGGAGTCAGTATGGACCGATTATCTTCTGTGACAATGCCCACTGCTTTTGCATGGCTATTTGAAAGTGCTGAACTGATGCTCACGTATATGCAAACCAGCTGCCTCTGTACTACTGCTGGAGGTCAGACCCTTACCGTGCTCACTGATGAGAATCGCTCCGTCATGGTTGTTCATAGCTGTTCGCCAACTCTGTGAAGAGGGCATTAAAAAGATATATTACGAGTAAATGAGCACATTTTATCTATACAGGTACTGCATTGTCATGACATGCTCCATTGTGCACTTTGGCACAATCCCTGTGTGTGAGCACATTAGTGTAACAGATTGTGCAAATCATAGAATAACTGAATAATGTGGTACGTACACCATAAGATCTGCCAAGCTACCCCTCCCCAACATCTCAGCAATAGCTTCCTGCATTGCAATTAGCTGATCATACCACTCATCGTATGGGGATATGCACATAGAGGGCTAAAAATTCATGTTAGCCAAGAGTTAACAGCCGTCAAAAATGGTCGCCACGCTAAGCCAAGTAAATTCGTCTGAGGGGCTGGAGAATGGCGGTGCAGCGCTGACCTTGTGTGCAACGCCTTCCTGGTATCGTTAGTGGAGACATCCGAGGCGAAGTTCCCGTCTTGAAGTGCCATTCCAGCTTCGCACAGCTTCTGGGAGTGAGATAGGGAGCTCGCAAGGAATTGTGGTTAATTAAAAGGGCTGTGAATTAAAGGGGCAATGCACTCAGAAGGAATACAAATTAAAATGTAGTTAAAAAATGAAGTGTTCAGCCCTTACTGCCTTTCAAAAAAAAAGCCAACAATCTGCACCAATCACGAGGCATAACTCCCATTCCTAGCCTCACCTCACCCCCTTGGAGGAGACGTTGCAGGCCATTCTTGGCAGGGGCATGGCTGAGCCCTTGGCCAGCAGCGGGGCTGAAAGGATGAAAGTTGTTGATATCCTTATGCTTTATCCTGCTTCTGGCATGCACCTCTTGCTTTCCCGCCCTCCCGTCAACTCCACCCTTGTGCCTTCCTCATTTCACACACTAAAAAAATGCAGCCTTCCCAGCCAGTGGAGGAGGAGGAGAAGGAAGAGGAAGAGGAAGAGGAAGAGGAAGAAGAAACACCGTCACTGGATTTCACACTCCCGGCCACCAGTTCCTCAAGGTCGACTAGCAAGGCCATTTGCAGTGTCCCCCACTGAAAGTCAGAAGCCTTCCACCAGCCATGCTGCAGCCACTGGGGTAGATCTGCATGACATCAGTAGGATAGGCAAAGGCACACACAAGGCAGTCAATTAAGAGAATGCATAAGGGCGATGAGTTGATTTCTTGATGTCATATTGGATGGATAGATGTATAAAGTTGGATTGGAAAGTTTGCTTTCTGGTGGCTTTTATTGGAGCCAAAAGGATGCTGTGATGGTCAGTAACAAAGGGAAGGGAAGGTGTGGGACTAATGTTGAAACTGGAATTGGGGATGAGGTCACTGGTACCACAGGCGGCTGATTCCATCCCAGATACGGGAACGGTAGCACAGTGGTTATGTTACTGGACTAGTAATCCAGAGGCCTGGACTAATGATCCAGAGACGTGAGTTGAAATCCCACAATGGCAGCTGCGGAATTTTAATTCAGTTAATTAAATAAATCTGGAATAAAAAGCTAGTATCAGTAATGGTAACCACAAAACCATCGGATTGTTGTAAAAACCCATTTGGTTCACTAATGTCCTTTAGGGAAGGAAATCTGCCTTCCTTACCTGGTCTGGCCTATATGTGACTCCAGACCCACAGCAATGTGGTTGATCTTAACTGCCCTCTGAAATAGCCTCGCAAGCCACTCAGTTGTGCACAACCGCTACGAAAAACAATAATAAGAATAAAACCGGACGGGCCACCTGGCATCAACCTAGGCATCAGCTTCGGACACGACAACGGCACACCCAGCCCAGTCGACCCAGCAATGTCCTCTTCACTAACATCTGGGGGCTTGTGCCAAAATTGGGAGCGCTATCCCACAGACTAGTCAAGCAACAGCCTGACATAGTCATACTCACAGAATCATACCTTTCAGCCAATGTCCCAGATTCCTCCATCACCATCCCTGGGTATGTCCTGTCCGACCAGGAGGACAGAGCCACCAGAGGTGGCGGCACAGTCGGGAGGGATTGGCCCTGCTACTCCTTAGCATTGACTCCAGACCCCATAAAGTCTCATAGCTTCAGGTCAAGCACTGAGGGTAGCAAGGGCACAGAATGTACTCTGGGTGGGGGACTTCAATGTCCATCATCAAGAGTGGCTCAGTAGCACCGCTACTGACCGAGCTGGCCGCGTCCTTAAGGACATAGCTGCCAGACTAGGACTGCAGCAGGTGGTGAGAGAACCAACACAAGGTAAAAACCTACTTGACCTCATCCTCACCAATCTGTCCATGACAGCATTGGTAGCAGTAACCACCGCACAGTCCTTGTGTAGATGAAATCCCATCCTCACACTGAGGACACCCTCCATCGTGTTGTGTGGCACTACCACCGCGCTAAATGGGATAGATACAGAACAGATCTAGCAGCTCAAAACTGGGCATCCATGAGGCGCTGTGGGCCATCAGCAGCAGCAGAATTGTATTCCACCACAATCTGTAACCTCATGGCCCAGCATATCCCCCACCATCACAGAAGCCAGTCTTCAGCCAAATTGATTCACTTGTCGCAGCCCATCAGTCTACTCTCAATCATCAGCAAAGTGATGGAAGGTGTCGTTGACAATGCTATCAAGCGGCATTTACTCACCAATAACCTGCTCACTGATGCTCAGTTTGGGTTCTGCCAGGATCACTCGGCTCCAGAACTCATTACAGCCTTGGTCCAAACATGGACAAAAGAGCTGAATTCCAGAGGTGAGGTGAGAGTGACTGCCCTTGACATCAAGATAGCATTTGACTGAGTGTGGTATCAAGGAGCCTAAGTAAAATTGAAGGCAATGGGAATCGGGGGGAAACTCTCCATTGGCTGGAGTCATACCTAGCACAAAGGAAGATAGTTGTAGTGGTTGGAGGTTAATCATCTCAGCCCCAGGACATCGCTGCAGGAGTTCCTCAGGGCAGTGTCCTAGGCCCAACCATCTTCAGCTGCTTCATCAATGACCTTCCCTCCATCATAATGTCAGAAGTGGGGATGTTTGCTGATGATTGTTCAGTTCCATTCGCAACTCCTCAGATAATGAAGCAGTCCATGCCCGAATGCTGGGATGGGCAATAAATCCCTGGAATTAATAATTTAAAAAAAATCCCAGCCAGTAAGGTGCTGTCTGGGTTGCAACCTTTCTTCTGTTTCCTCCTCTTCAGCTTCTTACTCTTTTGTGTCTTCCTCTTCCCTCTGCAAGCGAATGCTGTAAATCTGAAATTACAGCATAAAATTCTGGAAATACTCAACAGGTCAGCAGCATCTCGACCTGCGACGTGTACTCTCTTTCTTTCTCCATGGATGATGCCTGACCTGCTGAGTATTTGCAGCAGTTTCTGTCTTCTCAGAGGCCTCCCTTTATCATCCGAGGCCTTGCAAGCATCCAGCAGCACTCTGGACACACTTAAAAAAACTTTTAACATATATTGCAGCAAGCCACTACTTCAATAAAATCAATAAAACCCAGTCGAGTAGCTTAAATGCAAACTTACCTGGCGTGCTTAGGACCTAGCGCTGAATTCAGCACTAAGGTCGAAATTCGGCGTGGTGACGGTAAGTCAGCATTGCACGCCGATTGACATCACCACGCCACCATTTTTTCTTTCAGGGCGCTGCCAGTTACCGGCAGCACAAAGGGGGACAAGAATGTGGTAGCCACCGCGGGACCCACCTCCAGCTGGTGAAAAAGCGGCAGTCGCCATTTTATCACCATTTCATGGCGCTATGGAGTGGCGCTCAACAGATGAATTTCAGAGTATTTTAAACCTGTCAGATGGATTAGCACGGTTTGATAAGTTGAGAGGCTGAGAACAGGGAGGCTGTTAGAAGCAACAGATTGACAGCTCAATTTGCTCTACATTCTTAACGCTAAGACTGGGAGTGCTGAACACAGTTGACTGGCTTGATCACAAAAGTAGAGCAACCCTCCTTTTTTCAGTACTGCCTTCATCCCCACGATTATCGAATAATGAGTATACGTCCCTCTCTTTCAAAAATGTGGTTAATATCCCTTTTCTTTAATAAATTTTAAGGGCAGCTAATCAAAATGGTGGCTGTAAACACCTTTGGTGCAGCCAATTTTGTGCCTCACAAATTCAAAAGTGGGAATAACAGCAAACTGATTAAACACGTGCGCTTGTAATCGCACTACTTTCACATTTCTCGAGCAGCCAACAAGCCACTCCACTCAGTCAGTACAAAGGATGAATATGCAGTTCATTCAGCTTTTGAGCAGAGGAGCACAGGAACAGGAGGAGGCCATTCAGCCCCTCAAGCCTGTGCCTGTTCCACCATTCAATGGGATTATGGCTGATCTGTATCTGAATTCCATCCACCCGCCCTGGTTCCATATCCCTTTGTATCCTTGGCTGGCAAAAATATATCGATCTCAGATTTAAAATTATTAACTGAGCTAGCATCTACAGCTTTTTGTGGGACAGAGTTCCACACTTCTACCACCCTTAGCGTGAAGAAATGTTTCCTAACTTCTCTCCTGAATGGCCTGGCTCTGATTATGTTCCCTTGTCCTAGACTCCCCACCAGCGGAAACAGTTTCTCTCTATCTACCCTATCAATTCCTTTCAAAATCCTAAAAGCCTCAATCAAATCACCCCTTTACCTTCTAAATTCTAGGGAATTCTTTGAGAGGTGAGTTAACACAATAGAAATGGTATAAACGCCCTCGCTTAATGACTATACTGCTATTGACGTTATTTCAATCCTTCACAGTGACTCCCCCAGTTTTCTCAATCTCTTCATCTCTTTTTCTGCAGGCATTTGAATATTTTTGTTTAAACATTACAGTTAGTCATAATATTTGTGACTGATTTTTTTTTAATAGGGTCGTGATGGTGAAACTCCCTCTAAGGCAAGCATCCTTTTAGTCATTCTCTAAAAATAGCAGCCAGCTTTTTATACTCAGAGTCCTCCTTGCGAGCATTAAATGGCATGTCAGTGCTACAAGCTGAGCCAGGGAAATTCAGCAAAGGGCAGGCTCAAACTCTTCATCAGTTAGGGCTGAAATCTGAAACACTTCCAGTCATCTTTGCAATGTAATTGCTCATTCTAGTCATAGGCAATTTGAAGTATGGCCTCGTGCCATAAAGTGGTGATGAACTTTAAGAGGAGGCTCTCAATAAACGCCTGCAACAACCGTAAAATGTCTGATTTGGTTAATCTAAACCCTTGAGAACATTAATAACTTCAGCACTAGAGGAACCAAACTGGCACCCTAGCCTGCTCTGATAATATTCTTTGACAATATACCGACTCATAATTCCTTCATAGAGAAAAAATACTATTTTAAGTTTGCTAAAATTTGAAATGACTCCCTATAAAATCGATGTTGTCTTTCGCTCAAGAATGCTATGTAACAACTTTTCAGACCATTAGGAAAAAAGATAAAATCAAGTGCCAGCTAAGCTTTATTCCTTTAATCTGTTCCATCAAATAGACTGACATTTTATTAGATTCCTGAAGTTGACATATTAAAATCCACTTCTGTAATCTATCACATATGCCAAAAGCTTCGAAGCCCATGCCACTATCAACTGGGCCATACCTAAATGTCCCAACCATACAAGCTAAACAGCTTGACTGACAAGCTTCACGCATGGAGCCCTCAAAACACTCTTCTGGAGCACGGTTTCCAGTAGTGTTCATTGACTAGTGGGAGGTGTGTTAGGGTTAGGGTTTAAACGACTAACAGATTCAACAGATCCTTATTAATTCCACCAGGATGTTTCCACTAAGAGCACTGAGAACACTTACCACATACGCACAACACTAGGTGGCTCCAAGTCATCTGGAAGCCTCTTAAAGCCGCAAACAAAGAGTTGTAAAGTCCATGTTGTGTTAGGATTTGTTAATCAAATATTCAGTGTTGGCTGAATCATTAGTCAAATATTTTCATGCGTTAGTCAAAAAATAATACAGCATACTAGTTAATTGTTCCATCTGTCGCTCAGTAAATTTTATGCGTTTGTTGTGCTGAGCTCATTCAGGTTATATTTTTCAACGTCCATTTAATGCCTATAAATACAGGGTAGTGTGTTTTGCTAGTGCAAAGGTCACAGAGGCCTTCCCCTGCACGATCAGCCCATTTTTGTCACACAACTTGGCAAGAATAATGTGAGCATCATTGGACTCATTTAAAAGCACTGGAGTGTTTCGGGAGTAAAAATTAGAAGTTAGCTCTCTCGATGCGGGGCCTCACTTGAAAACAGCACAGACTTGGGTGCGTAGCCACCAGGCCCAATTTGAAGCCTTTTCGATTTTTCAACTTTTAAAATTATTTACTGGACAGTTGGGAGGGTCAAGGTTCGTGACCGCCACACCCAATTGTCCGACCTGGCCCGCCATGGAGCAAGGCTCCATGCCAGCAGCCCCGCCCATTGGGGTAGATTCTGGGCCTGTTTCCGGAAACCAGGCAGAAAAGGAGTTAAAATCCCAGTGGTAAACTCAGTGCTCTTTTCCCACACTGCGGCAATTTTAATACCGCTGTTTTCTTGGGCGGTTGAGGTACTTTCCTTAGTCAGGCAGGAATGTCTTGAGTAGAAGTCCCATGATGTCATTAGGACCCTGATGCAATTTTAACAGCCTGCTGAGCAGAGTCTCCATCGCGGACGCTCCGTTCAGTAAAACCTGGCAGACAGTCAGCACAGGCCCGGTCAGGTAAGTTTAAAACTTATCTTCATGTGGCCAGAAGAAGCGAGAGTCCACAAAGAATGTTTGGGCCACTACTACCCCAGGCTCCCCTACTTCTGTCCGATGAGACCCTCCAGAACCTCGCTGCCCCCCCCCCCATCAACTTACCTAGTTGGCCTCGGATCTGCCTGAATTTTGCAGGCCACGAGCTGGTGAACACGGTGGCATAGTGGTTAGCACTGGTACCTCACAGCGCCAGGGACCCGGGTTCGAATCTGACCTCAGGTGACTGTCTGTGTGGAGTTTGCACATTCTCCCCGTGTCTGCGTGGGTTTCCTCCGGGTGCTCCGGTTTCCTCCCACAGTCCAAAAATGTGCGGGTTAGGTTGATTTGGCTATGATAAATTGACCCTTAGTGTTAGGGGGGGATTAAATATGTGGGGTTATGGGGATAGGATGGGATATGTTAGGGGGAATTAAATACGTGGGGTTACGGGGGTAGGGTGGGATATGTGTACTGTGGGGATTAAAGCAGGGACAGGGTACTGGACTTGGATGATCAGCCATGATCGTATTGAATGGTGGAGCAGGCTCGACGGGCCGAATGGCCTACTCCTGCTCCTAGATTCTATGTTTCTATGTTTTGGGCAGCCAGCCCACGGAATTCAAATGAGGCCTGGTCGTTAAAATGGACCGTCCCTCCTGCTGCAACTCCTGGGCAGGCCGTCGCTGCGTCCTGTCTGCTCTCCGCCAGGAGTTAAAATTCACCCCGTGGTCTTCAAGGTTAAGTAGGCAATGTAAAGAGTAGTATCATCACATCTGGTACTTGTGAAAAACACTATAAATCCTTTTCTTTCCTTCCCCAGTCCCCTACCCCGGCAAACCTGGGAGCATTATAATTAAATGCTGGCACTCATGAATAATCCATGTGTAAGAAACTACAATTTTTATATATATATATTAGAAAGTGAGCAACACTGGCAAGGCAACATTTACTGCCCATTCCTAATTTCTCATGGCCCTCTTTAAAGTCAACCACATTACGTGGAACTAGAGTCATCTGTAGACCAGATGGCGGCATCTTCCATTCTCTAAAGGACATTGGTGAACCAGTTGGGTTTTTCAAATTACCAGATTTATTGAATTCACTTCCCCAACTTACCACGGTACGAGTTGAACTTACAGCCAATGGGTTAATAATCCAGTGTCGTGAGCGCTCAGCTACCGTGCTCACTAAACCCACAAGCCTGGGTGAGTGATGGGATTGCGTAGAAGTGCAATGATTGTAATACAGAGGAGGTCTGCTAATGTAAAGAGACTACAATACATTTCCACCATAAAATCAGCTAAGGCAACTTGGAAATGTTCCTCTGCCTTGATAGATGGTGTGTTGAAGACTTTGCAACTTGATCAAAGGGTTCTTTATGTCTCCAGTCTCCCCCACAGGGTTGTGAAGTACAGAAAACATCAAAGAGGTCAAATAGATGCCTATTCAACTCTTCAGAGATTCTTCTGCTAATATAATGAACTGAATCGGCGTTTTTGGGCAGTACAGTTAATTTCTGAGAAGAAGATTTATTCAATAAACACTCTCAACGCTACAGGAACTCTCGTGACAGATTTAGAATGTTTCAATCTGTTAAGTGTTTTGTAGAACTGTATCTGTGTCCAAGCTGCAAAATTCTGAATTTGAAAATGAAACAAATAACATGCACTGTGTTGAGACAGTGGAGATCATTTTAACCCCCAGAATGGGTGGGTTTGGGTTGGGTGGGAGGTAAAAAAAATGTAAATTTCAAACCTGACCCCCAACCCGCCCATTTACGGTTTTAACAGAGGCGGGTCGGGTTAGGCGGCCGACCAATCCGCTCTCAGGAGGCGGGTCGGCCACTGAAATCTTTTTAAGGAGGCTGCACGCCTCCATTTTAGCAGGTTTTTTATTTTTAATTAATGTCGGCTGGGATTCCCCGGGGCTCGGGAATCCCGGCAGGTAAAAGGAAGTGAGAAGGGCCGGTTCCATGAGGTAAGTGCATTTACAGCGCTGCTTGTGGGCCAGGAGGAGCAGGAGTGTTTCCCCCCAGGCTCGACAAGCTTACAAGCCCGAGTACAGGAGCAAGGATGTCTTGCTGCAGTTGTACAGGGCCTTGGTGAGACCGCACCTTGAGTATTGTGTGCAGTTTTGGTCGCCTTATCTGAGGAAGGATGTTCTTGCCATGGAGGGAGTGCAGCGAAGATTCACCAGACTGATACCTGGGATGGCGGGAATGGCGTATGAGGAGAGATTGGGTTGATTAGGCTTGTATTCGCTAGAGTTTAGAAGAATGAGAGGGGATCTCATTGAAACTTATAAAATTCTAACAGGACTAGACAGACTAGATGCAGGAAGGATGTTCCCGATGGTCGGTGAGTCCAGAACCAGGGGTCACAGTCTAAGGATAAGGGGTAAGCCATTTAGGACTGAGATGAGGAGGAATTTCTTCACCCAGAGAGTGGAAAACCTGTGGAATTCTCTACCACAGAAGGCAGTTGAGGCCAATTCATTAAATATATTCAAGAAGGAGTTAGATATATTTCTTAAGGCTAAAGGGATCAAGGGATATGGGGAGAAAGCAGGGACAGGGTTCTGAATTTGGATGATCAGCCATGATCTCATTGAATGGCGGAGCAGGCTCGAGGGGCCGAATGGCCTACTCCTGCTCCTATCTTCTATGTTTCTATGTTACCTCTGTACCCGCCCCTCCATTCCGAACTCCGTCCCCCGCGATCTCCGACCCCCCCACCCCGCGATCTCCGACCCCCCCTATCCTCCCTCGCGGTATTTTTATTTATTGAGCCTCTTAAAACCCAAATGTAAAAAGCAATGTTTATCACCATTGCAGCGTCTGCTGCCTAAAGTGACTGAGGTATTAAAACAGGATCCTGAAAGATTCTCTCGATGTCGACTGAATATTCAAGGTGTCCAAATTTCAGATGCTGGGCATGGAACAAACATCACATCAAAACAAGAGCAAAAGAGCAAATGGTGCAAGTGGGAAAAAAAGGACACATGGGCACAAAAATATATCTCAATGTAATAAATATTACAATTGTGGAACTTATTGTTCACACTAAAGTAACCTCCCTGCCAGACATCTGTGCAAATCAGGGCAGATTCCCTTTGCAAGATGTTTTCCTGCAGCACTAAATGCTAATATGGGACAGACCTCAGCCCAGCTCTGAAAGGAGAACAATTATTAAATCAGTCAGGTTATACAACTCCTAAAATAAAAACAGAAAAAGCTGGAAATACTCAGCAGGTCAGGCAGCATCAGTGGAGAGAGAAACACAATTAACGGGGGGATTCTTAACCCCCCAAAACAGGTGGGTTTGGGTCGGGTGGCATGTAAAAATGTAAAAAATCTGAAACCCGACCCCAATCCGCCCACTTCCGGTTTTAACGGAGGTCGGATGAGGTGGGGAGGGCGGGGGGGCGTGGAGGGAGGTGGTGGGCAACCAACCTGCTCACAGGAGGCAGCTTGGTTATTGGTTGCGAGCCTCAGAATTAACCACCATTTAAAATTTAAACCTGGCCGTCAGGGTTTCCCAGGCCTCGGGAAACCCGGCAGCTAAAGGGAGGCGAGGACTGCTGGATCCAGGAGGTAAGTGCCTTTCCACTTACCTGCTGGATCCAGTTTACCTGCTTCACCAACCCCCTGTGATCGGACACACCCCGACCCTTCCGATCTCTCCACCCCCCCCCACCCCCCCACACCCCGATCTCCACTCTGGCTTCCAATCTTCCCACCCATCCCCACCCCCCCACCGGCCTTTCTGATCCTTCCCTCCCTCCTCTTCGCTCCCCAGCTGCGGCCTGGTGCCGAAGGCCTACCCGCCCGACAGTCAGCCAGCCTCTCAATCTGGCTGACTGCGGGCTTGAAATGGAGACAAAAGGTGGTAATCAGCTCCTGCTCTTAAATTTGGCAGGACCTGAGGAAAGCCCTTTCTTCCAGGTTTCCCGACCAGAAAATTGCGCGGCCACCACCTCCGAGCTCAGATTGGGGCTGTCGTTTCAGGTCGATGACCTTTCATCAGAACAACAGCTAGTTCACCTAGCAGCTATAAATAAATGTTTATTTTGGGTGTGGTGTTCCAGACTACAGTGGTTGGAGCAGGCACACTGAACATCGCTGTGAAATTGGTGATGGGCATTCTCATCAAGCAAGCTTGCTCGTGTCCTGGGGAAATTAAAATATATCACATTTTAAAAAGCAAACACTAAAGGAACGATTTTAACCCTGCTTGCCCGGTGAAAACCAGGCAGGCGGCAGCTAAAGTCGGCTAGGTGGCATACCCACTGACGTGCCGCTCCGTACCCGCTGTCTGAATTTTAACCTGCTCTTCTAACCAGATTGTCCATCCAGTACCAAGAAGAAAACAGGTTGCACACATTGGGGTCGACTTTAATTTGCCAAAATTGACGCTAGTAGGACAGTAACAGCCTCAAAATGGGGGCTGGGGAGGGTACTTCCCATTAACGCCAATGCTCTTCTCGGTGCCACTTTTACAGGGGCCACCCGCTGATTGGCTAAAGTGCCTGCCTGTTTCAAGGGGTAGGCCCCCTTAAATATGCAAATCATGGTTGTCATGACCTATGACCCTGGTTGCCATTTTAGTACAGAACTGGTTGAAACATGCGCCGTGCGCCATGCACCCTCCGCCTAGTTTTACTGGCGATACCTTATGTAAATTCCACCCCCCCCGGATTTACCTTACTGGCGACTGCCTGAAAGTTGCAATCAACCCCATTTTGACAACCAGTGAAGGAACAACCAGCATCTCTTCAACAATAAGGAGTGAAGTTTCAGGATTTTGCGATCCTGGTGCACAGCTCCATGCGATGGGGCTGCAGGTCAAGTATAGCAAAGGCACTGCACTAGTGGTTTTAGTGAATAAGGTTTTGATGTGGACATGTGACCCAATTCAAAACATCAAGAGCCAAACTTCCAGCTGCTTGAGTCCTTTAGGGGGTCAGTCATTGTTTAGCTAATCCGTTCACGCCTGGAAGAATTGTGACTAAGGCAAATTGATTAAGTACAGCTCAAAGTAAGCCAGGTTTACCTGCTGAAAGTATAGTTATCATCACTCGCATTCTCTACCTACTACCTTGTGCGGATTTACATTACTTATGTGGAGGACTTAAGAAAAATGTTGAAAAGCTCGACTCCCAGTTTGCATTCCCAATAAATTTTAGAAGCTTAATTTTAATCCAACCATGCCAGTTGTACTAATGAAAGAGGATGTCTATAAATCCATAACTTAGCAGTTCTTCTACACAGTGCACCCTTAATAGGCAAACTCATCACTCTTTTTCTTCTGCTAGCATTGCTCACAGTAAGTTAGGCAATAATATGAAGGGGTTCAATAGGGTAGACATATGGCCTAAAAATTCGGTTGCTTTGTGCCTCCTCCAAAGCAACTAGCGCCTGGGCGCCACCAACGCCTCCCGCAAAATTCAGCGGGAGGTTAGCGGCGGCAGTAACCGTTAGCGCCCCATGGCGATGCGCCGCCGGTGATGACATCATCGCCGTGCGTTGTGCCCCGGCCGCGATTATCGGGAGCGCCCCCTGACTTACCGCCAGACGCTATGTCCAATGAGGTCAGGGGAGCCTACCTGGGGCCGGGGCGGCGCTAATTAAAGGCGAGGTGCCGGGCAGCCATTTTTGTTGCTGGCCGCCTGCCAGCACCTGCCCCCGTTGCCGTCCCCGGCCGCCTGACCAGCCCCCCCCCGCGGAGTGCCGGCTGCGCTCCGTGAGCCCAGCACTTCTCTTGAGTGCCGGGCTCTTTTGCCGGCACTCTGATCCCTGGTGGCCCAGCTGGACCCCGGTTCGCACTGTGCTGGACCCCGGGTCGCGCTGCGCTGTGCCCCTCCCCTTTAATAAGGGGAGGAAGGCCTGCAGTACCACGGCACGATGTGCCGTAGCGTGTGGCGCTGCGGCACATAGCACCGTGATATTCACTCGCAGCGCCCCAAGAGGGAGGCGGGGCGCTTCCAGTAACACCCCGCCTCCCTCTTGGGGCGCTACCGGTGAATTTCGGCCACTGGGGCACTAATTTTTTTGGGGTGCCTGCGAAGTTAGGGCCCCAAAGGGGGCGTGACTCATTTTTCCCCCAAGATGTTTCCACTTGTGGGAGAGTCCAAATCTAACTAGCCATGAAAATAAGATAGTCACTAATAAATCCAATAAAAAATTCAGGAGAAGCTTCTTTACCCAGAGAGTGGTTAGAATGTGGAACTCGCTGCCACAGGGAGTAGTTGAGGCGAATAGCAGAGATACATTTAAGGGTAAGTTAGATAAGTATATGAGAGAGAAAGGAATAGAAGGATATGCTGATAGGGTGAGATGAAGTAGGGTGGGAGGAGGCTCGTGTGGGACATAAACAACGGCATAGACCAGTTGGGCCGAATGGCCTGTTTCTGTGCTGTAAAATTCTATCTAATTCTGTGTAATTGATGTCTTGATGCTCCACACTTCTCAGATTCCTTGTATGGATGGAATCATTCAAATCTTTAAACCCAAGAAGTTGTGAAGCAACTCTCAAAAAAAATACAAGGATGTGCAATGCTAGATGAGTGAATTCAGACCAAGATAGCTTTGACTTACAAAGGAAACCTTTATGGAACCAGAGGGTGGAATTTTCTGACCCACCCAGGGGTGGGGTGGGGTTCGGTAGGCCACTTTAACTTCTCCCGCGCCTCCAACCTACTGTTTTATTCAAGTTAAAATTCCAGAGTTTCTTAGCAAAAAATGAAAAACTGCTGGGGTGGAAATTGGTATGCGTTGCCCCCTGTCTGTTTGGGCGTAAAACGGGCACAAAGCAGACCGATTTAGCAGTGAGACGGCCTGTGCCCAATCTGCACAGGTGTTGGTCCCACTGCCAAATTCGTGAGGTCCACTTTTTAGGTGTCCCATGCAGATGCCTAAAACCGGCATTAGGCCGCTTGAATATGTAAATTAGGGGCCTAACGTCTGTTAAAGGACCACTCTCACAAATTGGCCACCTCATGAACAGGGCAGGCATCGGACCTGCCCTGCTCAGGATTCTTCCGCCAACCAAAGGTAAGTTTTAGAATTTCTTTTTTCAGAAAGGCCTCCCGACGGAGCCAGGAATAGCAGGTGTGCTCCCCCAACTCCACATGAGTCACGATCGCTCCCCTCTCCCCCGTAGCCCGCTCCAACCCCCACTCCCCACCCACACTCCCGGGACTTACCTGAGGGTCACTGCTGGGGAGGCAGTCGGCCCAAAATTGGTTTCTCCCATGGGCCTCCACAGGCAGAGCAGCTCCGAGGGCCAATTTCTAAGGATCCTTGGAACTCTTGCTTCCGCAGCACGACTAGTTTCTACCCCACTGTCTCTGCTAAAGAACTAATTAAAAAAGAGAAAGACTGTAGGGGATAAAAGGCAGTGCATTAAGGCACTAAGAGGCAGGCAGTTGCGTGGAAAGCTGTCTGGAAAAGAACATTTAAAATCCCAGCTTAAGCTCCAGTCAAGTATGAAAGTGGGTACTCAATGCCCAGGGCGTACTGTGGTCAGCTACACAGATCAATATTAAAACAGAGCTGTTCCAATAATGCTTTTTATAAGTAACTAAAATTCATATCAGTGTAACATTTTACTGCACTTCTAACTAGGTCACATGGATTGATTAAAATGGAAATAGATCACTAACAAAGACTTGATCGTTGCACTAAATAATACTCCTCAGTTAATAATAACTTTATAAGTTCAGTTGAAATCAATGGACTGTGGCAGCTAATCTTGCAATGTCACCTACATGGAGAAACTTTGGGCTGGAAATTCGGTGCATTTGCGCCTCTCGTTAGTGCCCCCGGTGAGCGCTAACGGGGCGCAAACAACTTTTCGCCCGGGCGTGGCGCCGCTAACGACTCCCACTAAATTCAGCGGGAGTTTAGCGGCGGCAGTAACCGGTAGCGCCCCGCTCCGCTGCGCAGGTGATGACGACATCATCACCGTGCGCAGCGCCCCATTTTCACCCCGCCTGCAAAATTGGACCCCGTTCCCTGAATCTGCATTGGGCAATGACAGCGACTGATTCAGGGGGTGGGAACGGAGCGGTTGGTGGCTCGCTGGGCGATAACTAAAGGGGAGGTGGTGGGCGGGGGGAAAAAAATCATCCGACTTACTTGTCGCAGCCAGTTGCGTCTTTGAACGGCAGCTGCTGGTACGGCACCCCGCTCCCCGGTGGTCCAGGTAGGGCCCTGCAGAGTTGTGGGCTTGGTCCCTCCCCTTTAGTGAGGGGAAGAGCCCTTCCATGTAGCAGCGCTATATGACCCAGTGCGTAGCGCTGCAGAACGCACCGCCCCGATATTCGGGGTTAGCGCTCTAAGAAGGAAGTGCAGCGCTTGATTTAGCGCTCCACCTCCCTCTTGGGGCGCTAATACTGAATTTTGCGGTTGCCGGTGCCAGTTAGCGCCCAAGCGATGTTAGCGCCCCAAAATGGTCGCTACCAAATTTTTCCCCCATAAGTTGGCTTCAACACAAGCATCAGCTTCGGACCCACCTCAGGAGGGACGGAGACCCACCTCAGGATGGACTGAGACCCACCTCAGGAGGGACGGAGACTCACCTCAGGAGGGACTGAGACCCACCTCAGGATGGACTGAGACCCACCTCAGGAGGCACTAACGATATAAGAGGAGCCAGCCTGGATGCTTTAATGCTATCGAGCCAGATACCAGGCCCAGTAATGGCAATGAACAGAATACATCGGAATTTTTAATCTGAAAATGTTTGAGGTTGTGTTGGGGATCCAGAGATGGGATACAAAGATCATTTCACATCACTAACTTATGAAGAGAGGCACAGGAAGCTAAATCTATTCTCTCTGGAACTGAGTATCCAGGTGTAGATATACTTCATACCCACCAGTGGATGTAATTAGAAGCTAAAAAGCTACAAACTCTGTACAACTGATTGCAAACTGAGAATCAACATGTGGGATAGGTTTCTAACTGGTGCAGCCGATTCTGCTTCAGTTGAAGGATTCCATTCCTGATTTAGGAAGAAAGAGATAGAGAGAGGGGGAAAAAGAGGGGAGACAAAAGAGAGGAGAGAGTGAGAGAGAGAGAAAGAGAGGAGATGGAAGGAGATAGGAAAGAAAAAGAGGAGAGAGAAGAAAAATAGATATAGAAAAGAAGGGGCAGAGAAAGAAAAGGAAGAAAAGGCAAGAGAGAGAGAGAGAAAGATAGAAGGAGAGAGATCAAGCAAGAGAGACATAGAGAAGGAGGGGGAGAGAGAGAAGGAAGAATGGCAAGAGAGAGAGAGAGGACAGAGGGCAAGACAAAGAAAAAATGGAAGAACTTGCATTTATCTAGCACTTTTCATGTTCTGAAATGCTTCACAGCCAATGAATTACTTTTGAAGTGTAGTCACTGTCTTGTAGGCAAATATGACAACCAATTTGCCACAGCAAGGTCCCTTAGACAGCAATGGGATAAATTACCAGTCAATCTGTTTTTTCAATAGTATTGGTTAAGGAATGAATGTTCACCAGGACACGAAGAGAACTCCCTGTTTTTTGAAAACCTGTGCTGAGATCTACCTGAACAAGCAGACAGAGCCTTAGGTTAACGTCTCATCTGAAAGATGGCACCTCCGATGATGCAGCACTCCCTTCGGAGACTCAGCCTAGGTTCTGTGCTCAAGTTCTGGAGGGGGGCTTGAACCCACAACCTTCTGACTAAGAGGAAAAAGTACTACCAACTAAACCAAGCTACAGGAGGGAAATAGAGCTTTGGGTAGAAAAAAAAATGGACTGCTCAGGTCCTGAAATAAGAACTGGACGAAAGAGCAAGCTGGATAGGCCAAGTGCCTTTTTTCACTTTCTCCTATATTCTTGCCGTTTATATATATATATATTTTTTTAATTCAATTGTTAACTAACTTGAAGCACTTCAGTAACCTTGGCATTTCAACTATTAGCTCAGCATAATTCACAGTCAATGAACAGTACTCCAGAAACAGCAACAGAAAGTACAGAGTCATTAAAAAGAATGATCAACATTGATTTAAATCTTTTTCTTTCGTATTTATCAAAATCTTTGATACTTTGTAAATTGATTCGCTCTGCATCAAAGGACTTGTCAACACAATGCGGCAAATATTTTCACCTTGTGTCATCACAACACTAGAAAACCCATCAATTACTATCTGCCAATAGAGATGCCATGTTAATAGAAGCTTGTTGAGGCTGCCGCGAAACACGAATGGAGGCTGAATCCATGTGTGGAAAACAAGAAACTTTTATTCACTGCATGCTAAATCAAAAATGGCTGCGAGAGCTGCTCCCAGAATTCTCTGGAAAACCCCCAGAATTCTCTGGGTAAAACCTGAGGCCCCGCCCCCTTCTGCCTTAAAGGTAATGTGCCTTAAAGGGGAGGGGCTGGAAATTTGTCCACAGACGGAAGAGTGGCTTATGCCCGTTTTAGGTGGCGATCCGCCACAAGCTTATCATTTTCCCAACATAATCTGAACCACTATTTAATAAATCAGACCTCCCAACCTTGATGACTTAAGTAATAAGTAAATCATCCACCGCCATCACTTGTGAAATCCAGGAAACTATTCGTTCAAACACTAAGTTGGTTCACCGGCAAATCGCCCCAGGAGCAAAACGAACTTTGGGCCATCAGCAGCTACTCTCAGGTGAGTTCTGGGAGGGAGGGGTATTAGATCGGGAAACAGGGCAGCCGATCGCCAGGACTGTAGAATTGAGGGAGCACTCCTGGCTCCACAGAAAATGCAATTTTAAAAAATAATTAAAATTGATCTCACCTCTAGTTGGAGGCTGAAGAATCCTGAGTGGGCAGGCTCAGCGCCCATCGGGAACAAATTCTACGCAGGGCTCCTTCGACAGGCGTTAGGCCCCTCATTAACATATTTAAGGGGGGGCCTAATGCCTGTTTTAGGCGTTGGCCTGGGACGCCTAAAAAATGGTCCCCGCGAATTTAGCAGGGGACCAACGCCTGCGCAGATTGGGCGCACAATGTCCCACTGCTAAATTAGCATGCTTTGTGCCCAAAAAAACAGGCACAACGCATACCAAGTTCTACCCCAAACTGAGTAGACATCGGTTTCAGCGTGGCTGCAAAAATACTGCTACACTGCCAGAACTCTACCCAGTAAATGTTTTTGAAGCACAATTTCCAGATTTAAAAAAAAAACCCTTCTGCAGTGATCAATCCTCATTTTAGAGTAAATGAAGGGGACTGAAGTAATTACATTTTGGTAAAGGTTCCATTACACTTTAACTTCATCCAGCCGCTGCTCTAAAACAGAAAGAATAACCACCAACTGTGTTTAAATATTTACAGAGAGCAGCAAGTAAAAGCATTAGCAAGTCAAAAAAATCCCTTACCCAGCAAATAAGTCTAGGCCCGTATTAGCTAGTGGTCTCGCATTGCACTTCCAAGTTGCTCTTGGGTCTCTGGAGATCACGGTTGGCTTCAAGCACTGGAGAAGATTCATTCAAATTGGATGGCATGAAATTATTAAGTTCAATGACGTCAGTGCAGTGTGCAGGATCAACAGAAAATTGAAAGTCTTGCCGAAAATGGAAATTAGAGTGCATCTCATCAGAGCAGCTTGACTCCTGCGGTTATAGGACTTTGCTGGTGCGGTTGGGAAATGTGAAGGATCCAATTATTGTCACAACAGATAATGATACCTGAACAACTGCACTGGCAAGGGCTCCTGAACCTGTCAGAGCAAGAAGGCAATCGATAGGGCAGATGAAGCTATGCAGGGGCTTCATTCTGTCAGTCACTGGACTTCGTAACCGATGCTGTCAAGAACAAAAATGCTCTATTAATGTTTAATGTTCAACTCTGACAGACAGACGTGGAAATTCTGAACAGAATTACATCTCTCGAAACTATAGGGATTTAGGACAAGCGAAAAAAAAAATCCTGTGGTAATATGATAAACTGACCTTAAAAACGTGTATCGCATGAATATATTAATGTGCCTGGATCTGCTAAGTTAACTGCAACATTACCGTTATAAAGTTTGATGGTGAATTAAATAAAATGTTTACCACAAATTCTGGCTTCCTGTCAATATCCTGAGGTTCTACGTCACGTGGAATCAATTCACTGAGGATGACGATAATTATTATCGGTATTAGAAGTGGCAAGATTAAGTGGGCCGACTTTCAAATACCGACCGCCCAGTCCCCATCTGGAAAACGGCCAGCTGCCAGTTGAAAATCAAGAGGAGGGAGGGAGGGACCACCTCAGTGCCCCATTGACTCCCAAGGCCCGTCTGATGCAATTTGCGGGGGGGGAAGGAGGTCTGTAAATGGGCGAAACGAGCAGGTGGCTACCTAAATATGCAAATCGGGGTCCTTTGCCAGCTGTAGGACCCCAATTGCAATTTTCAAGTACAAATGGGTGGAGCGTGCACCGCCTATTTGTAGCAGGCGGTGAGCGGCCTAACCAGCGGTCATAAAGAGACCACTGAAGGCCGCTCTCAAAGCAGGCCCCGGGAAATTTGTCATTTTTATTTTTGTGAGGCCAGGAGGAGGAGATGTGCTTCTCGAGTCCCTAAAAAAACCTCCGGCATGCTGCCGGGCCGTTCAAGGCCCCAACTCTTAGCCATTTGGCAGCTCCTTGGCAGGTTGTCCAGTGCGTCCAACATCTGCTGGTGCACTTCTGAGATCCTACTCTTATAGGCTGGGGCGTTAAGGTCTTTATCCCCATCCCCTGCAGCAATGCTTGGACCCAGGCTCGCCCTCCGGACACCTCTGTCCTCTGTCGTCCTTTCCACCACTGCCAGCTCCTGCTCGCTTGTGACGTGAACGTCGGCATGTGCAGACCTCTCTAACTCATAGGAGGCAATTTTAACCAGGCTGAGGGTAGTTAAAATGGAGCAGGGGACTTACCCATTCCCTTTCCGCACCGATCTGATTGACTGCTATTTTAAATTGCTCATTGCTAGGACACCAAGCCAGCGAGGTCCTCTTTAAATATGGGCTCTGATTACATCACTGCTATTTAATCAGAGGCCTGAGCTGGGGAGCAGATGTGGCTCCCCCGCCAGACCAGACCTGCCAGGGAACAGGACCAAGGGCCAGCAGAGGCCCAGATAGGTAGATTTTAAAAAAAAAAGTTAGTCTCCTTGTGGGCCAGGAGTGCTCCTCCGGGCTGCACAAGGAAACCTTGGAACTCCTCTGCCCGGGTTTCCCCCTTTCCCCTGACTGGGGTTCCCCTCCTGGAGCACTTATTGCGCTGGGGACTGTTGCTCTGGATCTCCGGCAGCGACCTCCTGCCTCCTAATTTTAACGGTCAGGTAGGTGCTTCCCGCTGGCTTCACAGCCGTTTTGGTCAGGATGTCGGCAAGCGGCATGTAAAAGAGGCCCGGCTGTCAAAATCAGGCGAGCCTCCCTGCTACTACTCCTGGTGGGTTGGCCAGTCGCTTTGCTGCATTCCTGCCTGGGAGTTTCCCACCCAGGGTGTCAATCTTCGAGCTGCTGCGTGAAGTCTGAGGGGGAATGGGGCAGGCTGGCGAGGCTGGCGAGCCTGGCTTGTTTCGTCCTCTTCCTCCGAAGGGCCAAATTTTACAGAGGGACCTTCAAGTAAAAGAAAGGATGAATGGATAGCTAGTACTGGGTAGGTTAGGGAGCCTCATACAGGTGGGATTGGTGAGACATCAGCAATTTGGGCAGCTCCCTAAAAAAGATGCACATCAAGGATAAAATAGAAGAGAACAAATCATAGACCCTGCTGCTTCACTACTCCCTCTTCTCCATCCAAGGCTGTGAGGGAGGCCTGTGTCCTGAATGGCCAGGGCTTCCTGCTCCATCGTACTGAGGACCTGGATGTGCGCGGTCCCTCCGCCTCTTCCTGTCTGCTCCTTGGCACTGTGTGCCAACTTGTCCTGCAGAAAGAAGGGGAGCTTATTAGTGAGTGGCTCCAGCAAACGCTTGAGATTTGCTGTGCGGCATTCTGACGTGTGACAGGGAAGGTGAGGGGGTGGAACATGATATGATAGTTATTGCCACCAAAATAAGGGAAAAGCCTATAGAGAGAGAGAAGTCAGCCCATAGCAGTCAGTCTCCTTTAAACACATATTTGGTCTGTTGGGTGCGATGCTAATCTCAGTTTCCATTGTTGAACCAGCCAATGTGATTGGATAGATACCGTAACACAAAGACAGGCACTGATCACAGTTTCTGTATATTGGATAGTCAAGTGATGAAGTACAGATATGATGGTGGCCCTTATTGTTTCTGAGGTATTTTGAGTGCCTGCATTACCGATAAACAGCATCTAGACTGAAGCAGGGAATTGAAAAAAAGAGGATATATTGAATATTGGTTACACAAAGCACATAAAAGTGGATCTAATGAGGGAACCTGCAATGCTGCCTTCTGTCTTAAATGAGTTTTGAATTGTTGGGTTTAAGCAATTAGAATAAAGTCTTTAACAACCCCCTTTTATTCACAGTTGCCTCCAGGATATTAAAACCAGCAAAGACCCTATAGGAACATAGGAACAGGAGTAGGCCATTCAGCCACTCCAACCCAAGCTGGAACTGACTTGGAAGTGCTTGGTTGATGCTAGAACCAAAAAATGGATTCTCCAGCCGCACATCCTGACCCTGGCAATTAAAAGAACAAAGAAACAAAAACAATTATTTGGGGACAAGTTTCAGTAATGCTTGTACAGTCAAAAAGCGCAAAGATATGCTATAAACAATGATCTGTGCAAACTGAACAGTGTAAAGCATCACCCATCTCACATGAAGTTAGTTTGGTTTCCATTATAATCATTTGTAGGGATGGCAGATTTTCAAAGTGTTTCTGATGGGCTTTCCACTGCAATGAGGATAAATGTTTTTTCACTCACCCTTGAAACATATAGGCCTCTGAGTGAAGTTATCCTAATATTAAAAGAGAATAGCAAAAGTGGTATTGAAATATAGATTATGTGCACAGATCCAGTTTCCTTTATACATAAAAGCTAATATCATCACATTAACTTTAAGTACCAGGTTCACTGTACATTTCAATAGGTTCACCAGCTTCAAAATGGAGGTGTCCTTAGGTCAAATCCCAAATGAAGTCTTGTTAATTATGGCTGTACTGGATAGTGTTTCAATTATATATTAGTGGTGTTAACCTCTTGGGTGTTTCTGCTTTGGGAACAACCAATTAAAGTTTTTTCTTGGATTCCCCATTATAGTCATCAGATTCACTGATGTAAAGGCTCCAGTTCAAAATGCACAGTTCTAGAAAATAAATATGTATTTTAACAAGGAACAAAAGTGCTTCTTCACAGATTTTAAAAGCCCACCACAGAAGACAAGCTGATGATTAAGGCAGTTGGCTGCATTGAGGGAAGAACCTTGTGAATTGCTCATGGACAAGTGGACACTCCAAGGGAAGATGCCAGTTGCAGTATAGATGTTGCAGCTAAGGATATGGGGGATCATAGCCTATTTCTATCAGCGCAATTATAATTGCCCAGAACAAATAATTTGCAAGATACAATTTTATTTTCTTTCTAGGGTCCCAAAGCTCTTTACAGCTAATTAAGTGCAATTAATTAGGGATATAGGAACAGGGGGAGGCAATTCAGTCCTTCGAGTCTGTTCTGCCATTCAATTAGATCACAGCTGATCTGTATCTTAACTCCATCTACCTGACTTGGTTCCATATCCCTTAATACCCTTGCCTAACAATAAAATCTATCAATCTGAGTTTTGGCATTTTCAATTGACCTAGCCTCAACAGCTTTGTGGGGGAGAGAGTTCCAGATTTCCACTACCCTTTGTGGTTCTACATTTGGGTTATACAAGAATACAAATTCAACTTAGAATTGCTATGTTTGTTTGACATACTTTCCGCTGAAGTGAAATTGACCATCAATCCACACCAGCTGTTCTATCTATGATGCTGTGGCGGATCGCCACCTAAAACGGGCATAATCCACTCTTCCGTCTGTGGACAAATTTCCAGCCCCTTCCCTTTAAGGCAGAAGGGGGCGGGGCCTCAGGTTTTACCCAGAGAATTCTGGGAGTTTACCCAGAGAATTCTGGGAGCAGCTTTCTCAGACATTTTGTTTTGCCATGCAGTGAATAAAAGCTTCTTGTTTTCCACATATGGATTCAGCCTCCATTCGTGTTTCGCGGCAGCCTCAACATTGGTGACCCCGACGCTCAGAACGTATTCCGAGCACTGCAATGGCGGACACGAACGCAGTTTCCGTGAAACTGCCGGAGTTTTGGGAAAACCAGCCCGAAGCCTGGTTTCTCCAAGCTGAATCTCGCTTCCGGCTGCGAAATATCACCACAGATGGGACGAAGTACGACTATCTCGTCACATCACTCAGTAGCGTCACAGTTTCCAAGGTTTGGACAACGCTGCAGAACCCACCAGAGGAAGGCAAGTACGCACATCTCAGAACAGCGCTCCTTAAAAAATTTACGGCCTCGGCATATCAGCGAAACTGCCACCTCCTCGACCTTCCAGGCCTCGGTGATGCCTCACCGTCAGACCTCCTCTCCCACATGCTCTCCCTCACCGACGAGAGCCCACCCGGATCCCTCTTCCGCACGCTGTTCATCCGCCAGCTCCCTCTCAGCATCCGCCCAGCGATCGTGGCGTCCGGCCTCACGAACCTGGAAGCCCTGGCCGATGAGGCCGACAAGCTGCTGTCCGCTCACTCCAGCCACGACGTCACTCCGGACCTGGCAGCCAATGCCTGGGCGCGCCCCTCACCATCCAGCCCGCAGCCACAAGGGCCTGTCACCAGGCCCACGGGGCCTTCACGCCCCACTAACCCGGGCCACTGTTACTACCACGCACGGTTCGGCGCCAGGGCACAACGGTGCACACCTCCTTGCTCTTTCAAGTCCGCCCCCGTTCCAGCCCCCGCGATGGCCGTGGGCCACGCGGGCTCCCTGCTGTTCGTCACGGATGACAAGACCGGCCGGCGGTTCCTGTGCGACACTGGGGCTCAGCACAGCATCATCCCAGCCTCCTCCCTCGACATCCAAAAGGGCGAACGAGGACCGGCGCTGGCTGCTGCTAACGGCTCGGAAATCCGGACGTATGGCACCCGGACAGTCACCCTCGACTTCGCTGGTCACCGCTACCGATGGGAGTTCATCACTGCCAAGGTGCTCTCCCCCCTCATCGGCGCAGATTTCCTGTGTGCCCACGGCTTACTGGTAGACATCCCTCGTCACCGCCTCGTGGACATGAACACCATGTCCCCCATCCTGGGTGCCATGGCCCCCCGTCAACCCGCCGACATGGCGTCACAGTGCCACGCCCGGGCCACGGATGACTACTCGGCACGCCTGGCCGAATTCCCGGCCCTTACCAATCCGACCTTCTCCGCGGAGGCCGCCAAACACGGGGTGGAACACTTCATCCCCACCACATGCCCCCCAGTGTACGCCCACGCCCGCAGGCTGGACCTGGCCAAACTGGAGATCGCGCGGACCGAGTTTGCCACCATGGAACAGCTCGGCATCATCCGCTGCTCCAACAGTCCCTGGGCCTCCCCACTCCACATTGCCCCCAAACCAGGCGGGGGTTGGCGCCCCTGCGGGGATTACCGCCGCCTCAATGACGCCACCACCCCTGATCGATACCCCGTGCTGCACATTCAGGACTTCTCGGCTAGACTGGCCGGCCGCTCAGTCTTTTCCAAGGTCGACCTGGTGCGCGGCTACCACCAAGTCCCCGTCCACCCCGCGGACGTCCCCAAGACGGCCGTAATCACCCCCTTCGGCCTGTTCGAGTTCCTGCGGATGCCCTTCGGCCTCAAAAACGCGGCCCAGGCATTCCAACGGCTCATGGACTCGGTCCTTCGGGACCTGAAGTTCCTGTTCGTCTACCTGGACGACATCCTGGTAGCCAGTTCCTCCAAGCAGGAACACCTCGAACACCTTCGCATCCTGTTCGGGCGCCTCAGCGACCACGGGCTCATCCTCAGCCCAGCCAAATGCCAGTTCGGCCTGGACAAGATCAACTTCCTCAGCCACCACATCACCCATGCTGGGGCCATTCCCCTGCCCACCAAGGTGCAGGCCGTCCAACAATTTCCCCGCCCCACCACCATCAAAGGCCTCCAGGAGTTCCTCGGGATGGTGAATTTCTATAACCGCTTCATCCCCAAAGCGGCGTCCCTCATGAGGCCCCTGTATGAAGCCCTCCGGGGCAGGAGCGGCAAGATGGCGGTCGAATGGACGGCAGATGCGTCCGCCGCCTTCGATTCCACCAAGACCGCGCTCGCCAACGCCACCCTGCTCGCGCACCCACGGCCCAATGCCAGGGTAGCGCTCACCACGGACGCCTCCGACCACGCGGTCGGCGCCGTGTATGAGCAGTGGGTCGACGGCGCCTGGCAACCACTTGCCTTCTTCAGCCGCCAACTACGCCCCCCGGAGGTCAAGTACAGCACCTTCGACCGCGAGCTCCTCGCGCTGTTCCTGGCGGTCCGCCATTTCCGGTTTTTGCTTGAGGGCCACCCCTTCACTGCGTTTGTCGACCACAAGCCCCTGACATTCGCAATGGCAAAGACAACCGACCCCTGGTCCGCCAGGCAGCAGCGCCAGCTCGCGGCAGTGTCCGAGTTCACCACGGACATCCAACACGTCTCCGGCCGAGACAATGTGGTAGCCGACTGCCTCTCCCGCCCCGCCATCCACGCCGCACACCTAGCAGTCGACTACGCTCAACTTGCAGCAGACCAGATCACCGACCCGGATCTGCTCTCCGCACCCACCAACCTACCAGGGCTACGCCTGGCCGACGTCGCCTGTGGCCCGACCGCAGTCACGGTCAAGTGCGACATATCCCTATGTCAACCTCGGCCCGTCGTCCCAGCGTCCTGGCGCCGCCGGATATTCGACATTCTCCACAACCTCTCCCACCCCGGCGCCCGCGCATCCATCAAATTGGTAGCCAAGCGCTTTGTCTGGCGCGGCCTTCGCAAGGATGTGCGTACTTGGGCCAACTCCTGCCTATCCTGCCAACGTGCCAAGGTACAGCAACACACGAAAGCACCCCTCGAGGAGTTTACCGTCCCCTCGCGGAGATTCGACCACATCCACGTGGACATCGTCGGGCCCCTGCCGCCGTCGCAAGGCCACACGCACTTGCTGACCATCGTTGACCGCACCACACGCTGGCCTGAGGCAATTCCACTGACCTCTACCACCACCGCCGACATCGCCAGAGCCTTCGTCAGCACCTGAGTCGCACGGTTTGGCGTCCCCTCCGACATGACGTCGGACAGAGGTCCGCAATTTACCTCTGAACTCTGGACCGCCGTCGCACGCAATCTCGGGGTGACCATCCACCGCACCACAGCGTACCACCCCCAAGCCAACGGACTGTGTAAGCGGTTCCACAGATCCTTGAAGGCATCTCTTCGAGCCAGCCTCCAAGATGGCGCCTGGACTGACCGACTTCCGTGGGTCCTCCTTGGCCTGCGCACCGCGGTTAAAGAAGACCTCCACGCATCGGCAGCAGAGCTCGTGTACGGTCAGCCGCTGTGTGTACCCGGCGAGTTCCTGCCCACCGCCACGACACCCTGGTCAGCCGACCAGCAACGCCACAACTTCGCCTCACCGGCGCTGTAGTTCGCCCCGGTGCCCATTGCCCGACACGGCGAATCCACCTCACACGTCCCACTAAGCCTGCACCAGGCACGGTTTGTTTTCGTCCGGCACGACGCCCACCGCGGACCCCTTCAACCCCCGTACGACGGGCCCTACAAGGTGCTACAGGCTGGGGACAAATTTTTCACCCTGCAAGTGGGCGACAGGACCGAAAAAGTGTCGGTGGACCGACTCAAGCCAGCACACTCGGAGCCCGGGGAGCAGGTCCCTGTAGCTCGTCCACCTCCACGCGGCCGACCTGCCCTCAAGCCGGTTCACCCGGCTGCTCCACACCCGGCCGTCCTACGTCCACCGGCGTCCTACAAGAGCCGCTCCGGCCGGCCCATCAGACCGCCGCACCGTCTCGTCCACACCTCCTAAGCGGATTCTGGGGGGAGCTGTGTGGCGGATCACCACCTAAAACGGGCATAATCCACTCTTCCGTCTGTGGACAAATTTCCAGACCCTTCCCTTTAAGGCAGAAGGGGGCGGGGCCTCAGGTTTTACCCAGAGAATTCTGGGAGTTTACCCAGAGAATTCTGGGAGCAGCTTTCTCAGACATTTTGTTTTGCCATGCAGTGAATAAAAGCTTCTTGTTTTCCACATATGGATTCAGCCTCCATTCGTGTTTCGCGGCAGCCTCAACAATGCAATGTAATTTCAAAATGCAAATTAGTCTGCTGATAAGCCCTTTCTCCCTTTGATATTTGAATACGTTTTACAATTTCCTACAGTCTTTGACTTTAAGTCAAAAATATGGTGAACGTCAGATAAAATATATATGCAATGGCGAAACTAAACATTGTAACGCATTCATGTGGCTCATGTATTATTTAGTTCGGGTCCGTTCCAGATTCTTGATACTTGCCCTCAATTACTCTTCCAAGTAATCTAAAGATAAGAGTTAATTTCAATCAGAGCAGAACTGCCATTTTCCAATTAACCTGACTTACATAATCATGTGAATTAATTAGCATAATAATCAACTCTTAGAATATGGATAGCATTGGCCAAGCTTTGTAAGGGATGATTGTAGTTTATAGAAATGGTATTTTTTCCTGCTCCTCTTGTGTACAAGCGTAAAATCCCCAAAATATCTGCACAGTTGCTCTTCAGCCCACAGGTTCCCTTCCGCGGCCTCCTGCCACGCTCGTCCACCGGCCTCACGTCACTGATGCCGAGTCAGACCAGGTGTATTTAACTGAGGCCCAGGAGTTAAAATGGGCCGTGCCTCAATGTCAGCAAGCCAGGGAGAGCTTGATGCTCACTCTACAGGCCCCATGCTTGCCCCCAGTTCAAATCGGAGTTTTACTTTTGCCATTTTAATTAACTACAACATCTCCTATCTTTATGAAATTTGGATGATATAAGCATGCTTCCTGAGAATAAGTCATGGCATATTAGAATACTGCTCCATGTTTTAATACATAATTCATAAACAGTAAAACACATTTATGGCTGCCTGTCACTATTGGTAGACATATGACTTTGTTCAATATAAGCAAGAGCTATTAGGTTAAGTAAAATGATGTGGCTTGTTGGTATCTGGCCACAGTAAAGTGGCCGATCACATTCACAAAGTGATGGTCCAATTGTAGTTTATTTTTCCTACAAGCCACTATTGGGACAACATACTGATTATAGCCACTCCCTTTGATCTTATCTGGAGAGGTGACTTGTGGAGGGTGTTCTGAAATATAAACTACCTCACAACACCAGCACAGCATTCTTGTGGGTTCCACAGTTCATCACAAAGTAGCTTTTTATTCAGTGACCCACTGCACAGTCATAAATCATCTATTCAATAAAAATCCATTTCAGTTGAGGCTAAAGACATACAATGCATTTATCAAATGACGAAGTTGAATTCATTTATACAGGAAAAGGGAGAAACTCTTTACTGAGAGGTCACATTCTAGATTGAACAATGGTATCTCTAGCTACAAAATAGTCAAATTCGGGACTAAACAATTGTATCTCCGACCAGTTTCTTAGTGATTTTGAAGCATATGTCATCGGCTAGGCAACTAGAACATGTGGTACGAATGGAGTACATACCTGAGGAAGATGGACAGAACAACAGACAAAACCGTTATATAGAAGTATTTTATTCATTTTCAGTTCACAGATTCTAGCACAAGAAATCAATGGCACCTCAAAGATGTGTTTGTAACTCATCACATTGGGAATTCCAGCAAGAATTTTTTTTTTTTCAGATAAGCACAAGTGGAGGCAAACTTCAAAAACTCAGAAAACCTTGTGGCTACTTGAATTAAGCCGATGTGGGTCCCATTTGTAAACAAATGGGTGGAATTCTCTCATAATAATATATAGGCCGGAATCTTACCGGCGCTGCGAGTGAGAGTTTGGAGGCTGGTCTGCTATCAAAATGGCAGTGATTGACAGCGAGGTGGAGGTCCGCTCTGAACCCGCCTCCTTGTTAATTTCCCAAGTGCTGGCTCTGCCTGCGGTTTGCAGACCCGGCACTAAGCGGCGGGTCAGGCAATTGAGATGCTTAAGAAGCTGTTTAAAGGTATTTAAGCAGCATTTTACCAGGTCCGAACGATTTTTCCGTGTTTTTTGAGTGTGGCTTTGCAGTAACGTTTTGTGATCTACTGAGATCATTGAAAGGTTCGTGCCACTGCAGCCTGGTCCTCCTGACAACATCCCTGCTTGTGTCCTCCTGTGCAATGTGCAACCAGGCTGCGTTGATCTCCTGGGGAGGTGTCTTCCACCCATAGGAAGGAAAGAGCACCTCCCTGTGTACTCTGACTCCCTCCATGAGCATATGAAGGGAGTCAAGGGAGAGCCTGGGTGCAGCCCTGCACCTTTGTGCAGTGCTTGTCAGTGTTTGCAGCACCTCAATGCTTCAGAACACTGACAGCACAACTGTCAAAATGAATGTGGCCGTGGTCCCTTTAAGGAAACCAGCTGATGACGCGTCATCAGATGACGTCATCAGACCCGCTTCCTTTTAATTGGCTGGGAACCTCGCAGGGTGGGCTTAACAAGCCCAATCAACGGAAAATCATGTTGGAGGCCCGGATCGACACAGCTGCGGGGTCAGGACCCGCCAAGGATGTCGCCCGTCCCAGACCCACCGAGGTTGGTAAAATCCAGCCCATACTGTCTACAGATAGATCACTTCAACACACCAGCGTCTGAATGAATCCTGTCAAAGTCTGTATCGTAATCTATTGCTCCAAAGCAAGAGAAGCAGAACCCTGTTTTTTTTTGCCCTGAGTGCCTTAACTACCCAATAGGATCCCATAAAACAGCACAGGAGGCAGCCAATTAGCCCATCTGTTTCAAATGTGTATCTGATCTTGCCTTAAAAGATTGCAATGGTCCTCACCTCAACCATTCACTGTGGCAAAGCATTCCATGTTCCAACAACCCTCTGCCCAAAGGAATGTCTCCTAACCTCTCTCTCAGTGATCATTTTAAATTCATGACCCATCATCACTGACTCCACAACTGGAGGAGACCGTCTTTCCCCATTCACCTTATCAAAAACCTTCATTATTTAAAAAAAAATGTCAATCAGATCTCCTCTTAGCATTTGCTCCAGTGGAAATAGTCCCAGGGTTAGAAATTGGCCATTGTTGCACTCATTTTCTGGACTGGGAAACAGAGGCTTAAATGACCAACCCTAAGGACACCAGTTAGTTGGGGATGGAAATTGGCACCATCATGGTCTGTGTGATGCCATGCAGTGCCTTTACCCAGTAAATCAACCAACCAAACCAAGTGAAGGTTTTAAACCATTAGCTGTCAGCACATGCTCCCACTTCCCCTTTACTGAAAATTACCCTTTCAGCCACTGTCACCCCATTATCATTTGACTGAAATGTTTGCGCTATTCCCTCCTGCTAGATTCTGTCTCTTTCTTTTAATAAGAAGAGTGCTGCTCTCCAACAGATTATTGCAAATCAAATCATATTCAATTTGACTCCCAATGGGGAGCTTTTGGAGGCGGGACTCCCACTTGTCGGGTTTTAGTCCCGCCTCCATCGACTTCTGGCCAACCCACGCTATTTTCCCTTGATTGACCTTGTTAAGCCAGCCCAGCGGGCTTAGCAGGCCAATTAAGGGAAAGCCGGTAACAGAGAACGTCAGCGTATGACGTTTCATCTTTTTTGACAGATGAATTGTCATCATTTGACAGCTCTGTGAAGCTGTCAAACACTGACATTCTCTGTTGTTTGATGAGTGCTTGTATTCAAGGGGGCGATTTTCTGATGTCGGAGGAGGCGGGTTTGGAGGCGGGAAAGGCGGGAAAATCAGAAACAATGAGGGCGGGTTCGGAACCCGCCTCCAACCCACCTCTGCGGGATTTTGCCAGTGCCGGTTTTGGAGGTTGGGAAATGGTCCCACCTCCAGCTGGCCATAGCACTACTTAAAATCATTAAATGCTCGTTAAGAGCCTCTCTAAGCCAATTTTGAGAGGCCCTCGTGATTTTTCGAGCATTTCGGCGTGCTCCACACACCTCCTAAACCACGCCAGGTAAACCTGGCGGGTTGACTCGTGGGTGGTCTCCTCACTGCTGCAGGTCTAACAAGACATCGTTTATTTCATCAAGGATTACTTGCAGGTGCCAGACCTTTGCTTTAACAGGTCTCTGAGCACTTTTAGAAGGCCTTCCAAAGTCGGAGGTGCTGCAGCTTGAATCTATCAATTGTGGGACCTCCTTGGAAGACCCTCTCCCCGCTTGCAATGAGCGCTTCCCCAAAGGAGGCAGCTGCAAGCAGCATGGGAACCTTACGTTTTCTTTCTGCATGGACCTCAGATGAGGATGAGGAGCATCCACTGCAGCAGTAGAACCAGGCAGCTCAGGAGCAACATCAGCAGGAGCCCCAACCTCCTGCTCAGGCAGCTCAGCAGCAACAGCAGCAGGAGCCCCAACCTCCTGCTCAGCCACCTGATGCTGCACAGGGCAGAAGGCGCCAGCGCATCGAGGCACCTCACCGCAGGAGATACCCCCAACAGAGGGTTTACAGACAGAGGATGAGCTACCTCAACATGAGTGAGCAGCAGCGCCAAAGGAGGCTGAGACTTTCGCGAGAGGTTGTCCGAGACATCTGCAAACTGCTGCAGCAAGACCTGGTGCCCAGAGGAACGGGTGGACATCCCCTTACCAGTGGCTGTCAAAGTCACCACCGCACTCAACTTCTTTGCTTCAGGCTCCTTCCAGGGATCATCAGCAGACATCAGCAGCATCTCTCAGTCGGCCGCCCACAGTTGCATCACTCAGGTTACCGATGCCCTTTTTGCTAAGGCTCACAATTACATCCAGTTCTCAAGGGATCAAGCAAATATAACCACCCGTTCATTTGGCTTTGCAAATATGGCAGGCATGCCAATGGTGCAGGACGTCATAGACTGCACACATGTGGCCCTTAGGGCACCCCATCACAACCCAGCTATCTTTGTCAACCGCAACGGCTTCCACTTCCTCAACGTACAGCTGGTGTGTAACCACAAGAAGGAGTTCTTGCATGTTTGTGCCAAGTTCTGTGGTAGTTGCCATGACTCTTTCATCCTGCGGCACTCTAGTATTCCTCCGCTTTTCAATCCGCCAAACCAACTTAATGGATGGCTCCTTGGTGACAAAGGCTACCCCCTGAAGAAGTGGCTAATGACGCCGATCAGGAGGCCAGCTAACGAGGCTGAAGAGCGCTACAACACCAGCCATACTTCGAACAGGTCCATCATCGAACAAACCATTGGGTTGTTGAAGATGCGTTTCCGTTGCCTTGACCGATCAGGTAGAGCCCTGCAGTATACACCATACAGGGTCTCCAGAATGGTCGTGGTCTGCTGTGCACTGCACAACATCGTACAGCATCATGGCTTGCAGCTTCCTGATGAACAAGTGGCTCAGTTCCAGCCCTCCTCAGATGAGGATGAGGAGGAGGAGGAGGAGGCTGAGGAGGAGGATCTGGAGGAGGAGGAGGAGCAGGAGGAGGAGGAGGAGCAGGAGGAGGTCAGAGCGCTGGTGTATCGACCAGCAGCAGTGACAGCACGCGAGCACATGGCTGCCTGGGATGCAAGGGATGAACATATCATGGCCAGATTTGCATAGGTTGCCCAAGTTGGCACATGTCCTTGGCTCCATCCTAAGACATCATTGACAATGGACATGACTCTCTGGCCTCCTTTCACTCAGGCCACCAACCTGACAACGCAAGTGTGGCGGAGCCTGTGGTAACACAATACAGCTTCCTGTGACTCGAACTTTATTGCATCACTTCCTGTGATTAGTCCAGGATAAATACTGGACTGAGCAGTTGGATCCTGGAGAGGCATAGAGTAAGACCTCTTTTGTATGTAGCACCTTTTTAGTTGATTAAAGCTTACTTTAAGTTCACCACGCGTAAGGCTCATTCTTACGACAATTTAATCAACTTTGAAAAACTTCGCACTCAAACTTTTTGGACGAACTCGGAACTAAGGATCCAGGGAATCACCCATCATGGAAAACATCCTTAAACCATCGCGTCTTGACTTGGACCCAAACACCCCAGCAGCCGGTAAGGTGTGGAAACACTGGTATCGCACGTTTGACAATTTTCTCGAATATTGCAAGGCTGATGATGACACAAAGTTGCGGATACTCATCAACTGTGTCACTCCGAATGTATTTCAGTATGTTGAGGAATGGGGCAGTTACGAGGAGGCAATTCGGACGCTTAAAAGACTATATACTAAGACACCGAATGAGGTCTATGCCAGACATCTACTAGCTACAGCCCAACAAGGGCCGGAGGAATCCATTGATAAATTCCTCCAAGAGCTTCGCAGACTTAGTATGGACTGTAACTTTCAGGCGGCCTCAGCTGAGCTGTACCGTGAAGAAATGAGCCGTGATGCTTTCATCTGCGGGCTTGCCTCCCCATTTATACGCCAGCGTCTACTGGAAAGTAAGACACTTGAGCTTCAGAGAGCTTATGACATGGCTTGCTCTCTGGATCTGGCAAAAAGAAATGCAGACCTTTATACAGTGCCCAGACCTCGGTCTGCTGCCTTAACTACAGTCAGGCAATTTAAGAGGCCACAGGTGAACTCTATTAGGGAGGACTTTATCCCTGACGATCAATCTGATGACTTCACTGATGAAGAGGATGATGACCCCACTGTGGCAGCCTCTTGGCAATCTAAGAAATGCTTCTTTTGTGGTGATGAGTTTCACCCTCGGAAATTCTGCCCTGCTCGCAATGCGTTTTGCAGTCATTGCAACAAAAAGGGTCATTTTGCAAAGGTTTGCCTATCAAGAGCCTCTACGAGGGCTTATCAAGCTAAGTCCTACCGAACTGCCCCGGTAAGGGCCTATCAAGATGTTCCGGCTAAAATCTATCGTGCTTCCTCTCGGGTTTTCTCTCGAAGAAACACACCTAGAGTTTCAGCCACTCTTTGTGCAACGACACCAATTACAGCTGCTTGTCCTCAGAACCTATTCCATGCAGCTACAAAAGCATCAATTAATGGACATACTTTAGATGCCTTAATTGACTCAGGTAGCACTGATAGTTTCATTAGGGAACAGATTGTTGCAGAGTTAAAGCTATATGTTTTCCCATCGGACCAGGCAGTTGCGATGGCTCAGTCATCACTTAATACCAGAATTTCTGGCTTTTGTATGGTTGAAATAACACTTAATGGTCACAGGTATCCCTCCACCCGGCTTTCGGTGCTCAAGGACTTATGTAGTGATCTTATCTTAGGGCTGGATTTTCAAAAGCAGCATAAGAAGCTCACCATTGAGTTCGGCGGATCCAAACCTGAACTCACTATTTCTAATATACGACCTCGATTACCGTTCTGTGCATTGTCAGCAGCTTCACTGGATGAACCCTCACTGTTTACCAGTATCCCTCCTCGATGCAAACCGATTATAACAAAGTCACGACGTTTCAGTCAGGAAGACCAGTCTTTTATTGCGGCTGAGATTTCTCGGCTTTTAGCAGAGGATATCATCGAGCCTTGTTCGTCGCCATGGCGCGCCCAGGTCGTTATTGTTAAGAACCCTCTACAACCTCACAAGAAACGGCTGTGCATTGACTATTCACAGATCATCAATCAATATACGGACTTGGACGCATACCCATTGCCGCGCATCGATGATATGGTTAATAAACTGGCTGAGTACACGGTGTTCTCAAACATATGATCTGAAAAGTGCCTATCATCAGGTACCCTTGAAGGTCTCAGACAAGCAGTATACGGCCTTTGAAGCCAATGGACGGCTGTATCAATTTCGTCGCCTCCCCTTTGGGGTCACTAATGGAGTGGCTGTCTTCCAGCGAGCAATGGATGACCTGGTCAAACAGGAAGACTTGAAGGATACGTTTCCTTATCTGGACAATATTACTGTCGCAGGTCGCAATCAGCGGGAACATGACGCCAATCTCCAACGATTTTGGGATGCACTCCAGCACCGTAATTTGACATTAAATGCGGCTAAATCCATTGAGTCACAACCAACCATCAACATCCTTGGCTATTGTGTGGGCAATGGCATCATTAAACCTGACCCTGAAAGGCTTCGCCCACTCCAAGAACTCCCGCCACCTAAGAATCCGGCCTCCTTGCGCCGGGCCCTCGGCCTGTTTGCATACTATGCTAAATGGATTCCTAACTTCTCGGACCGAATCCAACCTCTACTGAAGGCCAGCACATTCCCACTAGACACAGCGGCTGTTGCAGCCTTTAACCTCCTGAAAAAACAGTTGGAGAAAGCGGCTCTTCACTCCATCGATGAGAGTCTTCCTTTTGTTGTTGAGTGTGATGCCTCGGAGGTGGCGATCTCGGCCACTCTGAATCAGGAAGGTCGTCCGGTGGCATTTTTGTCCAGGACTTTTCAAGGGGCTGAGCTACATTATCCTCCAGTCGAGAAAGAAGCTACAGCCATCATAGAGGCAGTACGGAAGTGGACTCATCTCCTAGCTCGCCAGCACTTTACCTTAATCACGGACCAGCGATCGGTCGCCTTCATGCTCGATAATCGAAAACGGACCAAAATTAAAAATAATAAAATCCAGCTTTGGCGGCTGGAATTGGCCTCTTTTGGTTACACCATCCACTATCGACCTGGCAAGGAGAATGTGGCTCCGGATACCCTCACACGAGCATTCTGCTCCGCCATGGCACCCTCTACGCTCGTAGACATCCATGATGGGTTGTGTCATCCGGGCGTTACTCGCATGCTACACTTCGTGCGGTTCCGAAATCTCCCATTCTCTACCGGGGATGTAAAGAAGATGTGCTCGGACTGCAGAGTCTGTGCGGAATTGAAACCTCAGTTTTTCCGCCCCTCGGGTGGTATACTCATACATGCGACCCAGCCAATGCAACGGCTTCGCATCGATTTTAAGGGGCCGTTGCCCTCTTCAACTCGCAACACTTATCTATTGACCATGGTCGATGAATATTCCCGTTTTCCGTTTGCCTTTCCCTGCCCCAATATGCTGACGACCACGGTTATCAGCTGCCTTGAGCAGGTATTTGCTTTCTGTGGCATGGCATCCTATGTTCATTCGGATCGGGGCCCTTCTTTTATGTCAGGAGAACTCAAGGCCTATCTCTCGGAACGGGGTATTGCTGCCAGCAGAACGACGCCTTATCATCCGGTCGGGAATGGGCAAGTCGAGCGTTTTAACGCTATCATCTGGAATGCGGTACATCTGGCTTTGAGATCTCGGGGCCTACCCAACCAGCAATGGGAAGCAGTACTTCCAGACGCATTACACTCCACACGGTCCCTCCTTTCGACCGCCACAAATACGACGCCTCATGAACGGTTCTTCCGATTTCAGCGTCGCTCATCCTATGGGATATCTCTCCCGTCGTGGCTGACTGCACCGGGACCAGTGCTACTCCGAAGATATGTCCGGGCGTCTAAGAATGACCCCCTGGTAGATGAGGTTGAGCTCACTGACGTCAACCCTACCTACGCCTATATTCGGTATCCTGACGGTCGGGAATCTACCGTGTCATTGCAGGATCTGGCTCCCTGCCCGCCGAAACATAGAGGGACACCAGGGGATGATATTGTACCAGGCACATCTCTGGGCTCGCCAGGTGCCTCTCATCACGATCTGGATCTGACGCCGGCTGGTACCTCACTCCAGCGTGCCGACCTGGGGCAGACTGACTATGAGCCCGTCGGGGCTCGCACGCGCAGCCACGATCCACCCCGTACCATACGCTCGGAAACGGATCTGCCACAGCCCTGCCCGACACCCGTTCGGGCACCAGTACACAGTCAGGATCGTCCTGACCCCTCACAGAGCGGGCTGGATCACTCGGACTCTGGTCCACGGCCCGCGGCGGGTAAACGGGCTAGGGGCCCTCTACCGCTACGAGAACCCAAACGGGTGCGGCTCTCCCTCGTCCGGCGGCTACGAAATGGAGGGAGCATCCCGGCCTCCTAATCTTTTGGGGGGGGAGAATGTGGTAACACAATACAGCTTCCTGTGACTCGAACTTTATTGCATCACTTCCTGTGATTAGTCCAGGATAAATACTGGACTGAGCAGTTGGATCCTGGAGAGGCATAGAGTAAGACCTCTTTTGTATGTAGCACCTTTTTAGTTGATTAAAGCTTACTTTAAGTTCACCACGCGTAAGGCTCATTCTTACGACAGAGCCCACAATGTGAAGCTGCCTGAGGCAAAAGAACAGATGGCATAACGCCAACATTTTGGCATCAAATCATTTTAATGCTTTCCAACAGGGATGGCATTTCATCAATACACAGAAACATTCTCCCAATCTGCACACAGATCTGGAGGTTATACCCCTTGCCAGCTGTACCCACACAGCCTTGGTTTCTTTGGCAGGCCTCTTCCTCCCAGATGAGTGGAAGAGCACCTCCCTGCTAGGTGTCACCCACTCAAACAACATTTGCAGCGCTTCATCTGAGAGCCTCAGGGAGGCCCTCGCCTTGGAATTGGACATAGTGGTTTCTCAGAATATGTTACAGGTGGTGCAGCATAGGCAGAAATGCTGTGGAATTAGCCAAGGCAGCAAGAAGCCATAAAATCAGGCTGGAAAAGTGATGTCAGCAGAGGCGAGTTTCAGTCCCAAAACACCAAGGGCATCCCACACCTCTGAAATCAAGTGGCCAATCATGGGGAAATCACAAATTTTTGAAAACTATCAGTGGAAGTGGGTTTCAAACCCACCCAAACCGAAACCCGCCTCCATCTCGCCTCCAGTGGGAAAATCACCCCCCCAAGACTCATCAAACCTATCTGCTAAGCAGAAATCAGATTGCTGTTGCATCGGAGAATGCAGCAGCCATTCTGTCATTTCTGCCGGTGAGATGCGAGACCCTCCGCATCCCCAACTGTTGAAGCCTGCAGGAAGAAACAAGGGTAAGTAAACATTTTCTATCACTTTACACTCACCTCACATACTTACCTCTCCACACTTGCACCCATCACTCACCTCCACAGCGCACTTTTGCACCCCTCCAACCCCCGCAGACCCACTGCTGCCTGGCGGGGTTTCCCGACGTCGGGAAGCCCGCACTTGCAGAGGTAAACTGGGGATAATCCTCTTACCTGCCTGTTAACTACCTGTTAACAGGCAGTTAAGTGGCTGTAATCCCCTTCCCGCCTCGGGGAGGCGGTTCCCAGCACGGGTTGGGTACCCGCCTCCTGGGATTATGGCACGGAGATGGGTTGGGGGCGGGATGGTCACCCGCCCCCAGATTCTGCCATTTTGCTGGCAAAATTCCCCCCCAGGAGTCCAACGTTCACTGTTCAATACATGCTTGAAAACAAAATAAAATAAGCCACATTATGCATTATATCAAACACCATCAGTGGAAGCGATTTCAAAAGCTTAGTTTATTATCTGAAACCCTCATTACTGCCTTGTGACTTTTTATATAATCCCATTCTTTAGTACTTCAAATATATATTTCATCAGATACAATTTTTTTTTTTATTCAGTTATGGGATGTAGGCGTCGCCGGCAAGACCAACATTTATTGCCCATCCCTAGTTGCCCTTGAGAAGGTCGTGGTGAGCCGCCTTCTTGAACCGCTGCAGTCTGTGTGGTGAAGGTACTCCCACAGTACTGTGAGGGAGGGAGTTCCAGGATTTTGACCCAGTGACGATGAAGGATCGGCGATATACTTCTAAGTCAGGATAGAGTGTGACTTGGAGGGGAAATTGGAGGTGGTGGTGCTCCCATGCGCCTGCTGCCCTTGTCCTTCTAGGTGGAAGAGGTCGCAGGTTTGGGAGGTGCTGCCGAAGAAGCCTTGGTGAGTTGCTGCAGTGCATCTTGTAGATTGTACACACTGCAGCCACGGTACGGGAGTGAATGTTTAAGGTGGTGGATGGGGTGCAAATCAAATGGGCTGCTTTGTCTTAGATGGTGTCGAGCTTCTTGAGTGTTGTTGGAGCTGCACTCATCCAGGCAAGTGGAGAGTATTCCATCACACTCCTGACTTGTGCCTTGTAGATGGTGGAAAGGCTTTTGGGAGTCAGGAGGTGAGACACTCGCCGCAGAATACCCAGCCTCTGACCTGCTCTTGTTGCCACAGTATTTATGTAGCTGGTCCAGTTAAGTTTCTGGTCAATGGTGACCCCCCAGGATGTTGATGGTGGGGGACTCGGCGATGGTAATGCCATTGAATGTCATGGGAGGTGGTTAGACTCTCGCTTGTTGGAGATAGGTCATTGCCTGGCACTTCTGTGGCATGAATGTTACCTGCCACTTATCAGCCCAAGCCTGAACGTCGTCCAGGTCTTGTTGCATGAGGGCATGGACTGCTTCATTATCTGAGGAGTTGTGAATGGCGCTGAACACTGTGCAGTCATCAGCGAACATCCCCATTTCTGACCTTATGTTGGAGGGAAGGTCATTGATGAAGCAGCTGAAGATGGTTGGGCCTAGGACACTACCCTGAGGAACTCCTGCAGCTATGATGATTGACCTTCAACCACCACAACCATTTTCCTTTGATCTAGGTATGACTCCAGCCAGTGGAGCGTTTTCCCCCTGACTTCAGTTTCACTAGGGCTCCTTGATGCCATACTCGGTCAAATGCTGCCTTGATGTCAAGGGCAGTCACTCTCACCTTTGGACTTCAGCTCCTTTGTCCATGTTTGGAGCAAGGCTGTAATGAGGTTGGGAGCCGAGTGGTCTTGGCAGCACCCAAACTGGGCATCAGTGAGCAGGTGCCGCTTGATAGCACTTTCGATGACACCTTCCATCACTTTGCTGATGATTGAGAGTAGACTGATGGGGCGGTAATTGGCCAGGTTGGATTTGTCCTGCTTTTTGTGGACAGGACATACCTGGGCAGTTTTCCACATTGTCGGATAGATGCCAATGTTGTAGCTGTACTGGAACAGCTTGGCTAGAGGCGCGGTTAGTTCTGGAGCACAAGTCTTCAGCACGATAGCCGGGATGTTGTCGGGGCCCATAGCCTTTGCTGTATCCAGTGCGCTCAGTCGTTTCTTGATATCACGTGGAGTGAATTGAATTGGCTGAAGACTGGCTTCTGTGATGGTGGGGACCTCGGGAGTAGGCTGATATGGATCATCCACTCAGCACTTCTGGCTGAAGATGGTTGCAAACGATTCAGCCTTGTCTTTTGCACTCACGTGCTGGGCTTCATCATCATTGAGGATGGGAACATTCATGGAGCCTCCTCCTCCAGTTAGTTGTTTAATGGTCCACCACCATTCACAACTGGATGTGGCAGGACTGCAGAGCTTTGATCTGATCCGTTGATTGTGGGATCGCTTAGCCCTGTCTATAGCATGCTGCTTCCGCTTTTTAGCATGCGTGGTGGGATTTGAACTCACGTCTCTGGATCATTAGTCCAGGCCTCTGGATTACTAGCCCAGTGATATTACCACTAGGCTACCGTTACCTGTTGCTACTTGGTTGTTACTTTGAAGCAAAATTTCACTACAACTTATTCCCCTAAATAATAAAATATTAAATGATGCCTTAAGCGTGAACTCTTTGAAAGATAGGATCTAAATTTGTAAATAGAACTTCCATCATCTGCTTTCCAATTATTCACTCTCCCTATTATCCACCAGAATGTTTATATTAGAAAGTCTTCATTACAAAGTTTGTTTTATTTCTGTTTTTTGCTCCTTTTGTTATTTTTATTGCATTTATCTTCATTGCTGTGTCCAGAGTATTGCTATACCAAACGTGATATCCAATATTTGGGGACTTTCAGCAGCTGATTTTAATTCGTCCACCGCCTTACGCTGGAAAAGGGGCAGTAGAAAAATGAACATTTGAAAAAAAACTCTAGTCCTCCCCATTGGCCACATCAGGCACGCCCGACTCAATTTTCAAGTAGGCCTCAAAATGGCAGCCAACACTCATGCATAAAACAGGCAGGAGCCTTACTTCTACATCTAAATTGGTGTCCTATGCTCATTGTAGGGCCCCGACATGATTTACACGTACCAATGGGCAAGGCATGTGCAATATAAGCCCTGCCCATTGGTCCCTGGTGTTGAGTGGACTAATCAGCGATCCTTAAAGGGATGATCACAGATCACTCCAAAAACGGGCCAAAATGTTCTTTTCTTTTCTTTTTGTGAGGCCAGGATGCGCAGGAGTGCTCCTCTTAGGCCCGAAAGAATACTCCATGCCCGCTGCCGGTCCCCGTGCATTTCCCACTTGCTCACTCCCACCCATCGGCACCACATCATTGACGCCAGGTTTGAGCGGGAGTTGGGCCTGGTTTATTTAAATGCAGCCTGGGAGTTAAAATGGCCTGAGCCCCACACATGCCCATCAGCCCCAGTTAAAATCGGCGTTTTAAAATTGGCAGTCACTTTGCATCGTATTATCGAATTGCATACGCATTTATGTATATAGAGCCACAGAATATCGTTCAATTAAAAACATTTTCAGAAACTTTGCTTCTGAAGGATTCTGTGAGCATACTATAGAATAATCAATGATCTAAAATTCCATAATTCATGGTTGAGGTGGCTGACTCAGCAGGGTTTGCTGAGAGAGGTTAGAGAGGCAAGACTAAGAGATTAATTGAATGTTTCGAGCTCGGGCTTCTGTAAAAAGAAAGAGAGCTGGGAGCACAATGCTGGCGGATACTGAGACGAGCCTGATGTCAGTACCATTAGGTCATAGTGCGTCCCCAACTTGCTTCAGCCATTATTGTGCGGTCATAGGGGATGCATGTTGGGTCTTCGTTATTGCTGAAAGGCAGCTGCTTACCTTCCACATACAATGCTTCAAGTGCCAAGGAGCAGCCAGCAGCTGGATAGGGATCACAATGGAGAAACACGGCTCTGTGATTATATGGAGATGGAGAAAATTATTTCATTGCCTTCTCGTAGATTGTAATTGTAGGCTGGGCCATTCAGCAATTCTACTTTGCATTTTCGATCAAAACGTGTATTTCTCTTTCAGGACACATTTTGACTACTAATTCGAACAAATTGGAAGTAATTTTGACTTTGGGCGCTAGTGTAAAATGGGCGATATCAGGTCAGCCACGCGTTATACATCCCAATTTTCATTTCCATTGAAGCACAGCGCAAATTCACCAGAACGATACCGGGGCTTAAAAGGTTAAATTATGAGGACAGGTTGAATAAAATTGGCTTGTACCCCCCTTGCGTTTAGAAGTTTGAGGGGAGATCTAATCGAGGTATTTAAAACACTAAAGGGATTCGATAGGGTAGATACTGAGAAACTATTTCCTCTGGTGGGGGAATCCAGAATAAAGGGGCACAATCTTAAAATTGGAGCTAGGCCATTCAGGAGTGAAATCAGGAAGCACTTTTTCACGCAAAGAGTAGTGGAAATCTGGAATTCGCTTCCCCAAAAGGCTGTGGATGCTGGGTCAACTGAAATTTTCAAGACTGAGATGAATAGGTTTTTGTTAGTTAAGGTTATCAAGGGATATGGAGCAAAGGCAGGTAAATGGAGTTGAGGTACAGATCAGCCATTATCTGATGGAACAGTGGAACAGACTCAAGAAGCTGAATGTCCTACTTCTGTTCCTGTGTTCCTATGGGAAGAGAGAGGAAGAGTGCCGGCATGAATTGAGGGGGAAATGGGGAGAAAAGTGACCAAGTTGACAGGGGAGAGAGGGAAACAAGAGTACTGCCACTTTCCTCTTAATGTATGAACAATTATAATTGATCAAATTTAGCAACACAGTACAAATATGTATCATTGGTAGCAATTTCTCTGCAAGAAATTAAGGAAAATCCTTAAATTTTTTACCTCTAGCTTCCATTACACAAGTAATGGAATCTTAGGTATACTTGCAGTGTAAGTTATTACAAGCCTGTGCAATACATGTCAGAGGTCTATTTCGGGCTGTTCTTGAGTTCTTCAGCTTTTTGGAGGCTGTTTTATAGTTTTCCAGGTTGGCACATTTGCTATCTCCATAGAAAAAGAGCACAGCACTAATCAAATTACATGTAGGAAGAAGCACTGCTTTTTACGATGCCATATAGTTACTCAAAATGGATTTCCATTCTCTAAACTACCCGTGGGAATCACCTTTAAACGTGGCCACAGTGCTCTGAGGGAAGTTGCTGTTACAACATTAACACCGTGTGATACATTTCACAGCTCACTGGAGTGTGCTAATTTTTCTCCCAGTAGGAATCGCCAAGCTGGCCAAGTAACCCACAAGATCCAACCATTGTGCTCTCCCCTCTGCCAGCTCCTGCAGTTGTCTGCCCATTGTCACTCTTCCATTCACATATCCCTATAAGCAGTTCCATCATCTCAGCTCTGGTCTTCCATGTATGTTTCTTCCCATTCGTAGGGCACTGATCTTTGTGCATCCTGGCCATTTTAGTCTTCTTGCTGTAAAATGTACACCAGCTAGAGTTTGATACAGGTATATTTCTGTGGTACAAACTGTTTATTCCACCTCCTCCTCAAAAAAAATCAAATGCTATTTGCACTTATACACAATTGCCCTTGCTTAGAATTGCTGATATAGTATGGCGACATTGGGGCTGTAGTTCCAGCCCAGATCAAGGGTGGAGAGCAGGTGGATCAGCTGGCAACGGCTGGAATTTGGAGCGGAACACAGATTTCATCCTGTTTTTTCTATGCTGCCATTTTCCAGAGGGACTGAGGGGTCATGGGCAGATCTTCCACCTGCTCCCCTTCCCCACGACAAGGAATCATGTCTGGGAGAGTTCCCAAGCTACCCCTGCAATTCCAGTCAGTACGATCCTACAAGACCTCAACGGAACCCTCGCCCACTGAGAGCAGACATGGGTTCCACTAAAACCTTTCGAAATACCCAAAGAAAGGAAAGGGAAGCGGGTACATGGAGTTGAGGTACAGATCAGCCGTGATCTAATTGAATGGTGGAACAGGCTCGAGGGGCTACTCCCGGTCCTATGTTATTTGTTTGTTTGTTTAAATTCATGCTCATCCATGCCTTTGTTACCTCTAGACTTGACAATTCCAACGCACTCCTGACTGGCCTCACACATTCTACCCTACGTAAACTTGAGGTCAGCCAAAACTCGGCTGCCCGTGTCCTAACTCGCACCAAGTCCCGTTCACCCATCACCCCTGTGCTCGCTGACCTACATTGGCTCCCCGTTAAGCAGCGCCTCGATTTCAAAATTCTCATCCTTGTTTTCAAATCCCTCCATGGCCTCGCCCCTCCCTGTCTCTGTAATCTCCTTCAGCCCCACAACCCCTGAGATATCAGTGCTCCTCTAATTCTGCCATCTTGAGCATCCCTGATTATAATCACTCAACCATTGGTGGCCGTGCCTTCTGTTGCCTAGGCCCTAAGCTCTGGAATTCCCTGCCTAAACCTCTCCGCCTCGCTACCTCTCTTTCCTCCTTTAAGACGCTCCTTAAAACCTACCTCTTTGACCAAGCTTGTGGTCACCTGCCCTAATTTATCCTTATGTGGATCGGTGTTAAATTTCTTGTCTTATAATACTCCTGTGAAGCGCCTTGGGACGTTTTACTACGTTAAAGGCGCTATATAAATACAAGTTGTTGTTGTTGTTGTTGTAGATTCACAAGATAAATATGGATGAAAAAGACCAATTCAGTGCATCTTGGCTCATTCATCCAGATAGACCCCGAGGTTCTCCACTCACAACATCCAACCTCTTAACTGTTTCTTAAATAATTCCCAAGTTCTTACCTCCACCACTGTACCTGGAAATCATTTCTATATATTCATCACTCTTTGTGGAAAGAATTTAGAAATTTTGCTCTGCAGGTGCAAAATTTATTTCCTAAGGGGGAGTCTGGGGACATTTTCCTCACAAAAAGTTAATTTTTTTGATGCATTTTCCAGTATTCTGAAGTGCGCTGGGATTCAGCATTTGAAGCCAATCATTTATTCTGGAGTATATATTAAATATTTTAACAGTCATTATGGCTGAAATTTTCCAGGATGGTAGCAGGCGTGATCGGTGGTGGGTCGGGTGGGAAAGTTGTTATTTTTGACAGCGGGTCGGGAACCCACTGTCATTCCGCCCCCACACGCCTTTCCCCCAGGCGCGTCTGTCATCGCCGAGCCGACCCAACCTGCAGCGGCGGGCAACCTATTTGAAATCATTATCAGGTAGTTTACAGGCACTTAAAAGCCTTTTCCCCCCAACATTTTAAATTTCCCTGCATGGCCACAGGAACGACGCTGCTCGGGAAGCATGTCTGTCAACCTGAGGCGGGAGCTCCGTGACCATTGCTCCAGCTGATTACTTGACAACATCAAATGTACAGTAAAAGCTCCCACCTGACAGATGATCACTTTCCTCAGGTAGAAGCTGTTGCTCAGTCCATTTCCAGCACAGATTCTGTAGGCTGCAAGTCTTTCCAGCAAAGTCTCCATCAGTGTCACCTCATTGGAAGAACTCTCTCACCTTTGACAGAATGCTTCTGTCATCTGTACTTCACCTGCCATCTATTCCATCAACATGGGTGCCCTTTATACTGTCTCACCTTGGTCCTCAGCATCCGGCCACGATCAGCCCCAACACCAGCAGCACCAGGCACACCAGCAGCACCAACAACAACAACACCAATCTTCTTCGCAATCACCTGATGCAGCCCTGTGCCTCTGTGCAGTCACTGTCAGTCTTTGCAGCACTCCAATGCTGTAGTGCACTGACAGCGCTCTTAGATTAAACGTCAAATCTAATGTGGCCATGGTCCCTTTAAAGATCCCAGCTGAAAACGCGTTATGAATGACGTCACCGGACCCACTCCATTTAATTGGGCCGGGTGACGCGCTGGGTGGGCTTAATATGCCCTATTAAGGTAAGTTCATTTTCAGCAGCGGGATGGAGCCAGCAGTGGGGTCGTGACCCCCAATGCCGACCGCCCGCACCGGACCCGCCGAGGTAGGCAAAATTCCAGCCTATGAGTTGCAGTTGACTCTTGATTTTTGCACTATCTGAAGGTAATATTCAAGCTCACTCAAACCACTGACTTTAAAAATGTGATAGTGTTTCACCATTGCTTATGTTCCAACAACAACAACAACAACAACTTGTATTTATAGAGCACCCAAGACACTTCACAGGAGTATAATAAGACAACAAAAAAATTGACACTGAGCCACATAAGGAGATATTGGGTCAGATGACCAAAAGCTTGGTCAAAGAGGCAGGTTTTAAGGAGCCTCTTAAAGGAGGAAAGAGAGGTAGAGAAACGAAGAGGTTTAGGCAGGGAATTCCAGAGCTTAGGGCCCAGGCAACAGAAGGCACAGCCACCAATGGTTGAGCGATTATAATCAGGGATGCTCAAGAGGGCAGAATTAGCGGAGCGCAGATTTCTCAGGGGATTGTGGGGCTGGAGAAGATTACAGAGATAGGAAGGGGCCAACGTCAGATCGACATAGAATGCAATACTCGGCCTTGGCATTGGCTGGCAAATGCCAAATTACAGAAAAAAGGTTTTTGCTCTATTTTTGGCAATCCAGCTGTTTTCATTTGCACACTCAATGAAGTTTAAATGATTGTCAACACCCAGAAACTGCCCTTTCTGGGCAGAGCATAGAAGTCCAGCACTCTAGCACGGAAATGAGTAGACTACCCACCAGGAAATAGACTTCATCTGAGAGTTGGCGAGGTCTCATCGTCGTTCATGCACGGACTGGTGATGAGCACCAAAGCAAATTTAAAATCTAAATATATCCAGAATGGAACAGCATGAAAAATTCAAATTTGACTCAAGTTGAAATTATCTATCCTATTTATAAAACAGCACACAATGGGGGTAATTTTGACTTAGGGTGATAGTGTAAAATGGGCGCTGTCAGATCAGCCGCCTGGTATATATCTCTCATTTCCAATGTCAAAATGACCCCCATATATGTGCAGAGAAGATATACCTCAGTTTGGATCCTTCTTTTGTGTGTATGTTGAGGTTGTAGTAAATGTTAAAAAAAGAAAATACTGCAGATGCTGGAAATCTGAAATAAAAACAGAAAATGCTGGAGATACTCAGCAGGTCAGGCAGCATCGGTGAAGAGAGAAACAGAGTTAACGTTTCAGGTCAATGACCTTTTGTCAGACGAAAGGTCATCGACCTGAAACGTTAACTCTGTTTCTCTCTTCACAGATGCTGCCTGACCTGCTGAGTATCTCCAGCATTTTCTGTTTTTATTGTAGTAAATGTTGTTGAGTATGAGCTTCCTTGTGGCCTAGTTTGATTAGGGTGCGGGCGCACGAAAGCAATCACACTTTGCTTTAGACTGCTAAGACACAGAGAGATGCATCGCTGCTGTGAGGCGACATTCGCACCATCTCCACCACATTACGAGGAGAGCAACACACAGGGAGAGTTCATTAATATTACAGTTTGTTGAGCTCCTCACGAGTTGAAGGTAAAATAATTTCATAAGGCAGATGGAACAGCTTTTCTTCAAAGCATGCGCTCCATTGTCTTGCAAATTCAAAGTATCACCAAGAGCATATATTAAGAGCCCTTTATTATATAACAATTATGCATTCGATTCAATGCTTTGCTGCTCATCCCCCTTCAGCACGCCACTGGATAGCGTTTTGCATTCATTTACTGGAGATAGCAAATGGGAGCAGGCTTAGAATGTTCTACTTATAATTCACAAGCCTATAAATTTGTCCAAGCAGCACCTGTTTTCGGGCACTAATCGGCCTACTAAACCCCCAATATGGCGGGCAGGAAGTGCAAGCACATTTCCAGCTGAATGTGCACCGCCAACCATATTGGGAAAGGCAAAAAAAAATTGCTGTGCAGTGCCCACGCTTGAAACAGGAGTTACTCCTTTTGCATATGCAAATAAGGAGCCTAACGCCTGCTTTGCAGAGTGTCTATTGACACCACTATGGCAGCCAATGAGTTGGAGGCAGGGGCGGGACTTATGGCAGGACTTACAGCAAACGGTGTATTTTACAGCAAGCAAAGTCTATTTACAGAGTTTATTTCAAAAGAGTCTGTACAAAGTACAGCAAACAGAACTGATGACTGAAACTGCAGCAGGGTGCTTTCTCCAGCAAAATGCAGTGAGTGGAGGATAGTTACAGATGTAAAATCAATCCCAGTCACTTACAGCAGTGCGGTCTCCAGGCATGATTGATGGGGGGATTACCCAATCATCTCCATTCTGGCCGGAAGTAGTGGTGTCACTCTAGGCAGCCCCTGTTTAGAGACCCCCCCTCCCCCCCCCCCCCACTGCAAGATTGGTTTGCCCTGAGACAGCTGGCCACCAGCACTGACTGCACTCAGGAAACCCAGGCCTTGGAACCACCTGTTACCAACTAGGTAAGTTTTTGAAATATACTTACCTGAATGTGAAGCCGGGAGGAGCAGGAATATAATGGTGGTCTGGTAACTCAACACTTGAGTACTTAAAAACATAAGACCATAAGAAATAGGAGCAGGGATAGGCCATTCAGACCTCGAGCCTGCTCCGCCATTCAATAAGATCATGGCTGATCTTCTACCTCAATTCCACTTTCCTTCACTATCCCCATATCCCGTGATTCCCTTAATATCCAAAAATCTATCGATCTCTGTCTTGAATATACTCAACGACTGAGCCTCTGAGGTAGAGAAATCCAAAGATTCACCACCCTCTGAGTGAAAAAATTCTCATCTCAGTCATAAATGACCGACTTCTTATTCTGAGAGTGTGACCCCTGGTTCTAGACTCCCAAGCCAGGGGAAACATCCTCCGTACATCTACCCTGTCAAGCCCTGTAATAATTTTGTATGTTTCAATGAGATCACCTCTCATTCTTCTAAACTCTAGAGAATATAGGCCTAGTCCACTCAATCTCTCCTCATAGGACAATCCCCCCATCCCAGGAATCAGTCTGGTGAACCTTCGTTAGGTAAGGAGACCAAAACTGTACACAATACTCCAGGTGTGGTCTCACCAGGGCCCTATATAATTGCAGTAAGACATCATTACACTTATACTCCAATCCTCTTGTGATAAAGGCCAACATACCATTTGCTTTCCTAACCTGCATGCTAACTTTCAGTGATTCGTGTACAAGGACACCCAGGTCCCTCTGAACACCAACATTTCCCAATCTCTCACCATTTAAAAAATACTCTGCTTTTATATTTTTCCTACCAAAGTGGATAACTTCACATTTCTCCACATTATATTCCATTTGCCATGTTCTTGTCCACTCACTTAGCCTGTCTATATCCCCGTGAAGCCTCTTTGCATCCTCCTCACAACTTATATTCCCACCTAGCTTTGTATCATCAGCAAACTTAGATATATTATATTTGGTCCCCTCATCCAAATCATTGATATGGATTGTGAATAACTGAGGCCCAAGCACTGATCCTTGTGGTACCTCACTAGTTACAGCCTGCCAACCCGAAAATGACATGTTTATTCCTATTCTCTGTCTTCTGTCTGTTAACCGATCCTCAATCCATGCTAGTATATTACCCCCAATCCCATGAGCCCTAATTTTGTTTAATAACCTCTTGTGTGGTACCATCACAGGCCCAGGACATCACTGCAGGAGTTCCTCAGGGCAGTGTCCTAGGCCCAACCATCTTCAGCTGTTTTATTAATGACCTTCCCTCCAACATAAGCTCAGAAATGGAGATGTTCACTGATGACTGCACAGTGTTCAGAGCCATTCACAACTCCTCAGATAATGAAGCAGTCCATGCCCTCATGCAACAAGACCTGGACGATGTTCAGGCTTGGGCTGATAAGTGGCAGGTAACATTCGTGCCACAGAAGTGCCAGGCAATGACTATTTCCAATAAGCAAGAGCCTAACCACCTCACCTTGACATTCAACGGTATTACCATCGCCGAATCCCCCACCATGAAAATCCTGGGGGTCACCATTGACCAGAAACTTAACTGGACCAGCCACATAAATACTGTGGCAACAAGAGCAGGTCAGAGGCTAGGTATTCTTCGGCGAGTGTCTCACCTCCTGACTCCCCAAATCCATTCCACCATCTACAAGGCACAAGTCAGGAGTGTGATGGACTACTCTCCACTTGCCTGGATGAGTGCAGCTGCAACAACACTCAAGAAGCTCGACACTATTCAGGACAAAGCAGCCCGCTTGATTGGCACCCCATCCACCAGCTTAAACATTCACTCCCTCCACCACCGGCGTACCGTAGCTGCAGTGTGTACCATCTACAAGATGCACTGCAGCAAACTCGCCAAGGCTTCTTCGTCAGCACCTCCCAAAGCCCACGGCCTCTTCCACCTAGAAGGATAAGGGCAGCAGGCGCATGGGAACACCACCACCTCCAAGTTCCCCTCCAAGTCACACTCCATCCTGACTTAGAAGTATATCGCCAATCCTTCATCGTCGCTGGGTCAAAATCCTGGAACTCCCTCCTAACAGCACTGTGGGAGTACCTTCACCACACGGACTGCAGCAGTTCAAGAAGGCGGCTCACCACCACCTTCTCGAGGGCAATTAGGGATGGGCAATAAATGCTGGCCTCGCCAGCGATGCCCACATCCCATAAACGAATTTTTAAAAAACCTTATCGAATGCCTTCTCAAAATCCAAATACACCACATCTACTGGTTCCCCCTTATCTATTCTGCAAGTTACAACCTCAAAAAACTCTAACGGATTTGTCAAACATGATTTCCCTTTCATAAATCCATGTTGACTCTGCCCAATCCTATTATTATTTTCTAAGTGCCTTGTTACCACGTCCTTAATAATAGATTCTAGCATTTTCCCTAATACTGATGACAGGCTAACTGGTCTGTAGTTCCCCGTTTTCTCTATCCTTCCTTTCTTAAATAGTGGGGTTACATTTGCTACCCTCCAATCCACGGGAACCATTCTAGAATCTATGGAATTTTGGAAGATGACAACCAATGCATCTACTATCTCTATAGCCACCTCTTTCAAAACCCTAAGATGTAGGCCATCAGGTCCAGGGGATTTATTGGCTTTCAGTCCCATTAATTTCTCCAATACTATTTTTTTACTAATATTAATTTCTTTCAGTTCCTCATTCTCGCTTGACCCTTGGTTCTCCACTATTTCGAGAGGTTTTTTGAGTCTTCTTCCATGAAGACAGACACAAAGTATTTGTTTAATTTCTCTGCCATTTCCTTATTGCCCATTATAATTTCTCCTGTCTCAGCCTGTAAGGGACCTACATTTACTTTCACTAATCTTTTCCTTTTTACATACCTATAGAAGTTTTTACAGTCTGTTTTATGTCTCTCACTAGTTTACTCTCTATTCTATTTTCCCTTTCTTTATAAATTTCTTGGCCCTCCTTTTGCTGAATTCTAAAATCGTCCCAATCCTCAGACTTACTGCTCTTTTTGGCAACATTATAAGCCTCTTCCTTTGATCTAATACTATCTTTAGCTTCTCTTGTTAGCCACAGTTGGACCACTTTTCCTGTGGGGTTTTTGTGCCTTAAAGGAATGTATAATTGTTTTAAATTATGTATTAATTCTTTAAATGCTAGCCATTGCTTCTCTACCATAATAAGTTTTAATGTAGTTTCCCAATCTACCTTAGCCAACTCGCCCCTCATACCTACATAGTTTGCTTTGTTTAGATTTAAGACCCTAGTTTCGGATTTAACTAAATCACTTTCAAACTTAATATAAAATTCTATCATATTATGGTTATTCTTCCCTAAGGGCCCCTTTACTACAAGGTTATTAATTAACCCTTTCTTATTGCACAATACTAGATCTAAAATAGCCTGTTACCTAGTTGGTTCCTCAACATACTGATCTAGAAAACTATCTTGCATACATTCCATGAATTCATCCTCCACAATATTACTGCAAATTTGGTTTGCCCAGTCTATATGTAGATTAAAGTCCCCCATGATCACTGTATTACCCTTGTTACATGCACCTCTAATTTCCTGATTTATACTCTGCCCTACATTACAACTACTGTTTGGGGGTCTATAAACAACTCCCACCAATGTTTTCAGGCCTTGCTGTTTCTTAGCTCCACCCAAACTGATTCTACTTCTTGATATTCGGAGCTAAGGTCCTTTATCCCATCCTTTAGTATCAGGAATTTCCCACTCTTTCCAAATTCCCAACTGAAACACTGGGCTCGATTTTTATTCCCGAGGCAGGTTGGAGTTGAGTTGCGTGGTGGGTGGGTTCTGGAGCCGCTTCCGGCGGGATCAGCTGCTGATGTCCAATTTTGATTTAATCAGCTTGTTGAGTTCAATGAGGCGCGCTGGCTGGTCCAATGAGTGGGATCGGGTCGGTTGGCTGCCTCTGATGATGTCATAATAGCAGCTGGTTTTCAAGCTCCCATCCAGCCAAAGCCTTTCTCTTCTGGATTCTGATAGTCAGTGAGATTGATCTATCCACAATAACTTCTTCCAGAGGCAAGGCAGCTCCTCGATTTAATGATGACTCCCTCCAAGTTCTTGTGGATGCTGTCAGAGGGCGCAGGGAGATTCTCTTCCCTCCTGATGGCCGGAGGAAGCCTCCTCAGCAGACCAAGGCAGCCTGGCTGTGCATTGCTGAGGAGGTCAGCGCAAGGTCCATATGTTCACGCTCCTGGATCCAGTGCAGGTAACGGTTTAATGATCTTGTGAGAACATCAAAAGTGAGTATCCCATCACACCTACCTTGAATCTGCTTCCCTTCTCTTCTCATCACCAGCACTCTGCATTGTAAGCCTGCTCCTCCACATACCACCTTACCCTTACCTATCCATGTCTGTCTCTGCACTGAATCACTTCAGCATCCTGCCTATGCACCCCTTAGACTCTCTCTCTCACTGTTATGCAGTGACAACAACTAACAACGCACAGGGAGCTAGCTTCCTCTTGGCACCTCACTCCACTTTCGTCTCCCTCAAAGCTTCTATGTTAGGGATTCTGCACATTCACTCCATCACTGTGGTTGAAACTCCGCTTGTGTCCCTCCTTGCAGGAAAAGATAGCCCACAATAAGAGGGAGAGAGCACAGACTGGAGGAGGTACACCAACCCTAGCAACCTTGACAAGTGCTGAGGAGGCTGCACACAAAATTGCTGGAGGTGGCAAGGACCTGGAAGTGGGTGATGGAGAGACGGGCATTGACATTTAGTGATTGACTGCAATGGCATATGATGTTCATAGAGAATCGCATTGTATAATCTACAAAAAAGGATGTGTCTCTACATCAATATCAGATGTCTAAATCATGCCTTTACTCTCCCAGAGGACCATCGAGCGCCCCCCTCCCCACGATCCAGGACGAAGAGCCAGACTACTCCTCAGAGGAACCTGAAGCCTCTGAGGGACCAGCGTCACCAGGACTCAGCGCACTCAGCACCAGCGCAGCAACGCACACCTCAGTGAGGCCCTCGCGAGTTGGAGTAGTGTTGCCACCTGGTCTATCACAGCGCACAAGTGAGCATCAGCAGATGGTGGAGACAGCGACAGCAGTGGAGAGTCCTCCTCAGAGGTCGCAGGACTCTCCTAGCTCTGCTGAGCTACATGCAGACGCTGTGCCTCGGGGGCCATCCAGAAAAAGAGCGGCTCGGGAAATACAGGAACAAGTGCAGGAGTCTCTGGAAGGGTTTGCCTCCAAGGTTCGTGCGAATGTGGATAGAATGGAGGAGTCCATCTCTAACATCAGCACTGCCATGGTGGAGGCACCATGGATAGGATGGCAACCTCCATGGATAGGATGGCAACCTCCGTGGAAAGGCTGGCTACGACCATGGAGGAAATAAGTCGCCAGAGTCAGGAAAACATGGCGACTGTTCAAAATAGATTGTCATCTCTGGAGGAGACATGGGCAGCTATTGAGCAGAGAGACCAGAGCTTCATGGATGTCCTTGTGATGAGGACTTCCAGTGCAGATACGGGTCCTCATGGCCCCCCTGAAGTGCAGCAAGGTGCTCTCCTGCCACTTGCCAGCACTGAGGTGCGGCTGACCCATGAGACTGACGTTGTTGGCAGGACACAAAGAAGTGTGGGATCCTCTCCAAGTATCACACGACCATGCCACTGCGGAGCCCTCGGTCAGAGACCCACTTTGCGGAGCCAACTGAGATGGCTGTTTCAATCCCAGCACAGCTGCAGGAAGAACAGACTGGTGAAGAACCCTCCCAGGCTCCCAAACCCAGAGGACGTCCGCCAAAGGTGTTTTTTTTTATTTGTTTATGGGATCAGGGCATCGCTGGCAATGCCAGCATTTATTACCCATCCCTAGTTGCCCTTGAGAAGGTGGTGGTGAGCCGCCTTCTTGAACCGCTGCAGTCCGTGTGGTGAAGGTACTCCCACAGTGCTGTTAGGGAGGGAGTTCCAGGATTTTGACCCAGCGATGATGAAGGATCGGCGATATACTTCTAAGTCAGGATGGTGTGTGACTTGGAGGGGAACTTGGAGGTGGTGGTGTTCCCATGCGCCTGCTGCCCTTGTCCTTCTAGGTGGAAGTGGTCGCGGGTTTGATGAAGAAGCCTTGGCGAGTTGCTGCAGTGCATCTTGTAGATGGTACACACTGCAGCCACGGTACGCCGGCGGTGGAGGGAGTGAATGTTTAAGGTGGTGGATGGGGTGGCAATCAAGCGGGCTGTTTTGTCCTGGATGGTGTCGAGCTCCCTGAGTGTTGTTGGAGCTGCATCCATCCAGGCAAGTGGAGAGTATTCTATCACACTCTTTACTTGTGTCTTGTAGATGGTGGAAAGGCTTTTGGGAGTCAGGAGGTGAGACACTCGCCGCAGAATACCTAGCCTCTGACCTGCTCTTGTTGCCACAGTATTTATGTGGCTGGTCCAGTTAAGTTTCTGGTTAATGGTGACCCCCAGGATGTTGATAGTGGGGGATTCGGCGATGGCAATGCCATTGAATGTCAAGGGGAGGTGGTTAGACTCTCGCTTGTTGGAGATAGTCATTGCCTGGCACTTCTGTGGCGCGAATGTTACCTCCCACTTATCAGCCCAAGCCTGAACGTCGTCCAAGTCTTGTTGCATGCGGGCATGGACTGCTTCATTATCTGTGGAGTTGTGAATGGCGCTGAACACTGTGCAGTCATCAGCGAACATCCCCATTTCTGACCTTATGTTGGAGGGAAGGTCATTGATGAAGCAGTTGAAGATGGTTGGGCCTAGGACACTGCCCTGAGGAACTCCTGCAGCAATGTCCTGGGGCTGTGATGATTGACCTTCAACCACCACAACCATCTTCCTTTGTGCTAGGTATGACTCCAGTGGAACGTTTTCCCCCTGATTCCCATTGACTTCAGTTTTACTAGGGCTCCTTGATGCCAGACTCGGTCAAATGCTGCCTTGATGTCAAGGGCAGTCACTCTCACCTCACCTCTGGAATTCAGCTCCTTTGTCCATGTTTGGACCAAGGCTTTAATGAGGTCGGGAGCCGAGTGGTCTTGGTGGAACCCAAACTGGGCATCAGTAAGCAGATTATTGGTGAGTAAGTGTCGCTTGATGGCACTGTCGATGACACCTTCCATCACTTTGCTGATGATTGAGAGTAGACTGATGGGGCAGTAATTGGCCCGGTTGGATTTGTCCTGCTTTTTGTGGACAGGACATACCTGGGCAGTTTTCCACATTGTCGGATAGATGCCAGTGTTGTAGCTGTACTGGAACAGCTTGGCTTGAGGTGCGGCTAGTTCTGGAGCACAAGTCTTCAGCACGATAGCCGGGATGTAGTCGGGGCCCATAGCCTTTGCTGTATCCAGTGCACTCAGCTGTTTCTTGATATCACGTGGAGTGAATCCAATTGGCTGAAGACTGGCTTCTGTGATGGTGGGGACCTCAGGAGGAGGCCGATATGGATCATCCACTTCGGCACTTCTGGCTGCAAACGCTTCAGCCTTGTCTTTTGCACTCACGTGCTGGGTACCACCATCATTGAGGATGGGATTATTCTTGGAGCCTCCTCCTCCCGTTAGTTGTTTAATGGTCCACCACCATTCATGACTGGATGTGGCAGGACTGCAGAGCTTTAATCTGATCCGTTGATTGTGGGATCGCTTTGCTCTGTCCATAGCATGCTGCTTCCGCTTCTTAGCATGCATGTAGTCCTGTGTTGCAGCTTCCCCAGGTTGGCACCTCATTTTTAGGTATGCCTGGTGCTGCTCTTCTACACTCGTTGTTGAACCAGGGTTGGTCCCCTGGCTTGGTAGTAATAGGCAAACAGTTGATTGTTTGGCCTATGTGTTCTGGAAAATGGCAAAAGCACATTGAGGACTCAGGGCGACTTGCTTTTGTAATGTTGATGGTGAAAGTGGGTATAGCAGAGATGATGTATGACATTGGACAAATATCGCCTACAATTACAGAGCCATATGGTAGCCACCAATGGTTGAAGAGTAAGCTTATGCGAATGTGGCATGGCAGTGTGAATAACGTACTTGACGGGCAGCAGTGAACTGGAGGGTTGCTGCTTTGGTGACAACAGGGCACACAAGGCGCTCCTCATCCTCCTCCTCCTCCTCCTCTTCCCAGGAAGATCTGCGCTGAGCCACACGGCTGCTGCTCCTCTGATTATGAGGACCAGGATGAGAGGACATAAATTTTTCCCATCCCATTGCTATAGATTTCATTTGAGGCAACAAGCTTGCAAGCGCACAGTCGAAGTGGCCTGAAATTATTCCATTCAAGTCACACTGCAGATGGGTGTCAGCTTGAACAGTCACAAGGTTAGTAGATGTGCAAAATCTTATCCCATACCTACAACAGCAAAGTTGTTGCATTTGAATGTCAGCCATGTTTCAGGGGCGCTTTTAAAGTGCTCCACCAATGAATACAATTCATGTCCTCCAGCAACTCATCTCCTTGAAGCTGGCCTGTTACTGACAAGTCGGGAAACAGGAGCCAGAAGCACGAAAATGGGATACCACTATCAAAATAGGATTAGCAAGGCAGTTAACAGGCTCTTAACTGCTTTAATTACCTGTCCCATCGGTTCCAGTCGGGTCAATTTGGGAGCGGCTGAACAGACACTCACGAAAATCGGGTGAGGGGCGGGATGGAGGCGGGTTGGGTGTCTGAAGCCATTTTTTCCAATTTTCGCTACAGAACCGCCTCCAAACCTGCCTCCTCAGGGCTATTAAAATTGAGGCCACTCTGTTTAAGTGCACTCCATGTAATTCCGCTCTGTGCTCTACAGAACTCTTTACTTTTGTACTTTAGGAGCCTCACCCAATTTACAAGTGATGACTCTACTCCCCTGCTCTCTATGTTTAGCACCTATTCAAGACAAACACTTACAGCTGACTGGCAGTTAACTGCCACTGGCAGTCAGCTTCTGTTAACTACAGTTTTTAAAGTTCTAGGTTTAAATCAAAATATTAAACTAAATTTCACTATTTACAGCTTCTACTTACCCAATACTTACTAGAAATTCCCACTCTTTCCAAATTCCCAAATGAAACACTGTTGAAGTGCACTCCGTTTAATTCCGCTCTGTACTTAACTCCCAACCAAAAAGGTCAGAAATTCAAGCCACAGGATTAAATTGGGGTTTTAAATTAGATGGCAGATAATAGTGTACAGGGCTAAAGCCAAGAGCAAACAAGGATGTTGTGAGTGAGTTGAGAGTCCTTCATCATTGGCCACTGCCTGAAAAGCTCATTGCTAAAACAAAGTTCTTCCATTTGGAAACTTTCAGTAGAAGACCTGCTAACATTGCCATTCCCCTGCTTGCCCCGGGACCAATAAACTCAGTCCCATAATGCTTTATCTCCTCTGCACACTGTCTCTCAACACAGGCACAGAAGAGATAACTCGGCAGGTATTATGGGTGATGTTAAAAGTCCAGAACGTGTGGTCATTTGGAGTACTGTGTGGATCGCGCCAACAGGGGCCAAAAACACCGCTCGCTTCCTTCGAAAGCAGGCGGTTGGCAACTATAACCATAACCATTAGGTGCTTCCGACCCATCAGACAGTTCTTGTCCATTTCCCTGGTCAAGAAATGAAGCCGGACCAGGTTTAGCTAAAATAGCCTTTGGTGCAAAACCTTTGTCAAATATCCTTCATTAATGACTTTCAAGAGTCACATTTGAAACAGATCTTAATATTAGGCAAAGATTTATGGAAAGGAAAGAAGCCATTATTATTTTACTATTTATACAAAGCCTGCAGATCATCCAGCAGCCACTTACCAAATCCCAATTCAGCAATAATAGAGATGAACAACCAAGACACTCAATGAAAGCTCGGAAAAAGCAAGTATGCCACTTGCGGTTCATTTATTTTAATGAAATTAAGGGAACAATAGTGCATGAATGTTGATGCGACAGCAATAAAACCTGAAAAGGATCTAGATTTTTACAAAATGTTTTAGTAGCTGTAATGACAATGTTTCATTTCATGGTACATTTTCAAATGGTATCGTTAAACTACCTCCATATATTTCCAGCCTATGTATAATGTACCAAAAACTCATTGGCCCGGATTTTGCGGTCAGTGGAGAAGGATCGGCGCTCACGGTTCATCACGCTGACAGCTGCCCACAGGGTTTTTGCGGGCTTGCTCTAATCCGGCCTCTGTTTCAGGCATGGCGCCCTCTACAGGGGATCTGGGGCATCTGTGAGCTGGTCAAAAAAACAGCGGGGCTCTTCAACCAATCAGATTGAAGAATCCTCACTGAGACACACAGGCCTAGGAATTTGGCTCTGTAGCGCTCGATCTTTTGGCGCTACAATTGCCATATTGTGTCCAAAATGGCATCCGAGGAGCGCGTGCGCACTTCTGCTGCTGGCTACATCAGACGCCATTTTGGTGAGGTCGTTTGCATCTCAACAATCTCAACGCTGGAGCTAACGACCTCTCTTAACCTCCCCAAGCTGAACATGCGTTCAGCAGCAGGAAGGACCTCCAATCAGTGCTTTTTAAAGGGATCATCAACTACTTAGTAGCTGATTGATTTCTACTGGCTGTTGCTAAGTTTGTAGAAGTGTTTGGTGGTCAGATTAAGTCATTTAATCTCTCCTGCCTTCCATCCTATCACAGACCTCCCCTTTTGTTCTTTCCTCCCCTCCCCACTTTCCCTGCCCCTGCACTTGCTTAAAACCTGCTTTATCTCTGGCTTTTTCCAGTTCTGACGAAAGGTCATCGTCCTGAAACGTGAACTCTGTTTTTCTCTCTCCAGAGATGCTTCCTGACCTGCTGAGTATTTCCAGCATTTTCTGTTTTTATTTCAGATTTCCAGCATCCACAGTATTTTGCTTTTGTATTATTTATAAAAGTGTTTAGACGATGAAGAAAAATACCACATCCAGTCACTCGCGTGTCACCAGTCTTCTTCCCCTACTGCTGCAGGTTTTTTTTGCAACCACCTTCAAAGCCTTCTCAGAAGTATATAGTAATGTTCAGGCTGGCTTAGCCCAAAATATGGTGCAAATCACTAATGGAACGGAATCCAACTAGGAAGTTACTGAATGCATCAAAAGCACTGAAGTGAGAATCACTTGAAGTATTCATGCAACACTTTACGACCTGTTACATTCAGGCTTCGAGATGTATTTGAAAAGTCTGACCTCTATATGTATCATCACGGGGCTGAACGGCCATCCCAACTCCATAATTCAATGGAAAATATTCTACGCTGAGCCCAAACGGATCGGTGAATGCAATTCTTCATCCCCCACCAAGTGATGTTTCCCAATTGGAACTGCTCATTTCCATTCAATAGCAAGTAGCAGCATAGATGACCCATTGAAACACCCTCTGTGGCCATAAGAGTTATCATTACTGGCAGATGACAGATAATGCAAATCTCATTTAAAACACAAGTTGCATTCTAATGGTACAAATAGAATACTCAGCATATTATGTAGAACAAAGAACGAGTGCAACTCACAAAGTGAGGTCAATCTCACTCCTGAAATCTATTCTGTATTCTGTAGTTCAATATTAAAGGTTCTCTCTGTCACACAACATTAGTTCTAAGCAAATTGGCACTGAATAATTATATAGCTCATATTTCTATTGATAAACTGCCAGGCAGTTCAAAAGTCTTTTTTCTGTGAAGGAAAGTAAATGAAAGTAATTGATATCTGTTACATAAGATTTGCTTTTCTGAAATAACTTTTAGAAGCTGTGCAATAACTAAGGAACTCTATTCCAGGAGCAACACCAAAAATAAGGCCTTTTGAGGTGAAGAAATTTCATTCTACACTACAGGTTTGAGTCTTTGGATGAATCCAGCAAATTAAAACAAAATAGAGGTTGGAGGAACTAATGCCTCGACGAGGACAGAAAAGTTCAGGCAAAACACTGGAAGAGAAAAATACATTTACCAGATTCTTCAGGCGGGACCTAGACTGCTAAAGTTCAATTTTAACTATAAAATACATTCATGTATGAAAGAAACCTTAATTCATTTGAATATTTGTTTGCGTTGTGAATACTGATGTGAATACATCTGGGAACTGCCTGGAAGGAGCAAACTGAAGATCCCAAGTTAAAATGATGAGACGACTGAAGCAGCCTAGGCCGATGACTGTCTAGTAGGGTTGCCAACAATGTTCTGATGAAGGGACATCGACCTGAAACATTAACTCTGTTTCTCTCTCCACAGATGCTGCCTGACCTGCTGAGTATTTCCAGCATTTTCTGTTTTTATTTCAATGTTCCCTGTAATTTTTTTTTGGGTGGGGGGGGGTCCACACGGCCCCTTTAACGGGCTGAGCGGCCCATTCAAAGGTCCGCGCATGCGTGGTTCTTTTCAATTTAAAAGCCGGCTCACCGGCTGCGCGGGACCCCTGGAGTGCTGTGCGGCTGCGCGGCTTAAAGGGAACATTGGTTGCCAACCCTCCAGGATTGCCCTGACGTCTCCAGGAGTTAAAAACTAATCTCCAGAACACTGCTGCGATTAACCTAGGAGAACAATCTTAGCAGCATTCAAAAAAAAGGTGCTTTTTTTCCCATTTTCTTTGAACACTTTTGTTTACTAGTTATAAATCTATTGGACGTGGGAAAAAGGCTGTTTGACTGACAGTCAAGAATTATCCAATTGGGTAATCAAGTGTCTATTCACTTTCCAATTGGTGTGGGAAGGCGGTGCTCCGCAAGTATGGACATGTTGGATGACCAATGGCAGGAGTGCGAGGGCAGGAGACAGGAGATCAATTGATGACACCTCCAGTTATACCCAATCAGAGTTGGCAACCCCGCTGTCTAGTGATGATAATTCCAGTTCTTCAGTCCTCCCAGTCAGTTACCCCAGCATTATCAACGCTTTAAACATTTCATTTTTTTTTAAATCATCAAAAGAGAGGAGAAAAACTCAGTTCTTCCAGGCCCTGAGGGCAAGTTTCACTCTAAGGGGGCGAAATTCCCCTCGACAGCCATTTGGGGCGCTAACTGCAAAAAGTTCTGAGCCTCACCTAAATTCCCTGACATCGCCCCAAAAAGAGAGAGGGGCGCAACATCAAGGGCTAATGTCCTCAGTGGGGCGCTAACACCAGACAGCTGCCGATTTCAATTGAGTTCCAAAGAGATTTGATCGCTCGCGCTGCTTCTTTGCAGCTCTTAAAGGGAAGGTCCGATCATTCACCAGATGCTCATTTGCTTTGCTTGCTTCGAGGAGAACAGACACACACTGCCGACCCTTTTCATTGCTCTGAGAAGAACTGCCTGATAACCAACAACCTGTCGCTAAAAACGGAGGCGCACAGGCAGGCGAAGAACGGGAATTTTGCATCGGGAGCGCTAAAGGGGCGATGCGCTTGGAGATGACATCACAATCTCCGGGCGCAGAAGATGGGGGCGAAAACCGGTAGCGCCGCCGCTAACCTCCGGCCGAATTTCACGGGAGGCGCGGATATCGCCTCGGGGGTTAACGCCTCCCATCGGAGGCACAAACGAGGGGAATTTCGCCCCCGAAGTGCTTCATATACTGAACCCACATTGAGATTCCGATGGATAATTCACAAAATTTGTAGTTTGAGCCACTCAACAATTTGAGACTGAAGCTAATTAATTCAGAGTAATAACGGGGATTTTAACCCCCACCTCCCCCCACCCCCTTGACAGAAAGCAAGGGAGAGGCACAGGACTTCCTGCTGGGGAGTTTCGTGAGAGGCATGAAATAGACCGGGTCTCATTAACAGCTGCCCACCCGAGACAGGCGTAAAGAGGAAGCTGGCCAGTTGGCCTCAGGTGAAGGTCCGGCAGAGGCTGGTTGCAGGACGTGGGTGGTGTAGGAGGGGGGCATCAGAACGGTTTTGTAGGTTGAAGGAGGGATGCCTGAGGAAGGAGAGGCTCAAACTTTCCTTGTGGGGCTCAGGAGGAGTACAACGGCTCGTCAAGGTGCCACGGAGAGAAGGTTGTTTCACTTACCTTCATGTGCTTCCATTCTGCTCCTGCCGGTTTTACTGGTTAAAGCGTCCACGGTTGGCACTCCAATCAGTCGGTCGTGAGCTCCCTATCTGAGCAATAAGACCCAAATTTGGATGTGTTGACGAGGCTTCCGCGTGATTCAGGCAGATGTTTCAATCGCCTGGTGTTGAAACAGCCACGGACCGGTATTCGAGGGGAAAAAAGTACTGCGTGGTTTTTACTCCCATTCCGCCTGGGCCAAGGGAGTTAAAATCGCCCCTTATGAATCAACATCTCAAAATTAAAGTGAAAACCACTGATCCAAATGGAATCCAAACTTTGGGAAAGTAGTAATAAACATTAAACCTTACAATAATAAAGGAAAGCAAAAGTTCAATGCAGGGATCTTTGATTGAAGAAAATAGAAAACAAAAGAAACAATGGGAAATATTCTGAGGTCTTCTGTCCAACAGAAATGGGGCGATAGCAATCTGAAAATGGTGGGATATGACTTTATCGGCCTGTTCCCACTGACATTGTGGCCGGCGCCATCATTCCAAGGTCCTACTACAGGCCGTTGCTGGAGCGCCCACCTGAATCTTACTGTACAGGTTACAGTAAATTCACATAGAGAGGGTTGATAAACTTCTCTAACTGGCTGTTTATGTAAGCACATAAGCACAGTACTATTTTGCAATTGCCATTTTAGGACTCAACTGGGCAGAGCGAGCCCCAATAATTCTGACTAGTCTAGTTGAGGTTCTGGCCAATGGTGACCCTCAGGATATTGATGGTGGGACTGGGCGGTGGTAATGTCATTGAATGTCAGGGGGAGATGGTTACGCTCTCTCTTGTTGGAGATGAACATTGCCGGACATATAGTACAGAAGAAGGCCATTCGGCCCATTGTGCCTGTGCCGGCTCTTTGAAAGAGATATCCAATTAGTCCTACTTCCCTCTCTTTTCCCATAGACCTGAACATTTCTCCTTTTCAATTATATATCCAATTCCCTTTTGAAAGTGTAGGACGTGCGGAATTACCCCTCGCCCCGTCCAACAGGTTATAGAGTTCAGACTTGAGACTTATGAGAAATTTCACCAGACACACGGGTTCTGTCTTTAACCTTTTATTGTTCCTAAGACAGATTCAAAACCCCAACCACTATTCAAGCAGTCCACCAATAATATTACAAGAAATCATACATACAACCACCCGCCGATGATCTGTCCAGTGTTGATTGTATGTCCTCGTAGGCGAGATGACTGGCCAGGCCCCTCCTTCCGACTGCAGTAGCTCATGTTCTTTCAGTCACTGTCTTTTATACAGTTTTCCTTGCCTTTCTTAGTAAATCAATCATTCAGAGATTGTGAGAGGTGTTCGTTAATGTTCGACCTGAGTTGTTTGAGCTGTCAAACTTTCACACCCACACACCCTGCATGGTTACCCCTTAGCTGCCTTTCTCAAAACCCAAATTGTTCATTCACTCATAAAAGTTTACAGAAGTGGCAGTAACCACTCGGTCACACTTCACACATTACGTTGCGTCCTGTATTTCAGAACTCCCAATGTTTGACTCCTCCCTTTAGCCACCAAAAGTCGTTCCACAACCCTGTGGCCTGTTCGTTGGGGGTTTGTTTATCTCTGTTGTCTATGACTACCCCTGGCAGTCACAACCATTTGTTCTATCCAGTATCTGCTATCTGAAACACAGCTCTTGAAATATCTCCATCACAAAGCAGCTTGCAGATTCAATAGTTTGCTCAACGAATGTTTGCTGCCTTTTAGTAAAGCACATTCCATGTCCACTTATCAGTGAAAGACAGTCTGTTACATTCACCAACTTTATTTCACTTTGAAAAACCTTTTGGTCAGGCAAAGTATTTGAATATATACCAAAATTAAGAATTAAGGGTCTGTATATACTTACAAAAGTTACTATTGAATCTGCTTCCACCACCCTTTCAGGCAGTGCATTCTAGATCATAACAACTCGCTGCGTAAAAGGTATTCTCTTCATTTCCCCCCTGGATTTTTTTGCCAATTATCTTAAATCTGTGTCCTCTGGCTACCGACCCTCCTGCCAGTGGAAATAGTTTCTCACTATCTACTGTATCAAAATCCCTCATACTTTTGAATGCCCCTATCAAATCTCCCCTTAAACATTTCTGCTCTAAGGAGAACAATCCCAGCTTCTCGACTGGGGCACGAATGTGATTTGTAATTAGCCAGCCTCACACTGATTTGATTTCATACCTTCTATAACTAGCCTGGGACAAAGCTGAATTTCAAAACTGCCACATCTGTTGGACCTCCTGGGAACCTTCACATGTGAATCTCTTTCCAAAATGTTACCAGAATGTTAACGGTCCTGCCTCTGCTCTGCGAACAATAAAAAATAGTCGCCCAGGAAGTGGAGCTCTTTGCATGAATTCGAAAAAGCCGAAGCATGAGTGGTGACTATCAGAAGAGAAGTGGTGGCCGGTATCACTCCAATCTGGTGATTGTGCATCACACTCCATAGATACCCTGACCAATTATTGCAGGCTGAGCATGGACACTGCCATTTTTTAATTATGTATATAATACTACTTACCATATTAGAACATTTCCATTCTAGTTCTGCTGTTGGAGTTTTAACCTCCATTACTGATGTCGCTATGCTTGCCGAGTTTCTCCACGCAGCGGTTGATTTTATGACAAGAAGAGCAGTCATTTTGCATTTTATGTCCCAAGGCCATGGTTAGAATTGGTGTTCTAGTCCCAGAAATAACTTGCCTTAGGGTTTTAGACTCGGTTTGAGATCTCTTCTTTTAGTCAAGTTTCACTAATAGTCTTCAGAAAGACTTTGGGGGTCACTTTGACTTTGGCCGATATCGATTCAGCCACCAGTCAGGTACAATTTCTGTTAACTTGCACTCATTAACAGAGAGATTTCAATGTGGCTTTGCTCAATGAATCTTAGTCAATTGCAGTGTCAGGTGACAGTTTTGTGTTGAGTCAAATGCTGTCTCCTCCTAAGTATTTTTATTTTTATTTCAAGGGGGCAGGAAAGAGGCAGAAATGGTTTCATTTTATCTTTGATCCTATTAGGATCGCTGTCCTCTATATCAATAACTTTGACATTTTAAAGTGTATCATATCCTATTTGGATTCACCTCCTGAACCTATGCAGTTGAAACAATTTGTCTGCACAAACGCTATCTAATCCCTTCATCATCATATTTTTTTTAATTAGTTTATGGGATCTGGGCGTCGCTGGCAAGGCCAGCATTTATTGCCCATCCCTAATTGCCCTCGAGAAGGTGGTGGTGAGCCGCCTTCTTGAACCGCTGCAGTCCATGTGGTGAAGGTACTCCCACAGTGCTGTTAGGGAGGGAGTTCCAGGATTTTGACCCAGCGACGATGAAGGATTGGTGATATACTTCTAAGTCAGGATGGTGTGTAACTTGGAGGGGAACTTGGAGGTGGTGGTGTTCCCACGTGCTTGCTGCCCTTGTCCTTCTAGGTGGAAGAGGTCGCAGGTTTGGGAGGTGCTGCCGAAGAAGCCTTGGCGAGTTGCTGCAGTGCATCTTGTAGATGGTACACACTGCAGCCACGGTACGCCGGTGGTGGAGGGAGTGAATGTTTAAGGTGGTGGATGGGGTGCCATATAAACCTCGATCAAATCACCCCTAGGTTTGTACTTCTCTGAAGTGTAGAGAGCCAAATCATAGAGCCGATCTTGGTAACTAAGATCCTTTAAACTGGGAATTAATCCTGTGTCTCTCCTGTGCACGCTTTCCAAAGCCTCAATATCAGCCACCATGCGAGGAGACCAAACCTGGACACAGTATTCTAACTGAGGCCTAATCAAGGTCTTGTACAAGGACAAAATAATATGCTTTGTCACTTGCTCCAAAACATCATCTGTTATTAAAACAATGATTGCTGTTACATATCTGGAAATAGGCTAAATAAATGCACTTTTCTCCATGACTGGATTAGTAGGGTAACTAGTAGGGTCACCCGTGATCCATTGTTCCCTTGGCAAACAACCCAATCCTTGAAAATGAACCTTATATTCCTCTGTAAGCGCTCTTGTAGCCCACGTTACTATGAGTTGTTACTGACAGTACCCTTTTTAGTAGATTACATTTTTCACAACCACTAAGACCTTGAATTGGCTGAATGTCATTTGGTATCACTACAAATAGTGACTTGAATTTGGATCCCAGCTGATATGTGTCACTGGCAACTCACTTTCTTTTGACTAGCATGGTTGTTCAGGAGAACCCCATCACTTTTTGTTAGCTTCCTTCAATGGAGGTCTTTTCTGTGATTTGTTAACATGTCGCTCAGACACGACATCCACTTATACTCTTGTCATCAATTTAAATGATAGGTTATTTCGGAATATTAAGAACATAAGAAATAGGAGCAGGAGTAGGCTATTGGGCCCTTCAAACCTGCTTCGCCATTCAATAAGATCATGGCTGATCTTCTGCCTGAAACTCCACCTTCCCGAACTATCCCCATATCCCTTGATTCCCTTAGTACCCAAAAATCTACCAATCTCTGTCTTTCCAGAGGAAATTGCTCTCGAGCATCAAAAGTGAATGAAATCGAGTAATATCTTTTAATTTAAAGAAAGTTATGTGTTTTGCCAATTTACATTGGGACCTGCAGCTGTTGAATTTCTTGCTGCCAAATTTAAGAGGCCTACTGAGCCAACAGATTTGTTGATTGTCAATCAGGATGGCATGAGCGCAGTAAAAGGAAGATTTCAGAAGTTTATTTCTCCTCAACATGTACCTGCAGTTCTACAAATAGTCTGGAAGGTTTGGTCGGTGACTAAATAGTTCCCTTTAAAGTCAGAATCTGTCTTCTGCTCTTAAAGAGGAACTTTCACCACTGATAGACTCCCCTTAAAGTGAGTTACAAAGATTTTTCATTAACTTTCCTTTCCTTTTTTGCTATTGATGGTTTTAAATACTTTGGTTTACACCTCCGCTCCATTTGCATAAGACTACTTTCCTGATAAATTAATTGTTGGTGAGGATTTCAAATTGGTTAAGTGGTTTATCGATGCAATCATCAGATTAAGTGAGGTAATCGCATTCAATGGTTTAATTGCTAATTTACAGAGGAATTGCAAAAACTAGTTATCTTATCGTGCATTAGGATTTATTGATAGAATGGGTAGCAATGTATTCATGGTATCAACAAAAGTGCTGATTTGCCTGTAAATCTGTGGCAATGAAGGCACAATGTCAAATAATAAAAATTAGACTTTTGCACACATACACAGACATATTTTATATATACATATATTAATTGATCTCCCGTGGTATTGTACACAGTAATTTGGAGAATATGGCCTCTCTCTCACGCTCCTGTCTCTCTTGTCTTGGGGTTGCTGTTTCCCTCTCTGTCTCTCCTCTTCTGCTTCTGTCTCTCTCTTTGTCTTCTATTCTGCTTCTCTTTTGTTTTTCTTTTTGCTTCTCTCTGTCTTATTTTTACAGGTGGGAAATGGTACAGTGTGGTGTAGCTGTAAATGGAACCACCAACAGCTGCAGACTGCATTTGCTGGTGGGGGTTGTTTATGAGGGAAATGTAGTCCTTTGTGGTTTCATTCCCAAGCCCTGGGAAATTAGATACACTGCACACGTTGAGACTGATTCAGATCACAGTGTCACAACTCTGGACAAAGGTATCAAGTCCAGGCTTTTGGGAGAGGCTGAGGCATTCAAATAAAAACATTAATAATCACAACAGAAGGCGCAAAAGACAATTACATGGATCAATTTAATCATGTTATTGTGAAATACATATATTTTTTTTAACTTTATTTAAACCCTTATTTTGGGCATAGTAATTAGTTACTGAGAAAATGTGACAAATCAAAATTTTCAGGTGAAAAATACTCTCATAAACTAGCAGCTATTGTGTGAGAGCAGGCATGAGTGATTCTGTGACAGGCAGCCATGACACCTTTAACATTGAAAACACATATCACAGCGCCACCTACAGGTGTAACAGGTATTGTAGGTAATGGGGTTTTCCTTCAGACCAAGGTTGATATAAGAATTTTTAATGAAACCTATGCACCATATACCAAATTTAAAAATATAGGAGATTATTCACCTGTGATAAAGAATGCCAAAGGAAGTAAGTTTAAAATCCAGGAAGCTAAGAGTAAGAAGAGAAGTCAGTCAAGAGGTATTAGAGATGTGGAGTAAGTTGTCAGGGAAGAGCATTGAAGTGAGCAGGATTCTAGAGGCAAGTATGTGAGCATCTGAAAAGAGAAGGGATTGAGGGATATGACAAGAAAGTGGATAGATGGTGTTGAGATCTATCAGTAAGGGATGAACTTGTTGGACCTTGTGGGCTATTCCTTCGACTAAAATAAAATCTTATTTTCTTAATCCATAAATCTTTTTTGGTGATAAAGGTTAGGTAGCATACCAAAAATATAGAACATTTTGACTAAATTACTAAAATATTCACCCTGGTATGAATAGTACAATTGAGTGCTGATGGTCTCAGCGGGGAATTGGTCTTGGAGTTACTAAGCACAGCAATGTAAAGTAGCTGCATTGAAATGAAAGGACAAGGTCGCTGAATTATTTCTTTTTATTCGTTTGTGGGATGTGGGCGTCGCTGGCAAGGCCAGCATTTATTGCCCATCCCTAATTGCCCTCGAGAAGGTGGTGGTGAGCTGCCTTCTTGAACCGCTGCAGTCCGTGTGGTGAAGGTACTCCCAAAGTGCTGTTAGCGAGGGAGTTCCAGGATTTTGACCCAGCGACAATGAAGGATCGGCGATATACTTCTAAGTCAGGATGGTGTGTGACTTGGAGGGGAACTTGGAGGTGGTGGTGTTCCCATGCGCTTGCTGCCCTTGTCCTTCTAGGTGGAAGAGGTCGCAGGTTTGGGAGGTGGTGCCGAAGAAGCCTTGGCGAGTTGCTGCAGTGCATCTTGTAGATGGTACACACTGCAGCCACGGTATGCCGGTGGTGGAGGGAGTGAATGTTTAAGGTGGTGGATGGGGTGCCATATAAACCTGGATCAAATCACCCCTAGGTTTGTACTTCTCTAAAGTGTAGAGAGCCAAATCATAGAGCCGATCTTGGTAACTAAGATCCTTTAAACTGGGAATTAATCCTGTGTCCCTCCTGTGCACGCTTTCCAAAGCCTCAATATCAGCCATGCGAGGAGACCAAACCTGGACACAGTATTCTAACTGAGGCCTAATCAAGGTCTTGTACAAGGACAAAATAATATGCTTTGTCACTTGCTCGAAAACATCATCTGTTATTAAAACAATGATTGCTGTTACATATCTGGAAATAGGCTAAATAAATACACTTTTCTCCATGACTGGATTAGTAGGGTACCTAGTAGGGTCACCCGTGATCCATTGTTCCCTTGGCAAACAACCCAATCCTTGAAAATGAACCTTATATTCCTCTGTAAGCGCTCTTGTAGCCCACGTTACTATGAGTTGTTACTGACAGTACCCTTTTTAGTAGATTACATTTTTCCACAACCACTAAGACCTTGAATTGGCTGAATGTCATTTGGTATCACTACAAATAGTGACTTGAATTTGGACCCCAGCTGATATGTGTCACTGGCAACTCACTTTCTTTTGACTAGCATGGTTGTTCAGGAGAACCCCATCACTTTTTGTTAGCTTCCTTCAATGTAGGTCTTTTCTGTGATTTGTTAACATGTTGCTCAGACACGACATCCACTTATACTCTTGTCATCAATTTAAAAGGTAGGTTATTTCGGAATATTAAGAACATAAGAAATAGGAGCAGGAGTAGGCTATTGGGCCCTTCAAACCTGCTTCGCCATTCAATAAAATCATGGCTGATCTTCTGCCTAAAACTCCACCTTCCCGAACTATCCCCATATCCCTTGATTCCCTCAGTGCCCAAAAATCTATCAATCTCTGTCTTGAATATACTCAGTGACTGACCATCCACAACTCACAGGGATAGAGAATTCCAAAGATTCACAACCCTCTGAGTGAAGAAATTTCTCCTCATCTCACCCCTAAATGGCCGGCCCCTTATTCTGAGACTGTGACCCCTGGTTCTAGACTCCCCAGCCAGGGGGGAACATCCTCCCTTCATCATAGAATCATTTAGAAACAACTAGATGCAGCTATGGGGAAGCATAGGTTGGTTAAAGCTGGATGAGTTGGGATGGGTTAAATGGCCTTCCTCATCTGTAAGTATTTTGTGATCTTCGACTGTTTCATCCTCCAGTAACAGTAATATCAAATCTTGCCGATTTGTTTAACTTACAGCTAATACGTGCATGTAAATTCCCTCAAGGGACTTTTCTTCCACGGTAATGCCTTTGATTTTGCCTTTTCAGCGATTTGCCACATCTTGCACTGTTGCTACATTGTGTGCATGCTTTTTCAAATGCAATGTTTCGATCTGTGCTGTGTTCCACACAGTTCGCACATGATTCTTTTCTTCCTCTCGTTTAGCTTTGATTGAGAATATCCGAGGCTTCTCATTTGACTGTTCTTAATCCATTCCTCAACTACTGCCTTAATGCTTCCATTTTTACTCACTGCATAATTCTTTGGCCTGCTCTTTTCTTGTTATTTATTTTCCCTGTGTTTTCGAAGGTCAAGTCTCGTTCCCTTGGCAGTTTTTCTCTCTGAGAATTAGCTTGTTTTCCTACAAATTATTCTCTCCAATGCTAGTGATTCTGTGAGTTAGAAATTCAATTGCATATTGACCTATGTCTTCTCATGCTTTCTACGTACATCTGAAAATTGCCTGTCAAAAATCACAGCTTGTGTGGGGTTGCTGGATCTCTCTGAGGTATTCATTATTACATCTCGTACCAGATACTCTCCTTGCTCAAAATTGAAATTATTGTAAAAATGTATTGCTCATTCCCCTCCAAAAATATAGAATTTTTCTCTTCCCTCTTTCTGCCATCTGCTCTTATAGCTGTTAAATATACCCCGAACCACTATTTAAACCTTTTCCAATCTTCTGAAGATTAGGTGGAGACTGCAACTTAATCATTTTAACATTTGTTTTTTTCACTTTCTTCTTTTATGGTTACTTACTGTGATTCGACTCTCCACTTTCACCTTTCCTTTACATTGAGCACTTCTGACACCTTCGCCTGGGTTTTCTGTAAGGGTTCTCCCGATCTTCCATTGTAACTTCCATGGTGGACAGGCAGAAACCCTGGAGAAACAATGTAAATGTCCATTTCCATGGTTTCTCTGGGGTTTCTGCTGAGGTTTCACTGAAGTTATGGCGGGAGATCGGGAGAACCCCAGTGAAAATTCTACCCCCATGTGTGTTTTTTTTTTAATGTTCATATTGTTGCTAGGGTGCCCAATAAATCAGTGTGCAGTATAAGGTGGGAGGAGGCTAGTGTGGAGCACAAACACCGGCATAGACCAGTTGGGCCGAATGGCCTGTTTCCGTGCTGCAATGTCTATGTAACTCTACGTATTGATAAAGGGATAGATCAATTATGGTTCAAAGCAACTTTACAGCGAAGCAACATTAGCTCAACCTTTGCTTACATGCTCCACCTTGTAGGCTAAGCTATTTCTTTGGCCCGGATCTAACCAGTTGTGACAGTGAAACATAGAGATAACCTTTGGAAATGCTCATATTCAAATTGATTTTTCATTATATCAGGTGTGCCAGAGCACTATAGTCAGAAGGCAAAAAATAAAAGCAGAAAATGCTGGGAATACTCAGCAGGTCTGGCAGCATCTGTGGAGAGAGAAACAGAGTTAACATTTCAGGTCGATGACCTTTCATCAAAATCGCCAGAAATCATCTAACTTGATGGGGTTAGTTGATATGGGCCTGATTTTCACAAACATTTAGATATTAGTTATTCATTTTACTGTTCGTCTGGTTCCAGCAAAGGCACCAGCATGTGCCATGGGAATGTGTGAGGAGTCACAACAGCTTGCATTTATATAGCGCCTTTAACATAGTAAAACGTCCCAAAGTGTTTCAGAGGAGCATTATCAAACAAAATTTGACACCGAGCCACATAAGCAGACAGGTGACCAAACGTCACTAACAACATTTAAGTAAATTCTTAACTCTGCCAAAACACAAGCAGAATTTTTGTTGCCATGATGTGAAAGTACAAGGGGGAAAAATTCAGTATCGCCCCGTTTGGGGCGCAATTATCGGCCGGGCACAAAGATTAGCGCCTGGCGCTAATTATCGCCTCCGACTGCAAACTTGACTTTTATCGCCCCAGAGGTGATTGGAGCGCTAAATCAGGCGCTACACATCTGTCTTAAGGCGCAAAGGCCGAGGAGCGAGGCGCTAACTCAGAGCACTGGCGAAGCTCATGTGATGTCAGTCAGCAATGGAACACAGACACAATGGCGCCGGCCAGTTCTTAAAGGGGAGGGTTGATCTTGCTTTCCATCCACATCCTGCTCATTGCAGCCTTGAATCTCGGCCTGGAGAGACCTGTACATCAAATCTGCTGGAAAGAACAATGGAGAGAACCAGGGAAAGAGCTCAGAGTGCAGCCCCCACAGTCTCTTCTAAATCGATACAAGGAAGGGCAAATCAAAATGAACCTGCAAAGTGCTGCTCAGTACCCAAAACTGCTTCACACAGCATTGAATCTCTCCAGAAGTCTCTCTCTCTCTCTCTCTCAGAATGCGTGGTTCAAAAATGTCACCAACAAAAAAAGGCAGGAAGCGGTCGCCTTTAAATAGCGCTCCGCCAGTCCCTTCCTGACTTCAAAACACTCCCCTCAACCTGTCGTTGCTAGCGGCAGGCGGTAAGGCAGGGGGCGCCACTCAATATCCGCTCCGGGGCGCTACCGGGGCGTTGCGCACTCGACTGACGTCATGATCTGCCGGCGCAGGAGATTGTGGCGGTAGTGTTTAGCTTCGTCGCAAAATGTCTAGTTAATTTCGCGAGTGGCGCAAACATTGCCGCGCCCGGGCGCTAGTTGCTTTGCGCCCCATTAGTTCCCTCTTAAGGCGCTAATGGGAGGCGCAACCAACTGAATTTTTCCCCCCAATTGTTTTGGTTCTGGCAAAGGAGAGAATATACATCTGAACAAGACGCTTTTCAATTCAAATGCTGTCCTGCACTCTGTCAATAAGATCAATGTATGCTTAACGTAGATCGATGTTCCAGTCCTTTGTAGTGCAGTGCTCAAGCGGAATCAGATTTGCTTGGTTCGACTGAAATAAGCTTCTCTCAATCGCCACATCCTCCACATTCAACGGATCATCCTCTGCCATTTCCGCCACCTCCAGTGTGATCCCACCACCAAATACATCTTGCCCTCTCCTCCCCTTTCAGCATTCTGAAGGGACTGCTCCCTCCGTGACACCCTGGTCCACTCCTCAATCACCCCCAACACCCCTTCCCCTTCCCACAGCACCTTCCCGTGCAAGCACAGGAGATGCAACACCTGCCCTTTTACCTCCTCCCTTCCCACTGTCCAGGGCCCCAAACACTCTTTCCAGGTGAAACAGCGATTTACTTGTACTTCTTGGAATTTAGTATACTGTATTCGCTGCTCAGAAAGCGGTCTCCTCTACATTGGAGAGACCAAACGCAGATTGGGTTACTGCTTTGCGGAACACCTCCGTTCCATCCGTAAGCACGACCCTGAGCTTCCGGTCGCCTGTCACTTTAATTCTCCACTCCGCTCCCACTCTGACTTCTCTGTCCTTGGCCTCTTACACTGCTCCAATGAAGCTCAACATAAGCTCGAGGAACAGCACCTCATCTTTCGATTAGGCACTTTACAACCTTCTGGACTCAACATCGAGTTCAACAATTTCAGACTATAACCTCGGCCCCTATATTTTTTTCTCTCACATGGCAGCTGTTGATGATTCTGCCATTTACATCTCATCGAGAGTCATCTTTTGTTTCTTAACTATTCCCATTACCATCTCCTTTTGCCTTGCACCATCATCCCTTTTGTCTTTTAATCTCTCCTGCCTTCCATCCTATCACAGACCTTCCCTTTTGTTCTTTCCTCCCCTCCTCCCTTTCCCCGCCCCTGCACTTGCTTAAAAATCTGTTACATCTCGAACTTTTTCCAGGTCGACCTGAAACATTGGGGGTGATTTTGCCAATGGGAGCTTCTGGAGGCGGGTCTCCCACTTATCGGGTTTCAGTCCCGCCTTCAACAACTTCTGGCCAACCCATGCTATTTTCCCTTGATTGACCTTGTTAAGCCCGCCCAGCGGGCTTAGCAGGCCAATTAAGGGAAAGCCAGTTGCCGAGAATGTCAACGTATGACATTTCATCTGTCAAACAGTGACATTCTCTGTAGTTTGATGAGGTCTTGAGTTCTTTTCTTTTGCAGAAATGAGATGGTTGTTGCATTGGAGAATGCAACAGCCATCTGTCATCTCCAACACGGAGGTCCGAGACTCTCCGCATACACACCGACTGAAGCCTGCAGGAAGAAACAAAGGTAAGTACACTTTTACTAACACTTTGCACTTACCTCAGATACTCACCTCTCCACTCTTGCACCCATCACTTACCTTTACAGCACACTTTTGCACCCCCCCGACCCCCCCGACCCCCCCGACCCCCGCAGACCCAGTACTCGCTGAGCTGACCTGGCGGGTTTTGGAGCCTTCGGGAAGCCCGCACTTCTGAGGGCAAAAAGGGGATAATCCTATTTTCTGTCTGTTGACTACCTGTTAACAGGCAGTTAATAGGCTTTAATCCCTTCCCGCCTCCAAGGAGATGGGACCCGGCGCGGGACGGCTACCCGCCTCCTGGCAAGATGGCATGGAGGCGGCTTGGGGGCAGGTTGGGCACCCACCCCCAAATTCTGCAATTTTCCCAGCAGTCCCGCCCCCATACCTGCCTCCCCAGGGCTGGCAAGATCACGCCCATTATATCTCTGTTTCTCTCTCCACGATGCTGCCTGACCTGCTGAGCATTTCCAGCATTTTCTGTTGTTATTTCAGATTTCCAGCATCTGCAGTATTTTGCTATTGTTCTCTCAATCTCCTTCAGCTCAGGTAGAATTTAGCTCTGACTTTCGTCTACCGAAAGTGTCAAAACTTGCCAATGCGCATGAGACTATGGGCTGGATTTTCTGGGGGGTCACAGGGTGCGATCGGTGGCGGGTCGGGTGGGAAAGTGTTTTTTTTCCCCAGCAGGTTGGGACCCTGCTGTGAACCTGCCACCATGCGCCTCTCCCCGATGTCGGGTCTGTCAGCGCTGAGCAGACCCAACACGCAGTATCGGGTTCACAGCGGGGGACCCAGTTCAGGTAATTAGTGGCTTGTTTAGAGCCACTTAAGAATGAATTTCAGCTCACCTTCTGCATTTGACAGCTCGCCCACGGGGTCCCCGCTGGTCATGGACCACATCTGTCAAGCTGAGGTGGGATTTCATTGGCTATTGAATCAGCTGTTGAGTTGACAGCTTCAAATGTACAGTAAAAGCTCCCACCTTACAGAGATATCTTCCCTCAGCCACAAGCTCTTCCTCACTGCATTTCCACAACAGATTCACCATGCTGCAAGTCCTTACACAAGTCTCCATCCAGTCTGACCTCTTTACCTCTCTCACCATTGACAAATCGCTTCTGTCATCTCTACTTCACCTGCCATCTATTCCATCAGCATGGGTGCCCTTTATACTCTCTCACCTTGGTCCTCAGAGTCTCACCACGATCATCCCCAACACCAGCAGCACCAGGCACACCAGCAGCACCAACAATAACAGCACCAGCCTTCTCCGCAATCACCTGATGCCGCACAGGACACAGGGCATCAGCACCCGACCACATTACTGCCCGGGACGCCAGGGATGGCCTCACCATGGCCAGATTTACTTCACTTGACACTGTACACCCTGGCTGCCACATGATGCGCCAGGTTGGCACCACCCCACACCAACACCATAAAGCATCCCTACAATGACCAAGCCATTCCTTTCACACTCATCACCATTGCGGGGGGTACCGTTATGTCTCACCATTCACTGCAACTCACTAAGCCACTTCCAAAGGTGCACACAAATCTGTCCAAGAACGCAAAGTGTTGAAAATAAAGGTTTCAATGTTTGACACCACATTAACAGAAACTTTACATGAACATTGGATAAAACACCCAAGAGCCTACCCTTGTGTGTTGTTAGTTGGTAGGATTGCACTAGGATGAGGGTGAGTGTGAGGGGTGGCTAGTGAAATGTGGATGTGATAATGTAGATAGAGAGGGAAGGGTGGAGGTATAAGTTGGTGTGAGTAAGGATGTGCAGGAGTAGGGTAGGGAAGGCAGAGTGATGGGGATGTGATGAGAGGCACAGCAGGAGGAGCTTGAGTGTGGTTTTGTACTAACGTTTCGTGATCCACTGACATCATTGAAAGGTTTGCAGCACTGCACCCAGGTCCTCCTGACGACATCCCTGCTTCTGCCCTCCTCTGCAATGTGCAACCAGGTTTGTGTTGATCTCCTGGGGAGGTCTCTCCTGCCCATGGGAAGGGAAGAGGACCTCCCTGCGTGCTGTGACTTCCTCCATAAGCATATAGAGGGAGTCATGGAAGAGCCTAGGTGCAGCCTTGTACCTCTGTGCAGTGCTTGTCAGTGTTTGCAGCACCTCAGTGCTGTAGAACACTGACAGCACAAATGTCAAATTAAAGTTGGCCGTGGTCCCTTTAAGGAAACCAGCTGATGACGCGTCATCAAATGACGTCACCAGACCCGCTTCCTCTAATTGGCCAGCAAGCAAGCCCCATCAATGTAAATTTGTTTCAGAGGCCGTGATGGAGCCAGCAGCGGGGCCGGGACCCGCCACCGACGTCGTCCACCACGGACCTGCCGAGGTCAACAAAATCGCGACCTGTGTTATCAGAGGCCGCGAAATTCCCAACATTAGCACCAGTACTTATGACCGCTTTGAAAAAAAGATAGTGTCCGCCTTGCTTCTGCCCACTTCCAGTGTGGCCCGCGCTGTTCGCCATCTTGGTGAGGGTGATAGCGCGGGCGAGACATGTGTGCGCGGCATCATGCAGAGTAGGCAGATTGTGACGTCAGTCAGTGTGTAACGCTGATTTGACACAAGACCTGCCATTTTGGACGTCGCTGCTCCATTCAGCGTCCTCTCCTAAACACACACAACTGAACGTGTGTTCAGCTGCAGGAGGGACCCGCACACCAGCACTATTTAAAGGGATACATCCAACTTGCAGGTAATTTGATTATTTCTCTTGTACTGGCTACTGCAGAGTTTGTTTGAATACTGGATTGCTGGAAGACATTTATAACATTGTTAAAGTGTGTAGGGAGAGCTGCTGGACGGTGGGAAGGCGTTGGCTGCTACTGGAAGGCCTCTGCCTACACCACTTGCTCCCAGTCATGGGGGCTCTAGTTGCAGTCCCCCTCGCACTGCAGCTTGACTGGGAGATGGAGCAAAGAAGACAAGCTGCTCACAGATGGAGGAGGGCTCTCAGCAGGAGGCCTTACCCACCTAGGGTCTTCAGGGAGCACTTCTCCTACCTGTACCTAAACCAAGAGCAGTTTGTTCGGCGGCTCTGCTTCACCAAGGAGGTGGTCACAGAACTCTGCCATCTCTTGGAACCAGACCTGCAGCCTCAGAGCAGGGAGACGACGGAGCTGCCAGTGGTTCTCAAGGTGACCGTGGCCCTGAACTTTTTTGCCTGCAGATCCTTCCAGGCTGGAACAGGTGACATAGCAAACATCTCGCAGTTCGCCGTCCATCGCTGCATCCGGGAGGTCACAGAGGCTCTGCACTCTAGGAGAAGAGGCTTCATTATCTTCTCTCTAAAGTGAGAGAAGCAGGAGGAGCGCATGTTGTTTTGCCAGGATATCAGGCTTCTCCATGGTGCAGGGTGCCATCGACTGCACACACGTGGCTTTGCGGGCTCTGCATCTCAATGGTGAGATGTACCGTAATCGCAAAGGGTACCACTCACTTAATGTGCAGTTGGTGTGTGACCACGCCCAGCACATCATGATGGTGAATCCCTGGTATCCTGGCAGGAGTCATGATGCCTTCATCCTGTGTCAGTCCGCTGTACCCACAATCTTCCAGCCACCACGTCAAACCCGAGGGTGGCTGCTAGGTGACCAGGGCTATCCGCTCTACACCTGGCTGATGACTCCCTCCGCAACTCCACCACTCGTGGCGAGCAACCATATAATGACAGCCATGCTGCCATGAGGAACGTCATCAAGCAGACTATCGGGGTGCTGAAGCAACGGTTCCGCTGCCTGGACCGCTCAGGAGGAGCCCTCCAGTACTCACCGGAGCTGGTGTCACAATTCGTGGTAGTCTGCTGCATCCTCCACAACTTGGCCATCATGAGGGCGCAGCCCTTGCCACCACGGGTTCCACAACCACCTCAGGAGAAGGAGGAGGAGGAAAGGAGGAAGCAGCCTGCAAATCCCTGTTCCGGGCGGGCTGTCCATGAGCGCATCATCAGACTCCGCTTCCCCTGAATGAAACCCCAGATCCCCGTTGCTCAACACTTCCCCAACTTACCATCCCTCTGTCACAGAACATCACAGCGTCCTCTTGGCCACAATGCTGAAATGAAAGCAACCACAAAACAAACATTCCAAACTACATTTATAAATGATAATTCCAAAACTACATAACAAAGTCAGCTAATCAATCTTGGGCATTCCTTTAGTGCCTGTCTGTCATGTGCCTTTGCCAATCCTAGTGCTCCTATGAAGTGCTACCCAAGTGCCTGCAGCATGGCTGGTGGATGGCTGATGACTTTCCATGGGCGAGACTACAGATGGCCTTACAGGATGTCCTCGAGCAACTCTGGGCCTAGAAGGCCCGGCTGTAGACTGCACCATCTCGGCATGGGCAGTAACAGTCTGGGCTGGCAGGCAGACAGGCACCAGCAAGGGCACTGGCGGAATGGTAGTGGTGGAACTATGAATGTTGTCATCCTGATACAGGACGACAGGTTCATGTTCCACGGAGCCACTGCCACTCCCCCAGGGCGACACCTCAGCAATCCTAGTAATCTGTTGGAGGACAGGTTGCTGGACTGCTGTAACACCCTGCAAGCCCCTATCACACTTGTAAGCACAGCCACGATGGCAGCAGTCTGAGCTTGCGTGGCAGCAAGCTGAGCCTGCATGAGAGCAGTCTGAGCTTTCACTGCAGCACTCAGATATTGAGTCGCTTCCGCTTGTGCTACAATGGAAGCTGAGACATCGGCCATCAGACCCAGCATCATGGTTGGGTCCACATTGCTCTAATAGAGTTGCCCGTCACTTCCATCCTGGAAATCATGGGCTCCAAGCTCTCCGCAAAGCCCAGTGCATGGTTGGAGCCAGACTCCTCCATGCTCCTTGACGGTGACAAGCCGCTCTCTGGCAGGCTTGCCAATGCACCAAGCATTTCTGTGTGCATGCCCATCACCCTTGTTCTGAAGGCCGCCCCATCGAAGTCCTCATCTGAGTCCTCTGCAACAGAACTCGTGTGCGCCCTCATCCTCCAGGGAGCTGGCACCTGCACTACCTTTTCCCCCTGCCCTGGCTTCTCGTACCTGGTGACTCACCACGTGCAGATCCCGCCTCTATACTACCCTGTAAAATTCGCATTGTACCATTTTCTAAGCTGGTGCCTGAGAGTGCCAGATTGAGTGCTGGTGTCTCTTCTTCTTTATCACTCTCCTCCTCTTGCTCTTCCTTCAGGCTGGGCTGGTTGGAGTACTTGGGTATCTGAAAGGAGAAAGGCACAAGGGTCGGATTGTAGTGAGGGGATGGGGGAAGCAAGAGGTGCATGCTTACACCATCAGCAGCTTGTAAGTGAGAAGGGATTGTGGGATGAGGGGGAAGTGGGATGTGAGAAGGAGGATTAGGTATGAGCATACCGTCATCATCAATGCTTTCAGCCTCGCTGATCGCCACGACCTCAGTGACAGCCCCTCCAATGATATCCAGCACAGTATCCTCCAACTGGATCAGATTCTGCAGCCGTGCCTGCCCCCCGCCTGTTAGCTGCTGCTGTCTCCTGTTATGCGCCACCTTGGCCTGCAAGAGAAAGGGAAGTGTGTCAGTGAGTGTGGTGCAATATGTTTGGGTGATGTGCCTGTCTTGGTTGAATAGCTGGCATTGAGTGCAAGGTGTGAGATGTGGGTGTGAGGCTTGCAACAGTGGTAAGCGTGTGAGGGTGAGGTGAAGCTATGACTGTGAGCTATGAGGCGTGATTGCTAGAGATTGTTGGTAGGTGAGTGATGGGGGTGTGGTGCATTGAGCAGCGTGTGAGGCTACTGGTGCAGTTGGTGGGATATGGTATTTGAAGATGCATTCACTGACCTTGACTACTTGTGTGAGGTCATTCAACTTCTTTTGGAACTGGATCCAGGTCCTAGGGGAAAGACTGGCGGCACTAACCACTTCAGCAATCTGCTCCCACTGCCTTCTTACAGTGTGTCTGGAGGGCCTCCTGTGGGTAGAGGACCTGTCTCCTCCTATAGACCCCCTGCACCAAGGCCTCTATTGCAGCGTCCGAGAACCGAGGTGCCCTTTCTCTACCCTGTTTGCGACATCAGTACCTTCCCTTTTCCTTAGCTACACAAGCAATGAGGTTCTTCTTTCAGAAAGCACCTCCCCTTTGAGAAGTGCAGACAGCGTTTCACTCTGCAGGCAACCTTTAAATAGAGATCACACTTCCCACGAAATTGGGCACCCCGCTGAGCGCTGAGCCAACCAGCTGCGCGCTCAGCACTGAGCTCAGCGTTTCAATCATGTGAATTAGCAAGCAACACGAATTTCATATGCTGCCTGCATTACTTTCTGCCCGCGCCCGTTTTCGGGTCTTATCGAATTTAGCCCCCAGACTGTCGAGGGTTGAATGTTTCTCGAAGTGTCACAACAGCATAGCTGAAGATAAGTGACAACCTGTGCTTTTTTTGAACACTGAGAAAATATTTCATGACTATAACCAGCTCAGTTCAATTTGGTTCAAAGAAATCTGATTTGTTTCCAGCTGAAAGTAAATCTTCGCACGTACTTTTCTTTATCCTTCGGAGGCGGTTGCTATAACTATGGCCTATTATAAGAATAAACCCATGACTGTGCAATAAGGTATACCAAGCTCTTAATTCCCGTATAATTCTACTTTGGAACTGCAAACTAATTCCCTTAGTACATTACATTCTCCTGTGGGTCACATCAGATTTATTTCTCAGTGATAGCATCACAGCAGCCTGTCAATCATCACTCAGTCCTGCGTGACCTGTGCCTTTCATCTTTCCATTTCCCTGTGGCTGTGGCATGTGATAGATGGCCTGGGGATGCAATTTAGGGCAATGGTTTCATCTCGGGGTTCAGACGACATCGTCATGATATATGCATCTAACTCGTGGCCTCATTGCTCATTCCGAACCATGCATAATTTGGTTATTGTAGAATGGCTGTACTGCTGTGAATGGCCGTGTCAGCATTGTAATTCCCCCACCACCCCCCACTCCCAACCAATACCGTCTCAGAATACGGATTTCAGATTTAATCTTCTTCTCCACACGCCTCTGTGTAAAGATTTTATCACCTCTGGTGTGACTGTCACTGTGATTTAAATGCTGTGTGAAATCATTTGACCCTGTACTTAGAGGTTTAAGCACCTTAATAAAATGTTTAACTTCAGCTTATTTTATTTTAAATTTAGCCTGCAGATCAACGAATAAGGAAGAGCATCTAATGGAAGTAATGAGCACAAGGGCACATATGGAAGTGGGTGGGAGGAAGTGCACCAGCACACATAACAACAACTTGCATTCATATAACGCCTTTAATGTAATTAAATGTCCAAAAGCGCCTCACAGGAGCGCCATCAAACAAAATTTGACACCGAGCCACATAAAAAGATATTGAAACAGGTGACAAAAAGCTTAGTCAAAGAAGTAGGTTTTAAAGAGCGTCTTAAAGGAGAAGAGAAAGGTAAAGAGGCGGAGAGGTTTAGTGAGCGAATTCCAGCACTTAGGGCCTAGGCAGCTGAAGACATGGAATTTTGGAGTGAAAAAAATCAGGGATGCACAAGAGGCCAGAATTGGAGGAGCGCAGAGATCTCAGAGGGTTGTATGACTGGAGGAGATTACAGAGATAGGGAAGGGCAAGGCCATGGAGGGATTTGAGAACAAGGATGCGAATTTAAAAATCGAGCTTTAGCTCTCCAGCTCACACCTATTATTATTGCCTGGAAAATCTGAAACTAGTTTCTTTTTTCTTTTTGTTTAGTCATTTCACCATTAAAGAGTTGAAAGGACCAGATCTCCTTCCATACCTCTGTCGGTGGCACCTTGTTACCATCTGCGAGAATCAAATGAGTACTCTGCGATATGTTTATTCTCTCCCTTGCCACCACACTCAACAGATGAACTCCCTCCCACTCTTCCAATCAGCTCTTGGCACTGACAGGGTTAATACAGTAGAACATCTGGAGTAAAAAAAAATGAGCAAGTGTTGCAATTGAAGAGATTGAGTAGGAGATCAGATAAAGTAAAGCAACTAAAGCTAGAATTCAAGCAAGCACAGGCATCAGTCACAAGGAAGAACCATTGGAGGGATGCTTACTTTTTTTTTATTTGTTCCTGGGATGTGGGCGTCACTGGCAAGGCCAGCATTTATTGCCCATCCCTAATTGCCCTTGAGAAGGTGGTGGTGAGCTGCCTTCTTGAACCGCTGCAGTCCGTGTGGTGAAGGTACTCCCACAGTGCTGTTAGGGAGGGAGTTCCAGGATTTTGACCCAGCGACGATGAAGGATCAGTGATATACTTCTAAGTCAGGATGGTGTGTGACTTGGAGGGGAACTTGGTGGTGTTCCCATGCGCCTGCTGCCCTTGTCCTTCTAGGTGGTAGAGGTCGCGGGTTTGGGAGGTGCTACCAAAGAAGCCTTGGCGAGTTGCTGCAGTGCATCTTGTAGATGGTACACACTGCAGCCACGGTACGCTAGTGGTGGAGGGAGTGAATGTTTAAGGTGGTGGGTGGGGTGCCAATCAAGCGGGCTGCTTTGTCCTGGATGGTGTCGAGCTTCTTGAGTGTTGTTGGAGCTGCATTCATGCAGGCAAGTGGAGAGTATTCCATCACACTCCTTACGTGTGCCTTGTAGATGGTGGAAAGGCTTTGGGGAGTCAGGAAGTGAGACACTCGCCACAGAATACCTAGCCTCTGACCTGCTCTTGTTGCCATAGTATTTATGTGGCTGGTCCAGTTAAGTTTCTAGTCAATGGTGACCCCCAGGATGTTGATGGTGGGGGATTCAGCGATGGTAATGCTGTTGAATGTCAAGGGGCGGTGGTTAGACTCTTGTATGACGCGAATGTTACCTGCCACTTATCAGCCCAAGCCTGAATGTTGTCCAGGTCTTGTTGCATGTGGGCATGGACTGCTTCATTATCTGAGGAGTTGCGAATGGCACTGAACACTGTGCAGTCATCAGCGAACACCCCCATTTCTGAACTTATGTTGGAGGGAAGGTCATTGATGAAGCAACTGAAGATGGTTGGGCCTAGGACACTGCCCTGAGGAACTCCTGCAGCGATGTGCTGGGGCTGTGATGATTGACCTCCAACCACCACAACCATCATCCTTTCTGTTAGGTATGACTTCAGCCAGTGGAGAGTTTTCCCCCCTGATTCCCATTGACTTCAGTTTTATTTGAGCTCCTTGATGCCACACTCGGTCAAATGCTGCCTTGATGTCAAGGGCAGTCACTCTCACCTCACCTCTGGAATTCAGCTCTTTGTCCATGATTGGATCAAGGCTATAATGAGGTCAGGAGCCGAGTGGTCTTGGCGGAACCCAAACTGGGCATCAGTGAGCAGGTTATTGGTGAGTGAGTGCCGCTTGATGGCACTGTCGATGACACCTTCCATCACTTTTCTGATGATTGAGAGTAGACAGATGGGGCGGTAATTGATCATATTGGATTTGTCCTGCTTTTTGTGGACAGGACATACCTGGGCAGTTTTCCACATTGTCGGATAGATGCCAGTGTTGTAGCTGTACTGGAATAGTTTGGCTAGAGGCGCGGCTAGTCTGGAGCACAAGTCTTCAGCACGATAGCCGGGATCCATAACCTTTGCTGTATCCAGTGCGCTCAGCTGTTTCTTGATATCACGTGGAGTGAATCGAATTGGCTAAAGACTGGCTTCTGTGATGGTGGGGACCTCAGGAGGAGGCCGATATGGATCATCCACTCAGCACTTCTGGCTGAAGATGGTTGCAAACCCTTCAGCCTTGTCATTTGCACTCAGGTGCTGGACTCCACCATCATTGAGGATGGGGATATTCATGGAGCCTCCTCTTCCCGTTAATTGTCCACCACCATTCACGACTAGATGTGGCAGGACTGCAGAGTTTTGATCTGATCCGTTGATTGTGGAATCGCTTAGCGCTGTTTATAGCATGCTGCTTCCGCTTTTTAGCATGCATGTAGTCCTGTGTTGCAGCTTCGCCTGGTGCTCCTCCTTATTGAACCAGGGTTGGCCCCCTGGCTTGATGGTACTGGTAGAGTGAGGGATATGCCGGGCCATGAGGTTACAGATATGTGGTGGAATACAATTCTGCTGCTGCCCCACAGCACCTCATGGATGTCCAGATTTGAGCTGCTAGATCTGTTGTGAATCTGTCCCATTTAGCACGATGGTAGTGCTACACAACACGATGGAGGGTGTCTTCAGTCTGAAGTCTGTGTGGTGGTAACTACTACCAATGCTGTCCTGGACAGATGCATCTGCAACGGGTAGATTGGTGAGGATGAGGTCAAGTAGTTTTTCCCTCGTGTTGCTTCTCTCACCACCTGTCACAGGCCCAGACTGGCAGTTATGTCCTTCAGGACTCGGCCAGCTCGGTCAGTAGTGGTGCTACCGAGCCACTCTTGGTGATGGACATTGTAGTCCCCCACCCAGACTACATTCTATCCCTTTATACTCTCAGTGCTTCTTCCATAGTGGTGTTCAACATGGAGGAGTACTGATTCATCAGCTGAGGGAGGGCGGTAGGTGGTAATCAGCAGGAGGATTCCTTGCCCATGCTTGACCTGAAGCCATGAGACTTCATGGGGTCCGGAGTCAATGTTGAGGCCTTCCAGGGCCACTCCTTCCCGACTGTATACCACTCTGCTGCCACCCCTGCCCTGCCAGTGATGGAGATGGAGGAGTTTGGGACATTGGCTGAAAGGTATGATTCTGTGAGTATGACTATGTCAGTCTGTTGCTTGACTAGTCTGTGGGACAGCGCTCCCAATTTTGACACAAGTCCCCAGATGTTGGTGAGGAGGACTTTGCAGGGTTGACCGGGCTTGGTGTGCCGTTGCCGTGTCCGTAGCTGGTGCTGAGGTCGATGCCGGGTGGTCCATCCGGTTTTATTCTTATTGTTTTTTGTAGCGTTTTTTTACAACTGAGTGGCTTGCTCGGCCATTTCAGAGGGCAGGTAAGAGTCAACCACATTGCTGTGGGTCTGGAGTCACATATAGGACATTACTAGCTTTTTATTCCTGATTTATTTAATTAACTGAATTTAAATTCCCCAGCTGCCGTGGTGGGATTTGAACTCGCCATCTCCGGATCATTAGTCCAGGCCTCTGGATTACTAGTTCAGTAACATAACCACTATGCTACCGTACTGCTGCATATCTGCAGAAAGCTGAGTACCAACTTGCAGAAGGTAGTTAATCATCTCACACAGTTTCGTAATAAGAACAATATTTCATACAGGCGAACAGGTAATTGTTCAAGTCTGAAATATCAAATCAGTATTCTGCACATACTAACCAGCGGAGCTGTGAGTGAGATGGGCAGACTCGTATGTAGGTTCTAATCGCCTTTAAATTGCATGACTTTCTACATTTTGGATTGAAATTATTTTAAACACACACAGAATAAGAAGAATATTACAGTGGATGAGTCAGGAAATTTTTCATTTTGGTAAAAGTAATATTTTTTTACCCTCAATTTTACAAAGCGCAGAATACTGTCAATACTGGTTTGAATAGAACTTCTGCCAAGACCAGCGAGCAGGAAAGTTCTGATGAAAATTTCAGACTAACAGAGTTTATTCTAATGAGATTTCACCAAAAGGGGAGGCTAATGGTGAATATGGAGATGCTATCAGTCAGTGCAGAGTGATGGCCCAGCAGAAGTTAATTATTTCCCAGTGTAATTTTAACACAGGCTAGTAACAACTGGGATAAAAACCAGAAAATGCTGGAAATACTCGGCAGGTCAGGCAGCATCTGTGGAGAGAGAAACAGAGTTAACGTCTCAGGTCGATGATCTTTCATTAGAGTTCTGACAAAAGGTCATCGACCTGAAACGTTAACTCTGTTTCTCTCTCCACAGATGCTGCCTGACCTGCTGAGTATTTCCAGCATTTTCTGTTTTTATTTCAGATTTCCATCCGCAGTATTTTGCTTTTGTATTAGGAACAACTGGGGATCTGTTAGATGACACTGGCAGTCTTTTGGGAACAATAATTTGATTAGATTTCCTTGTGCCACACATCAGGGCATGCTGGGAATACTCTGATGTGACTTCAAGTGTTACATTGGAGAAAATAAGGCAATGAAAACATTAAATCTGGATAGAGACTATAATTGAAAATTTCACAATCATTGATTTCAAGATACTCGTCTTTGTTTTTAAGTCTTTTCCTGGCTTCCCAACATTCTCAATGAACAATCTTCTCCAACCAGTTGTCTCCACTCTTCAGATACTGCTTTACTGTTTCTCCTGCACTCCCTTCAATCCAACACAGGTGGCTGCTCTTTCAGTTACTGGCCTCTGGAATTCCTCCCAAATTGCTTCGCCTCATCATCTTCCTCTTTACCCTCAAAAGTCTCCTAAGACCCTTTTCATTGACATTCCTTCAGCTGGTCCTCCCAAACTCTTTCCCCCTCTTCCTTCGGATGAGATATTGAACTGAGGCCCTGTCTGCCCTCTCAGATTAACGTAAAAGATCCCAATGAACTATTTTGAAGAAGGGTAGGGGAGTTCTCCCCAGTGTCCTGGCCAATATTTATCCCTCAAGTATCATTGAAACAGATTATCTGGTCATTTAGTTAATTGCTGTTTGTGGGACCTTGGGTGCTTGGGCCGTAGATGGTCTTGACTGCGCTAATGAATCCACGCACGTCGTGGTTGTTGGCTAGCTGCTGGATCTCCTGCGCTTTCTCCACCCACTATCTGTTCTTTAGGACGCGAGTTTTTTGTTGGATGTCGGCCTTCAGACGTCTGTAGAGCTGCTTTCTTGCTCTCGAGTTGTGTTGCTGTTTCCAGATCAGGAATGCCTTGTGCTTGCGGCTTATTAGCTCCTGGATCTCCTGGTCGTTCTCGTCGAACCAGTCTTGGTGTTTCCTGGTCGAGTGACCGAGTGTCTCTTCACAGGTGCTGATTATGGAGGCCTTGAGTGCAGACCAGGCGCTGTGGATACTCTGTGTCTCTGCATCACTGGGAGTCGTCAGGTTGGTTGTGAGGCGCAAGCTGAATAGGGCTTTCTTAGCGGGGTCTTTGAGTGCTCCAGGGTTGATTTTCCTGCGGCATTGTTTCTGTTGCCGCCGCTGTTTTGGGGCTACATTGATGGAGATGACAGAGCGGATTAGACGGTGGTCTGTCCAGCAGTCGTCAGCTCCTGTCATGGCGCGGGTGATGCGGACGTCCTTGCGGTCCCTCGCTCGGACGATGACGTAGTCCAGCAGATGCCAGTGCTTGGAGCGAGGGTGCTGCCATGAAGCCTTGTACTTGTCTCTCTGATGGAACAAGGTGTTGGTTATGACAAGGCCATGTTCTGAGCATTTCGACAGGAGGTGGGTACCGTTGGTACCAACGCTGCCTCCGCAAGATCCTGCAAATCCATTGGCAGGATAGGCGCACCAATGTCAGTGTTCTTGCTCAGACCAGCATCCCCAGCATCGAAGCTTTGACCATGCTCGATCAGGTCCGATGGACGGGTCACATCGTCCGCATGCCCGATACGAGACTCCCAAAACAAGCGCTCTACTCGGAGCTCCGACACGGTAAGAGAGCCCCAGGTGGGCAGAGGAAACGCTTCAAGGACACCCTCAAAGCCTCCCCAACATCCCCACTGACACCTGGGAATCCCTGGTCCAAGACCACACAAAGTGGAGGAGAAGCATCCGGGAAGGCACCGAACACTTCGAGTCTCTTCGCCGGGAGCAAGCGGAAGCCAAACGCAAACAGCACAAGGAGCGCACGTCAACCCAAGCACCCCACCCAGCCACCCCTTCAACCACCGTCTGCCCCACCTGTGACAGAGACTGTAGGTCCCGCATTGGACTCATCAGTCACCTGCAAACTCATTTTTAATGTGGAAGCAAGTCATCCTCGGTTCCGAAGGACTGCCTAAGAAGAAGAAGGAGAAGAAGTTTGTGGGAGCTTGCTGTGCGCAAATTGGCTGCTGCATTTGCTACATTAAACAGTGACTACACTTCATAAGTACTTCATTGGCTGTAAAGCAGTCTGGGACGTCCTGAGATCATGAAAGGTGCTATATAAATGTAAGCCTTTCTCTCTTTTCTCCTCTTGATGTTCACCATTATCTTGCCTTATTAAGTGCTCTGGTATAGAAATGCAAGTAGTTCTTGCTGTTGTTAAAGACTGATTAACAAAAATTGCTTTTTAAATCAGTTCTGCGTTCAGAGCATGCTCTATTCCATTTATTTCAAAAATGTGGAGGCAGTATTGTAACCTGGCCTTGTGCCCTGTGCTTTCACTTTCTGGAATGCTGTACAAAGTGTGCTGTGTCTTTGTTCTCTGTATCTCATTTTATCCTTAATATATAAATGGAGCAAGTGGTTTATTTTGTGACAGGTAATTTATTAAAACAGTTGTATAAAGTGCCGTTTCCATTTCTGTGGTATATATTACTATCACTTTAACTTTAAAGCACAATTTAATGTTTGGCAAAATTCAAACACTGCTTATAATTGGGGTGGCGTTTTCTTCGGATGTGCTTTAATTGCACTTGATTTGCAAACAGAAAGGTGGTGGAAAATTTGTGGTTGCTTATCTTAGCCAGACCTGCTCTTTAAAATTACTGATTTACTACCTGTGTGGGAATATATTACCTATGTGATTAATTAACAGTGCTACATGTGCCTTAATAGTAAATGTGCCTTAAAAGACGGTCTAATAGCAAGATATCCATTCTACTATAAGCCAAACAAGTGCAATTTTTACCGGAGACAGGATAGTTCCACCCCAAACCACAGCACAAATTCATTGTTTAACTGGGTTAATATCTGCATCAACATAGTCATTAATCCAGCATACTGAGAAGTGGCAGGTAACATTTGCGCCACACAAGTGCCTGGCAATGACTATCTCCAACAAGCAAGAGTCTAAACACCTCCCTTTGACATTCAACGGCATTACCATCGCCAAATCCCCCACCATCAACATCTTGGGGGTCACCATTGACCAGAAACTTAATTGGACAAGCCACATATATACTGTGGCAACAAGAGCAGGTCAGAGGCTAGGTATTCTGCGGCGAGTGTCTCACTTCCTGACTCCCCAAAGCCTTTCCACCATCTACAAGGCACAAGTAAGGAGTGTGATGGAATACTCTCCACTTGCCTGGATGAGTGCAGCTCCAACAATACTCAAGAAGCTCGACACCATCCAGGACAAAGCAGCCCGCTTGATTGTCACCCCAACCACCACCTTAAACATTCACTCCCTCCACCACCAGCGTACCGTGGCTGCAGTGTGTACCATCTACAAGATGTACAGCAGCAACTCTCCAAGGCTTCTTCGGCAGCACCTCCCAAACCCGCGACCTCTTCCACCTAGAAGGACAAGGGCAGCAGGCGCATGGGAACACCATCACCTCCAAGTTCCCCTCCAAGTCACACACCATCCTGACTTAGAAGTATATCTCCGATCCTTCATCATCGCTGGGTCAAAATCCTGGAACTCCCTCCCTAACAGCACTGTGGGAGTACCTTCACCACACGGAATGCAGCGGTTCAAGAAGACGGCTCACCACCACCTTCTCAAGGGTAATTAGGGATGGGCAATAAATGCTGGCCTTGCCAGCAACGCCCACATCCCACAAACGAATAAAAAAAAAAATTCATCGACCTTGTCCTTTCATTTTAATGCAGCTACTTTACATTGCTGTGCTTAGTAACTCCAAGACCAATTCCCCGCTGAGACCATCAGCACTCAATTGTACTATTCATACCAGGGTGAATATTTTAGTAATTTAGTCAAAATGTTCTATATTTTTGGTATGCTACCTAACCTTGATCAACAAAAAAGATTTATGGATAAAGTAAATAAGATTTTATTTTAGTCGAAGGAATAGCCCACAAGGTCCAACAAGTTCATCCCTTACTGATAGATCTCAACACCATCTATCCACTTTCTTTTCATATCCCTCAATCCCTTCTCTTTTCAGATGCTCACATATTTCCCTCGAGAATCCTGCTCACTTCAATGCTCTTCCCTGACAACTTACTCCACATCTCTAATACCTCTTGACTGACTTCTCTTCTTACTCTTAGCTTCCTGGATTTTAAACTTACTTCCTTTGGCATTCTTTATCACCGGTAAATAATTTCCTATATTCTTAAATTTGGTATATGGTGCATAGGTTTCATTAAAAATTCTTATATCAACCTTGGTCTGAAGGAAAACCCCATTACCTACAATACCTGTTACACCTGTAGGTGGCGCTGTGATATGTGTTTTCAATGTTAAAGGTGTCATGGCTGCCTGTCACAGAATCACTCATGCCTGCTCTCACACAAGCTGCTAGTTTATGAGTATTTTTCACCTGAAAATTTTGATTTGTCACATTTTCTCAGTAACTGATTACTATGCCCAAAATAAGGGTTTAAATAAAGTTTTTAAAAATATATGTATTTCACAATAACATGATTAAATTGATCCATGTAATTGTCTTTTGTGCCTTCTATTGTGATTATTAATGTTTTTATTTGAATGCCTCAGCCTCTCCCAAAGGCCTGGACTTGATACCTTTGTCCAGAGTTGTGACACTGTGATCTGAATCAGTCTCAACGTGTGCAGTGTATCTAATTTCCCAGGGCTTGGGAATGAAACCACAAAGGGCTACATTTCCCTCATAAACAACCCCACCAGCAAATGCAGTCTGCAGCTGTTGGTGGTTCCATTTACAGCTACACCACACTGTACCATTTCCCACCTGTAAAAATAAGACAGAGAGAAGCAAAAAGAAAAACAAAAGAGAAGCAGAATAGAAGACAAAGAGAGAGACAGAAGCAGAAGAGGAGAGACAGAGAGGGAAACAGCAACCCCAAGACAAGAGAGACAGGAGCGTGAGAGAGAGGCCATATTCTCCAAATTACTGTGTACAATACCACGGGAGATCAATTAATATATGTATATATAAAATATGTCTGTTTATGTGTGCAAAAGTCTAATTTTTATTATTTGACATTGTGCCTTCATTGCCACAGATTTACAGGCAAATCAGCACTTTTGTTGATACCATGAATACATTGCTACCCATTCTATCAATAAATCCTAATGCACGATAAGATAACTAGTTTTTGCAATTCCTCTGTAAATTAGCAATTAAACCATTGAATACGATTACCTCACTTAATCTGATGAATGCATCGATAAACCACTTAACCAATTTGAAATCCTCACCAACAATTAATTTATCAGGAAAGTAGTCTTATGCAAATGGAGCGGAGGTGTAAACCAAAGTATTTAAAACCATCAATAGCAAAAAAGGAAAGGAAAGTTAATGAAAAATCTTTGTAACTCACTTTAAGGGGAGTCTATCAGTGGTGAAAGTTCCTCTTTAAGAGCAGAAGACAGATTCTGACTTTAAAGGGAACTATTTAGTCACCGACCAAACCTTCCAGACTATTTGTAGAACTGCAGGTACATGTTGAGGAGAAATAAACTTCTCAAATCTTCCTTTAACTGCGCTCATGCCATCCTGATTGACAATCAACAAATCTGTTGGCTCAGTAGGCCTCTTAAATTTGGCAGCAAGAAATTCAACAGCTGCAGGTCCCAATGTAAAATTGGCAAAACACATAGCTTTCTTTAAATTAAAAGATATTACTCGATTTCATTCACTTTTGATGCTCGAGAGCAATTTCTTCTGGAAATAGGGAAAAGCCGGTACTTTACATTTGTGGGATTTGCATGGCATTTATTTTATACGAGCTTGATGTTAAATGTGAGCTATCGCTGTGATTTTTTAATGCAAGAGTTTTCAAAGGTATTCACTTATAACCTTTTCACAAATTGACCCTTGTAAATGAAGAAACCATTAAACGTATTGAATATCGATGTATTTTGCTCTTTTCTCATCATTCCACTGTGGACCGCCAAAGAAAAACTTTGCATTTTCCTTGATTATTACCGTTAGCTCCTTTTATAGGATCCACAAAAGTAGTAAAAGTAAAAGACAAGAAACAGAATATTTTAAAACGAACATTTTGTAAGAACTTCATTGTACAGGAACTGAAGGTCAGTTATTATGTACAAAAAGAACCGGACAAGAAGTGACATTTAAATTTTTTTTAATACTTTTACGCATACTGAGGCATTGTTTACTCATGTGGAGGTTTTGATTGAATGAAATAACTGTGCATTTTATAGGTGAATTGTATTATTTATGGTTTCACTTTTGATGACATCCCCCAAATTCAAAAAGCAGGTACATCTGGAAAGAAAGAAAGAAAGAAAGAAAGGAAGGAAGTAAGGAGGGAAGGAAGGAAGGAAGGAAGGAGGGAAGGAAGTAGGGAAGGAAGGAAGGAGGGAAGGAGGGAAGGAAGGAAGGAAGGAAGGAGGGAAGGAAGGAAGGAGGGAAGGAAGGAGGGAAGGAAGGAAGGAGGAAGAACTTGCATTTTAATAGAGCGTTTCACTATCTCAGGATGTCCCAAAGTACTTTACAGCCAATGAAGTACTTTTGAAGTGTCGTCACTGTTGTGATGTAGGGATTCTGCTGGTGACTATACTTGTTTAGCCCACTCCCCTTTGAGTTCTGGTTAGTTTTTTTTTAATGTATGATGCTTATCTGCTTTTCTTTTCTTTCATTCTTTCTCTTTGCTACTCTATCTTATTTCCTTTCCCCCTCCCTCCCACATTGCTTGTCAGCCTGTACAGCACATGGACAAAAAGAAAAAAGTAACTAAGAGCCTGCTGAGAATCATTAATAGACATTTGTGAACATAAGAACATAAGAAATAGGAGCAGGAGTAGGCCATTTGGCCCCTCGAGCCTGCTCCGCCATTCAATAAGATCATGGCTGATATTCTACCTCAACTCCACCCTGCACTATCCCCATATCCCTTGATTCCCTTAATATTCAAAAGTCTATCGATCTCTGTCTTGAATATACTCAACAACTGAGCCTCCACAGCCCTCTGGGGTAGAGAATTCCAAAGATTCACCACCCTCTGAGTGAAGAAATTTCTCCTCATCTCAGTCCTAAATGGCCGACCCCTTATTCTGAGACTGTGACCCCCTGGTTCTAGACTCCCCAGCCAGGGGAAACATCCTCCCTGCATCTACCCTGTAAGAATTTTGTATGTTTCAATGAGATCACCTCTCATTCTTCTAAACTCTAGAGAATATAGGCCTAGTCTACTCAATCTGTCCTCATAGGACAATCCCCCCATCCCAGGAATCAGTCTGGTGAACCTTCATTGCACTCCCTCTGTGGCAAATATATCCTTCCTTAGGTAAGGAGACCAAAACTGTACACAATACTCCAGGTGTGGTCTCACCAGGGCCCTATATAATTGCAGTAAGACATCTTTACTCTTATACTCAAATCCTCTTGTAATAAAGGCCAACATACCATTTGCTTTCCCAATTGCGTGCATGTTAACCTTCAGTGATTCGTGTACAAGGACACCCAGGTCCCTCTGAACACCAACATTTCCCAATTTCTCACCATTTAAAAAATACTCTGCTTTTCTATTTTTTCTACCAAAGTGGATAACTTCACATTTCTCCACATTATATTCCATTTGCCATGTTCTTGTCCACTCACTTAGCCTGTCTATATCCCTTTGAAGCGTCCTTGCATCCTCCTCACAACTTACATTCCCACCCAGCTTTGTATCATCAGTAAACTTGGATATATTACATTTGGTCCCCTCATCCAAATCATTGATGTAGATTGTGAATAGCTGAGGCCCAAGCACTGATCCTTGCGGTACCCCACTAGTTACAGCCTGCCAACCTGAAAATGACCCTTTTATTCCTACTCTCTGTTTTCTGTCCATTAACCAATCCTCAATTCATGCTAGTATATTACCCCCAATCCCATGAGCCCTAATTTTGTTTAATAACCTCTTGTGTGGCACCTTATCGAATGCCTTCTGAAAATCCAAATACACCACATCCACTGGTTCCCCCTTATCTATTCTGCTAGTTACAACCTCAAAAAACTCTAACAGATTCATCAAACATGATTTCCCTTTCATAAATCTGTGTTGGCTATGCCCAATCCTATTATTATTTTCTAAGTGCCCTGTTACCACGTCCTTAATAATAGATTCTAGCATTTTCCCAACTACTGATGTCAGGCTAACTGGTCTGTAGTTCCCCGTTTTCTCTCTCCCTCCTTTCTTAAATAGTGGGGTTACATTTACTACCTTCCAATCCGCAGGAACTGTTCTGGAATTTATGGAATTTTGGAAAATGACAACCAATGCATCCACCATCTCTATAGCCATCTCTTTCAAAATCCTAGAATGTAGGCCATCAAGTCCAGGGGATTTATTGGCTTTTAGTCCCATTAAGTTCTCAAGTACTATTTTTTTACTAATATAATTTCTTTCAGTTCCTCATTCTTGGAGCCATCGTGGATAGGGCTGGGACCAATGGAAACTCCAAACCTCACAGCTTAGTAGAGTTTGTCATTTTCTTGGCTTTATCACTGTGTGAATCGATCAGGAGCACAAAGTACACCAGTTTGTAACCCATGTGGCTCCAGCAGTTATTTAAAGTGTTTCAAGGTGGGATTCTTACCCTCTGATTTCTGTTTTGGAAATTAAAAAGTTTAAAAAAGGATAATGATTAGCTTTATTCTGTTTGTTGTTTTTTTTTAATACATTTCCATACATCACCAATTTACTCCATTCCCCTTTTCTCCCAAAGGGGTTAAAAATTGGTGAATACCAGGGACATATTTGGATTTGTTATAAAATAGTCCTTCTACAATATTCCATTTCTTACCCTAACTTTTACTACATTTTGTGGATCCTATAAAGAGAACTAACGGCAATATTCAAGTAAGATACAAAGGGGTAGAAATTCATCTCAGGCGGTAACAGATAACGGGCGAAATCACATCAGCCTCCTGTTATACGCCCCTCCCAATATTCAGCTCTATTGACGTTGATGGAACTGAATATCGGGTGGGGTGTATAACGAGCAGCAGCTACGATACTGCCCTCTTTGCGCTATCAATTAAGACGAATTTCTAACCCAAAAATCTTTATTTGGCAGTCCCCAATGAAACGGTGAGAAAAGAATGAAATGGATATTCAGCAACTTTAATACTTTCTTCATTTGCATGGGTCAATTCATGGAAAGTTTATAAGAGAATAATAAGTAATATTCCTCTTATTCTTTTCAAAACCTCTTACATTTACAAATTACAGCGATAGCTTATATTGAACATCAACCCCATATAAAATAAATGCCACCCAAATCCCGCAAATGTAAAGTACTGGCTTTTCCCTATTTACAGAAGAAATTGCCAGCATCAGAATTGAATGAAATAGCCGTATCTTTTACTTTAAAGAAAGCTATTTGTTATGCTAATTTTACTCTGGGACCTGCAGCTATCAAATTTTATGGTACCAAATTTGGGGGGAAATTGCCTGTGGGAAGAAATGGGCCTGACAGCCTGGGAATGCAGAATTAGTATCAGGGAAGGTCAGCATGATTCAGAGATTTCTGTCATTTCAAGTGTGGGTCTCAATTTATCAGTCCTTGCACTGTGAAGCTCAGTAATTCCTCCCAACTAGTTGTGCTGATGAAATCGTAAGTGCTTATTCTATATATAAAACAGTTTGATTTTAAAATGACGTGTGGAGATTTACCTTTTAACACACTGCCTTCAAGAAATAGAATTCTGTCCATCTTGCTTCACACGGGAATGTTAAATTATTACCTGACCTCAGCCCCTCTCCATCCATCATCGAGAGTGAGATCATACCATAATGTCACACACCATGACTGGAGCTGTATTTTCTCACCTGTACCAGGGCAATGACTCACTCTCTAACTGCCTCACAAAAGGATGTTTATCTCACATGCCCCCCATTCTACTTTGTCCCCAGCCCCTTGGGATGTTTTACTATGCTAAAGTTGTTATATAAATGCGAATTGTTGTTGTTGTTTGTGTGACTCTTCCCTAGTCAATTTTTCCTTTTGAAGACAGAGAAGACGGTTTATATGATTCATGCTCACTTTTCCATAGGTGCCCCTCACCTCATGTAGGAAGCCACAGTCTCGCTTTCCCAACACTCCATTTATCCTTCAATTCTTTAATTTTGCTTTCTGGGAATGTCTCAGCCATTTTCTCTGTCACTACTGTTACAGAAGAGACCGCGTGAAGATTATGATGATGAACTCTCAGGACTTTCACTCCTTTACTCTGTCATTAGTTTTCTCTCCCAACTTGATGTTGAGGTCACTGTTGTATGACCGTCCCTCGGGGATCTCACGGTCCCGCAGCAGGCCAGCAATCTGTGCTTGAGCAGATTGCTCCGGATGCTGAGGTACTGCCCCGTGGGAGTGGCAGTTTGTCGGTCGAGCTGGAAGGTGCTGTCCTCTCTCAGGATGACAGCATTCCTGCTCCCACCACTGCCACATCCCCATTGCACTTGGCACGGCCTGTAACACAGCCAGCCCAGACTGCTGCCGCCTATGCAGAGTTGGTGCAGTCTGCAGCCGGGCCCTCCAGGCCCAGAGCTGGTTGAGGGCGTCCTTCAAGGCCATCTTCAGTCTCTGGATCCAGGGGGGAGTAAAAAGGAAGGTGGTTGTAGTAGGTGACAGTATAGTTAGGGGGATAGACAATGTCCTCTGCAGCCAGGAGCGTGAGTCCCAAAGGCTATGTTGCCTACCTGGTGCCAGGGTAAAGGACATCTCCTCCGGGCTGGAGATAACTTGGAGTGGGAAGGGGAGGATCCAGTTGTCGTGGTCCATGTAGGTACCAACGACATAGGTAGGACTAAGAAAGAGGTTCTGCTGAGAGAGTTTGAGCAGCTAGGGACTAAATTAAAAAGCAGAACCACAAAGGTCATAATCTCTGGATTATTACCGGAGGCACGAGCAAATTGGCATAGGGTCAATAGGATCAGGGAGATGAATGCGTGGCTCAAAGATTGGTGTGGGAGAAGTGGGTTTCGATTCGTGGGGCACTGGCACCAGTATTGGGGAAAGAGAGAGCTGTTCCGTTGGGACGGACTACACCTGAACCATGCTGGGGCCAGAGTTCTAGCGAACCGAATAACTAGGGAGGTAGATAGGGCTTTAAACTAAATAAGGTGGGGGGAGGGTCCCGGTGGAGAGAAATCTAGAATGCTTAAAAGAAAAGACAAGGAAGCAGTGCAGGAAAGTGATTGGGGTAAGGATAACCAGATTGTGCCAGGAAGGGACAGAGCGTACAAACAAAAGAGTGCACTAACAAATAGGGTCCGGGTAAGAAAAAATGGTAAGACAAATAGGGCCATGTTACAAAAAAATGTTAAGATGTCTAAAAATGTTAAAAAGACAAATCTAAAGGCACGGTATCTGAATGCACGAAGCATTCGTAATAAGGTAGACGAATTAACAGCGCAAATAGATGAAAACGGCTGCAGGGTGACCAAGACTGGGAGCTGAATATCCAAGGATATTCGATATTTAGGAAGGACAGGCAAAAAGGAAAAGGAGGTGGGGTGGTGTTGTTAGTAAAGGATGAAATCAGAGCAATAGTGAGAAAGGATATTGGCTCAGAAAATCAAGATGTAGAATCAGTCTGGGTGGAGCTAAGAAGCACCAAGGGGCAGAAAACATTGGTGGGCGTTGTCTAAAGGCCTCCAAACAGTAGTGATAATGTAGGGGACGGCATCAAACAGGAAATTAGAGATGTATGTAACAAGGGTACTACAGTAATCATGGGTGACTTTAATCTAAATATAGACTGGCCAAACCAAATTAGCAATAATACTGTGGAGGATGAATTCCTGGAGTGTGTACGAGATGGTTTTTTAGACCAGTATGTTGAGGAGCCAACTAGGGAACAGATTATCCTAGATTGAGTATTGTGCAATGAGAAGGGGTTAATTAATAATCTTGTTGTGCGGGGTCCTTTAGGGAAGAGTGACCATAACATGATAGAATTCTTCATTAAGATGGAAAGTGAAGTAGTCCAATCCGAAACGAGGGTCCTAAATCTAAATAGAGGAAACTACGAAGGTATGAGGAGGGAGTTGGCGATGATAGATTGGTGAGCTTCATTAAAAGGCATGACGGTGGATAGTCAATGGCTAACATTTAAGGAGCGAATGCATGAATTGCAACAGTTATACATTCCTTTCTGGCACAAAAACACAAAAGGAAAAGCAGCCCAACCATGGCTAACAAAAGAAATTAAGGATAGTATTAGATCCAAAGAGGAGTCATATAAAGTTGCCAGAAAAAGTAGCAAGCCTGAGGATTGGGAGCAGTTTAGAGTTCAGCAAAAAAGGACCAAGAGATTGATTAAGAGGGGAAAAATAGAGTATGAGAGTAAACTTGCAAGGAACATAAAAGCAGACTGTAAAAGCTTCTACAAGTATGTAAAAAGAAAAAGATTAGTGAAGACAAATATAGGTCCCTTACAGTCAGAAACGGGAGAATTTATAATGGGGAACAAAGAAATGGCTGAGCAATTAAACAAATACTTTGGTACTGTCTTCACGGTAGAGGACACAAATAACTCCCCAAAAATGCTAAGGAACCAAGGGTCTAGTGAGAAGGAGGAATTAAAGGAAATTAGTATTAGTAAAAAAATAGTGCTGGAGAAATTAATGGGACTGAAAGCCGATAAATCCCCAGGGCCTGGCAATCAGCATCCCAGAGTACTAAAAGAGGTAGCCATGGGAATAGTAGATGCATTGGTTGTCATCTTCCAAAATTCTATAGATTATGGAACAGTTCCTGCAGATTGGAGGGTGGCAAATGTAACCCCACTATTTAAAAAAGGAGGGAGAGAGAAAACAGGGAACTACAGACTGGTTAGCCTAACATCAGTAGTAGGGAAAATGCTAGAGTCTATTATAAAGGATGTGATAACAGGACACTTAGAAAATATCAACGGGATTAGACAAAGTCAACATGGATTTATGAAAGAGAAATCATGTTTGACAAACCTACTGGAGTTTTTGAGGATGTAACTGGTAGAATACATAAGGGAGAACCAGTGGATGTGGTGTATTTAGATTTTCAGAAGGCCTTTGATAAAGTCCCACATTAGTGTGCAAAATTAAAGCACATGGGATTGGGGGTAATATACTGGCATGTATTGAAAATTGGTTAACAGACAGGAAACAGAGTGGGAATAAATGGGTCTTTTTCGGGGTGGCAGGCGGTGACTAGTGGGGTACCGCAGGGATCAGTGCTTGGGCCCCAGCTATTCACAATATATATCAATGACTTGGATGACGGAACCAAATGTAATATTTCCAAGTTTGCTGATGACACAAAACTAGGTGGGATTGTGAATTGTGAGGAGGATGCAAAGAGGCTTCAAGGCGATTTAGACAAGTTGAGTGAGTGGGCAAATACATGGCAGATGCAGTATAACGTGGATAAATGTGAAGTTATCCACTTCGGTAGGAAAAACAGAAAGGCAGAGTATTATTTAAATGGTGCTAGATTGGGAAATGCTGATGTACAAAGGGACCTGGGTGTCCTTGTACACCAGTCACTGAAAGCAAACATGCAGGTGCAGCAAGCAGTTAGGAAGGCAAATGGTATGTTGGCCTTCATTGCAAAGGGATTTGAGTACAGGAGCAAGGATGTCTTACTACAGTTGTACAGGGCCTTGGTGAGACCACACCTGGAGTACTGTGTGCAGTTTTGGTCTCCTTACCTAAGAAAGGATATACTTGCCATAGAGGGAGTGCAGCGAAGGTTCACCAAACTGATTCCTGGGATGACAGGACTGTGGTATGAGGAGAGATTGGGTCGACTAGGCCTGTATTCACTAGAGTTTAGAAAAATGAGAGGGGATCTCATTGAAACATATATATTTCTGACAGGGCTAGACAGACTGGATGCAGGGAGGATGTTTCCCCTGGCTGGGGGATCTAGAACGAGGGGGTCACAGTTTCAGGATAGGACTGAGATGAGGAGAAATTTCTTCACTCAGAGGGTGGTGAACCTGTGGAATTCTCTACCACAGAAGGTTGTGGAGGCCAAGTCACTAAATATATTTTATCACAGAATCACAGAATCCCCACAGTGCAGATAGAGGCCATTTCGGCACATATCCCACCCTATCCCCGTAACCCCACGTATTTAATCCTCCCTAACCCTAAGGGTCAATTTATCATAGCCAAATCAACCTAACCTGCACATCTTTGGACTGTGGGAGGAAACCAGAGCACCCGGAGGAAACCCACGCAGACACGGGGAGAATGTGCAAACTCCACACAGACAGTCACCCGTGGCCGGATTCGAACCCGGGTCCCTGTCACTGTGAGGCAACAGTGCTAACCACTATGCCACCGTGTTGCCCACACATCTTCGGACTGTGGGAGGAAACCAGAGATAGATAGATTTCTAGACACAAAAGTCATCAAGGGGTATGGGGAGAGAGCGGGAATATGGTATTGAGATAGAGGATCAGCCATGATCATATTGAATGGCGGAGCAGGCTCGAAGGGCCGAATGGCCTACTCTTGCTCCTATTTTTCTATGTTTCTATGTTCCAAAAATTTTGCCGACAAGAAAAGTCAGGAAGTGCCCGCCTTTAAATAACGCTCCCTAGCCCCTTCCCGACTTGAAAACATTCGCCTCTACCTGTCATTCCTAGCGGCAGGCGGTAAGGCAGGGGGCGCGACTCAATTTCTGGTCCGGGGCGCTACCGAGGCGTTGCACACTCGACTGACGTCAAGATCTGCGACGCAGGAGATCATGGCGGTCGTGTTTAGCGTCAGCGCAAAATGACTGGTCAATTTAGTGAGCAGCGCTAAAATCGCTGCGCTCGGGCACTAAGTTCCTCTGGGGGGCGCTAACGGGAGGCACTAACCAACCAAATTTTTCCCCCCATGACTCTGTTCCTCCCTGCGCACTGTGTTGTCATGTGCCGGAATGCAAAGTTCCTCAAAACAGACCATGAAAATAAGACAGGAGCGTACGCATCAGTAAGAAAGAACTTGCATTTATATCCCGCCTTTCATGACCTCAGAATGCCACTAAGCGCTTTACAACCACTGAAGTACATTTGAAGTGTAGTCACTGTTGTAATGTAGGAAACGCAGCAGCCAATTTGCGCACAGCAAGCTCCCAAAAACAGCAATGTAATAATTACATAGGATTACATAGGATATATGACACAGAAACAGGCCATTCGGCCCAATCAGTCCATGACGGTGTTTATGCTCCACTCGAGCTCCTCCCGTCTTTCCTCATCTAAATCTATTAGCATAACCCTCTATTCCCTTCTCCCTCATATGCTTGTCCAGCCTCCCCTTAAATGCATCTATACTATTTGCTTCAACCACTCCCTGTGGTAGCGAGTTCCACATTCTCACCACTCTCTGGGTAAAGAAGGTTCTTCTGAATTGCCTATTGGATTTCTTGTTGACTATCTTATATTGATGGCCTCTAGTTATGCTCTTCCCCACAAGTGGAAACATAGGTCGGAATTTTGCCGGCACTCAGGGGGCGGGTTTGGAGGTGGTACATCTGGCAAAATCGGAAAGATTGACAGCGGGTCGGAAACCCACTGTCATCCCGCCTCCAAACAATCTTCCCAGGTGTCGGGTCCCCGATTTGCGCGTGGACCCGACACCTAGCGGCGGGAAGAGGATTATAGGCACTTAACTGCTTGTTAACAGGTTGTTAACAGGCAGTTAAGAGGCTTTTTGCAATTTTGACAGGTCTACTGCAGGCTTCCCGACATCTGGACACCACGCCAGCTAAGTGTGGTGTGCTGTGAGTCTGCTGTAATGTTTGTGCATTGATGACAGCTGCAGATGTGGTGTGAAGTATCCAATGGTGCACCGGTGAGTTTCAGAGGTAAGAAAATGTTGGGAAAATCATTTTTAATGTATTTAGACTTTTCTGTAGGTGACAAGTTTGGAATTGTTTGTGTAGTCCCACCTCATTGGGAGAACCTCTCTCACCAGTGACAGATTGCTTCTGTAACCTCACCTGCAGCTGCCATCTGTTCTAGCCTAAGGAGGGAGTCACTGGAGAGCCTTGGTGCAAGGGCTCACCTTTGTACAGTGATTGTCAGTGTTTGCAACACCTCAATGCTGTCAAACACTGAAAAACCAGCTGTCAAAAAAAATTGTGTGTAGCCCCTTTAAGAAAACCGGCAGCTGACGCATCATCAACTGATGTCATCTGACACCGGCTTCCTCTTAATTGGCCGGCAAGCCTGCAGGGCGGGCTTAACAAGACCAATTGACGCAAAATGGAGTCTGTGCGTTGGACGTCGTTGGAGGTGGGATCAGAATCCGGAAGGCAGCTGTCCCGCTTCCAAGCCGTATCGACTGGAAAAATCGTGGTCATTCTCTCTCTATCCACTCTAGCAAAACCTTTCATAATTTTAAAGACCTCTATTAGGTCACCCCTCAGCCTTCTTTTTTCAAGAGAAAAGAGACCCAACCTGTTCATCCTTTCCTGATATGTATACCCTCGCATTTCTGGTATCATCCTTGTAATTCTTCTTTGCACCCTCTCCAGTGCCTCTATATTCTTTTTATAATATGGTGACCAGCACTGTACGCAGTACTCTAAGTGTGGTCTAACCAAGGTTTAATATAGGTTTAGCATAACTTCCCTACTTTTCAATTCTATCCCTCTAGAAATAAACCCTAGTGCTTGGTTTGCTTTTTTTATGGCCTTGCTAACCTGTGGCGCAACTTTTAGTGATTTGTGTATTTGTACTCCGAGATCCCTTTGCTCCTCTACCCCACCTAGACTCGCACCTTATTCTTCCTACCAAAATGTAATACCTCACATTTATCTGTGTTGAACTTCATTTGCCAATTATTTGCCCATTCTGCAAGTTTATTAATGTCCTCCTGTAATTTGTTGCAGTCCTCCTCAGTATTGACTATCTCCCCCAATTTGGTATCATCCGCAAATTTAGAAATTGTGTTTTTGATTCCAAAGTCTAAATCGTTAATGTAAATTGTGAACAGCAGTGGTCCCAGCACTGATCCTTGTGGACACCACTACCCACCTTCTGCCACTCTGAATAGCTACCCTTTACTCCTACTCTCTGCTTTCTGTCTTGAAGCCAGCTAGCAATCCATTCTGCTACTTGTCCCCTGACACTGCATTCTCTGACATTGTTCATCAGTCTATTATGGGGTACCTTATCGAAGGCCTTTTGAAAATCTAGATAAATTACATCTACTGCATTACCATTGTCTACGCTCTCTGTTACCTCTTCAAAAAATTCAACAAGGTTGGTCAAGCAAGATTTTCCCTTTTGAAATCCATGTTGACTATTCATTATTATACTAATGGCCAGATAATCTGTTTTAGTGTTGTTAATTGAAGGATAAATATTGGCCAGGACACCAGGGGGAACTCCACTGCTCTTCTTCTAAATAGTGCCATGGGTTCTTTTGTGTCCATCTGAGAGGGCAGATATCGGTTTATCGTCTCATCCGAAAGACGTCACCTCAGTGTCAGCCTAGATTTTGTGCTCAAGTCTCTGGAGTGGGATTTGAACCCACAACCTTCATGACTACCCACTGAGCCACGGCTGACACATTAGATGGCTTGTACTTTGTAAGATCTAATTGTTGCTTTGCAGCAGCTTCTAATGATGTCATCATATATGCATAAAACAGTGCTGTGTGTTAGTATGTAAAACCAAAATAACTAGGACAGCCATGGAGCTGACCTGCTGGGCGCTTACAATATAATTGATGATGACACAGAAAGCCTGCTGATCTCCTCCGAGATCAGAGACTCAAATATTCAAGCTAGTTTATTCATGCAGGTTTCAGTAGGATCAGCCCCCGCAGTACACATGCTATTGAAGAGAGAGCAGTTGAGTAATTCATCATTAAAGGAAGGGTTAGGGATGGAATACTTACTGACATGAAATCAGAATCTGAGACATATATATACACTTTACGCCAGGCTTTAAAAAGATGCTAGAGGCAGTTTCAGAGCTAAGCATTTGTCCAAACATCCAAAGGACAGGGACATTCTAATTGGGATGCACAGAGCAGATCAAAGGCATCTAAAGTGGAGAGTCAATGTTGACGTTCTCCCACTAAAGGTCACTAGCACAGTTAATAAATACCAGACCATATCAGGTTTTTAAAGCCCTGTTAAAGATATCTATGAGCAAAGACCATCACTGTACTAACTTTTTCTCCACCTTGCCTCCTTGAATCCAGTATTGGACTCCCTAAAATTAGACATGGCAATCAGAATCAATTTCTTGATCTGAATGTGTCTGGTGGATTAATCAGGTTGTTCTGGGAGTAACATTCACACCTTATTTTAATACATCATCATCCCCTGTTATGTAAAACTCCATTCTCTTGCCTTTTATGTTTCTATGTAACAAAATTTTGTCCAAAACCAATTACATGTCAAACAAAACAACTGGCAATTACAGGAAAACTGGGACACAGGAAGCACTGGGGGAGAATTTCACTGGCTCTGCCAGGTGGAAACGGGGAAGCAGCGCTCCAAAAATCGCAGGGAAAACCTTACCGCCCGTTCTCGCTCCAGATTTGCCCAACGCCATCCTGAAAGGGGTCTAACGCTGGGTGGCCAAAGGCCCCGCCTGTTTCAAGTAGTACTTGGACCTTTAAATTGCAAATCAGGGTCCTATGACGTAAATGGACCAGGCCTCCAGCCGGCACTCCTGAACAGGAGGGCCGGTCGGCTGCCCAATAGTTAAAATCTACTCCACTGAATGTATTATTTGAGGAAGTGCTTAAAGCCCATGTCAGAGCTGCTGGGTTAAGTGTGTTTCGAACTAAATGTCCAAGATTAAACCTTTCAATTTGTCCCGCGTGATTTCTGCGGTCTGTTGTTAATGTATATAAGCACTATATAAGATTAATTGAACTTTTAATTCTGTCTATTGAGTTGGGCTTGGAGACGATCGCCGCCAAGGTCATGGAGGCAAATGCTTTTACAGGAAAAAAATATTGTGAATTTATTAGTGTGGATCATAAGTTCCATTTAACAAAGGAAAAGTCAGACTAATTGATGTATTCCTAAATTCTGCTGAAGCTGCTTCAAGCACATTTACTCTAGTGCTTTATTCATTAAAAATTTACGTGGGCAGTGTATAAAGTCCATCTATGTTTCCAAACATTAATTAATTTTACACAATAAGTATGGCAGCATACACTGTGCATCCAACCCGGACTGGAGGAAGCTCTGCAGACATTGTATTAATTGGCCGTTTCCTACGGCATTTATTTTCCAGTCAGGCCCGAAAGAGCTTGCTGTCACCGCTCTGCCCCACTCCATTGGTGTGTACATTATACATTCATCAGTGCTGCTTTCATATATGGGCATGACACTGTGATGGAGCCGAGTGCCTCTACTGAGACGTACGGGATTATAAAACCTTAATAGGCCTGCTTTCTAATTGAGGGATTATTACCTTCTTGTGCACTACATTGGAATGTGGTCTGGGTATTGTGTAGGAATCCAATACCCAAATACATGCTGCCATTTCCAGCTGTGGCTCAGTTCACCTCTGAGGCAGGAGATTGTGGGTTCACGTCGCACTCCAGGGACTTGAGCACAAACATCTTGGCTGACACTCCAGTGCCGTGCTGAGGAAGTGCTGCACTGTCGGAGGAGCTGTCTTTCGGATGAGATGTTAAACTGAGGCCCTGATGCAAGGGATCCCATGTTGTGTTCTCCCTGGGGTCCTGGCCAATATTTATCCCTCAATATCACTAAAACAGATGATCTGGACATTATCACATTTCTGTTTGTGGGGCCTTGCTGTGCACAAATTGGCTGCTGTGATACCTGCATTGCAACAGTAACTATGTAAAGCGATTTGGGACGTTGTGGAAGGTGCTATGCCAATGCAAGTCTTTCATTGTGGTCTGCCATTGAACACAGTGCAACACCAGTAGCATTGCACTCGGAAGTGCGCTGCAAGAGTGGTAATTAAAGGGAATGCTTCCGTGTCGCTTGAACATTGCGAAAAAGGCGCTTTGCACCGTTTATTACTTGCACCAGGCTGCTGCCTGCGCAAAATTTTTCACACCTTTTCCTCAAACATCTCCAAATGCTGCACTTTCTGAAAGACAGGTCGCGTTGAAAAACACCACTGATGACTATGAGATTATACAGCGTGATTGGCCCTTCCCTTTAAGAGATGGAAGCAGCCTGTGTGATTAAAGAGTGCCGTTTGGACTGCGCATGACCACCTTTATCACTCTGCCGGTAGCGCCCCGCTCTCTGAGGTTAGCGCCCTAAGTTAGGAGTGTAGCGCTTGATTTAGCGCTCCACTTCCCTCTTGGAGCACTAACAATGAATTTCGCAGGAGTCGACAATGATTAGCGCCTGCCGCTAATTCTTCAACTTTTACAGTTTTAGCACCCCAAATGGGGCTATACCGAATTTCTCCCCCTAGCTATTGTCTTAGGATCGGAAGAAACAGAAATTGGTACTGGAAGGATTAAATTTGTTCATACATATATCAAAATTGCCCAATGGTCCAATATCCACCCTCTGGTACTAGCTTAACAGATCTTGGCCCAAAAATTAGTGCCGCTACGCGAGAGTACGCACTGCGTACTCTCGCGTATTCTGTCTCCAATTGCCAGTTTTCTGCATGCACCGCGCATGCGCTGAAAACCGGCACTTGGTGAATGGAAAAGGGGGCGGTTCCTAGGTGAACCGCGTGCGCGCTACAGGCTGCGCGCATGCAGTGCACTTAGTGGTTTCAACGCGCAGGTAAGTATGGAAGATTTTACACATAAAAAGAGGAGTAAGACCCACTTTTAACAAGGTAAGCAGTGAATTAAGTATTATTTTGAATTTTTTTAAACAGGTATATCTTTTTTAGAGACTTTAAAGACAGGTAAGTTTATTTTTATAACTTTTTAAAAGATTTAAAATTTTTTCAAAAATTTAATTTTTTATTTAAAATGGTTAATTTATTTAACTATACTTATTTTATTAATGTGATGGGTTTTTTTTTAAATTTAATTGAGGTTTAGCTGTTATTTTGGGGGGCTATAGTATTCATAGCTTTCACAGCACTTATGTGAAAGTTATGAATGGAAGATGGTGTGCTGCCATTGGCTCTAACTGAGTCACATTATCCCACAGCTCGCACGAATTAACTACGCCTGTGGGATACGCAAGCTCAGCACAGCAGCTGTCCAGAACATCAAGTTCGTGTGAGCTGGAACTGAAAAATCCAACGCGCAGTGAGAGATCGCGGGGAAGCCTTACCCTCGCACGAAGGCTTCCTCATGAATTTTTGGGCCCTTATCTGTTTGGCAGATTTTCTAGCGACACCAACATACCACTTGAGCTTGTTTTCCACTGTGTTATTTATAGTTAGATGCTTACCTATGATATAACTTTTATTGAAAAATTACATATGAGATTAACATACTAGAAGAACAAACGCACTGAAATATTTTAAGCTGTGGATTCTTAGCAGACCCAGCTTATTTCTATGCAGTTTATTTTTAGTTTCTAAAGCTATAGTAACGGTTGGGAAATCAAAACCAGCTGCAATTGGGGTGCAAGTAATTAAATCAAACGTACTGTCAAAAGGAATTGCCTAACCTTTAACAAACGATTACTTGCATACTTACATTAAATGTCACGTGAGCTGTCTGAACTGCCGCAGTCAACTCTCCTGTCCTCGTGTTTATGGAGAAGCTCATCAGCTCCAGTTTATGTAAATGAAATAAACTCCACGCACAGAAATAACCATTCCCTCCTGCCCCTCTGCATCACCATCATGTGTCAGCTGTGGCTCAGTTGGTAGCACCCTCACCTCTAAATCAGAAGGTTGTGGGGTCAAGTCCTGTTCAGAGACTTAAGCACAAAAATCTAGGCTGACACTCTAGTGCAGTATTGAGGGTGTGCTGCACTGTCGGAGGTGCCATCTTTCAGATGAGATGTTAAACTAAGGCCTGTCTGCCCTTTCAGGTGGACGTAAAAAATCCCATGGCCTATTTCGAAGAAGAGCAGGGGTGGTGTCCTCGCTAATATTTATCCCTCAATCGACATCACTAAAATAGATTATCACATTGCTGTTTGTGGGAGCTTGCTGAGTGCAAATTGGCTGCTACATTACAACAGTGACTAAACTTCATAAACAGTACTTCATTGGCTGCAAAACACTTTGGGACATCCAGTGGTCGTGAAAGGCGCTATATAAATGCAAGTCTTTCTTTCTTTCATCCAACATGGCCATCCTTTTGTGTAGCAATTTGGCATAATAGGTTGCTGAGGCCTTAGAAGAAGGAAATGAAATTGAAGTTGCAATTTTGTTTTCTAGAACAACTAAAAGTTGTGTCATGATAAGTATATTTTTTGCTTCGTAAATTTTCATCCCTACATAAAATCACCCTCGCTTTATTCGGTGACTGGAAGAGAGCTTGTCGTGCAAAATCCTTTTCATGACTCATTAATTGTTTCAAAATCTCTTTTAAAGGTTTGTTATTACCTAAGTCGGGAATCTCCATCGGGCTCAGTTTCTGGGACTCTGCCACTTCTGAAGCGACACTGGCTACTTCACAACACAGCAGAGGCTGAATCAGCACAGATGGATTTCTTTTGTAAAAAAACTTGTGATCCTGATTAAAAGATTAGGTTGGATTTGCTGAGCCATTTAATTCGTTACGAACACCTCGTTGTGCCCATTTTGTGGGCGTAAAATGGGCCCAATTTCGGCAGCCAACACCCCCAGGACGCCTGAAAAACGTCCCACCCAAAATTGGGCCAGGCCATTTTATTTTAGGCACCTCTGGTGGCCGCCTAAAACAGATGTTAGGCACCTTATATATGTAAGAGGTGTGACAGGCAACGGCAGCTCGCCCAGATTATTTAGAGGAGGCCCAAGGCCCAATTTTGGATCAAGTACGTATTTTTTAAATTTTAGAAACGTTACATTTAGAGTTGATGTGAAGAGGGCGTTGAATTCCTTGATGCGGAGTTCACTTCAGAAGGGCCTGATTAAAAAGAAATATTGTCAGACAGGGCAAGAGACAGATTGGGCCAATTTAACAAATTTCTACCCCCAATCTGTCTCTTCCCCTGACATCTATTCAGTGTCATCTGTGTGAAGTATAAATCTGACTCTGGGGTTGGCAAAGTAAAACTGGCATAATGAGATCCAAATTCAATCCCTGGATTCCTAAAAATGGCCTCGTTCGACTTTGCCAATCCCAGTGTAAGAGTTATGCTTCACACAGATGACACTGAGGAGGCAATTTTGCTGGCGCTCAGGGGTCCAGTTTGGAGGCGAGACTGCTGGCAAAATCAAAAAGATTGGCAGCGGGTCCCAAACCCGCTTCCAACCCGCCTCCAATCAATCTTCCCGGGTGTCGGGTCCCCGATTTGTGCAGGGACCCGACTCCTAGCGGCGGGAAGAGGATTATAACCACTTAACTGCTTGTTAACAGGCAGTTAAGAGGCTTTTTCCAATTTTGACACTTCTACTGCGGGCTTCCCGACGTCGGGAAACCTTGCCAGGGTAAATGTGGTGTGCTGTGGGTCTACTGTAATGTTTGTGTATAGATGTCAGCTGCAGAAGTGGTGTGAAGGATCCAATGGGACACTGGTGAGTTGCAGAGCTAAGAAAATGTTGGGAAAGTCATTTTTAATGTGTTTAGATTTTTCTGTACATGACAAGCTTTGAAGTGTTTGTGTAGTCTCACCTCATTGGGAGAACCTCTCTCACCAGTGACAGATCGCTTCTGTAACCTCACCTGCAGCTGCCATCTGTTTTAGCCTAAGGAGAGAGTCACTGGAGATTCTGGGTGCAAGGGCTCAAGTGATTGTCAAGTGATTGTCAGTGTTTGCAGCACCTCAATGCTGTCAAACACTGAAAAAAATCATGTCAAAAAGAAATTGTGGTGGCCCCTTTAAGAAAACCGGCAGATGACACGTCATCAACTGATGTCATCTGACACCGGCTTTCTCTTAATTGGCCGGCAAGCCTGCAGGGCGGGCTTAACAAGGCCAATTGACGCAAAATATCGTCTATGCGTCGGACATCACTGGGGGCAGGATCGGGACCCGAAAGGCAGCAGACCCGCCCCCAACGCGCCTCTTCAGGTAAGATCCCAGCCTGAGTGTATGCAGAATTCTTATCAGAGGTGTCTGTGTGTGTCTGTCTCTGTGTGTGTGGCTAGATGGGGAGGAGTACAGTATATAAAATATTTCCCCCCATGTAGGTATTATGAAACAAATGGATAAAAAAAATCCTACCTTGTAGGAAATAATCTTTCAGCGTGACATTAGATGTTCTTTATAATATATAGTTGTGTCAACCAGGCTGATATCACATAGCTAACTGGGTGAAAAGTATGAACACAACCCATGACCTAAAGACAAATAGCATCACATGAAGCCAGATAATGCGAGTACAATAAATAACATCACAATACAATATTGCCAATTGTTTTTCAGGAAGATATTACGACCCAATACACTGACGTATATCTTAATGCACAACTTATTTTAATAAGATGATGAAAGGAGTTGATAGGGTCGATAGAGAGAAACTATTTCCTCTGGTGGGGGAGTCCAGAACAAGGGGGCATAATCTTAAAATTAAAGCTAGGCCGTTCAGGGGTGATGTCAGGAAGCACATCTTCACACAAAGGGTAGTGGAAATCCGGAACTCTCTCTGCCAAAAATCTGTTGAGGCTGGGGGTCAATAGAAAATTTCAAAATTGAGATTGATAGATTTTTGTTAGGCAAGGGTATTAGGGGTTACGGAACCAAGGTGGGTAGCTGGACTTAAGATACAGATCAGCTATGATCTACTGGAGTGAATGGTAATATATAGAACCCCCATATCACTGAAGTTCAAAAATTACTCGATGCAATAAAAATTGCATTAAGGAAGTGATGAAATCACAGGTCTGGATTTTGTCATTGGGGGCGGGCTGGGGGCGGGTCAGTAGTCCTGACCCACCTCCGATGTGAGGGGGGACATTTTAGCAATTTTGCCCTAATTGGGCACTTGATTTCCAGCATGTGGGAACCCCTGGCTCAATGAGTCTTTTGGTCCTGAAACTCGCCTCTGATGACGTCATCTATGCAGCTGCATTTAAGGCCTGCAAGCAGCCTTGGTTCATTTTCTGCCTAACTACTTTGTTACTGAGACTTCTGAAGGATTTTGGTGCAACCATGGCAAGCTCAAGGCCGAAGTGCGCGCCCCATTTTGATGAGGACTCCCTCCAAGCTCTGGTGGAGGGAGCCAGAGCTCAGAAGGAAGTGTTGTTTCCTTCCTCTAGGAGGAAAAAGCCTCCCCAGCAGACCAAAGCTGTGTGGCTGCAAGTGGCACAGGAGGTCAGTGCCATCTCAATGTGCAGCAGAACCTGGCTGCAGTGCCGAAAGAGGTTTCATGACCTTCTCCGCACAGGAAAAGTGTGTATGACATCACCATGACCCTCAATCTGCTCCCCATCGCCTCTCATCACCAGCACTCTGCTTTGTCAACCTCCACCTCCACATCCCACTTGACCCTTACATCCTTGCACCATTAACCATTCCCTCTCTCTCTATGTACACATTCACTTAACTATTCGACTATGCAGCCCTCACACTCCCTATCACTGTTATGCTATGACAACAACTTACAACACACAGGGAGGGCCCTTGGTCTTGGGACCTCACTCCATCTTTGTGTTCTTCTAAGCATCTATGCTATGGATTCTCTACACTCACTCCTTCATTCTAACTCAAACTCCACTTGTGTCCCTCATTGCAGGAAACGAGAGCCCACAATAAGAGGGAAAGGGCGAAGACAGGAGGAGGGCCACCCTCAATAGCCCAGCTCACCAGTGCAGAGGAGGCGGCCCTGGAGATCATGGGAGTCGAGGAGGATGCGCAAGTGGGGGACGGACAGACGGGCGCATCAGAGCAAGCTGGTGACAGAATCGTTTTTCATCTCTCTCTCATTGACATTGCATGAGTGACTGATCTTGATTCTAATGCTCTAACAGATTAACTTATGATCATCTGCACAATTCAATGTGCATGCAACGTTTGTCTCACATGTCTAACTCTTTCCTTTACTCCCCCACAGGACCATCGACAGCCCCCCTCCCCACTGTCCAGGAGGAACAGCCTCAGCCACAAGACTCCTCAGAGGAAGCTGCAACCTCTGAGGGCACAGCATCAGCAGAATTAAGTGCACCCAGCACCAGCGCAGACACTCACACCTCGGTGGGACCTTCGGGAGATAGAGTAGTGTTGTTACCTGGTGTATCACAGCTCACAAGTGAGCATCAGCAGATGGTGGAGACAGGTCCAGCAGTGGAGAGTCCTCATCGGAGGGTGCAGGACTCTCCCAGCTCAGCTCAGCTGCATGTCGACTCTGTGCCTCCAGGTCCATCCAGAAGGAGAGCGGTGCTGGAACTCCAGGAACAGGTGCAGGAGTCTCTGGCAGGTTTTGTCTCCAGGGTCGCTGCGAGTGTGGAGCGGATGGAGGAGTCCATCGCTAACATGAGCAGAGCCTTTGTGGAGGCATTGGCACATGAACGCATCACCACGGAAACGATGCTACCTCCGTGGTAAGGCTGGCTACCGGTAGAGGAGAGGATGGCTACGGTAGAGGAGAGGATGGCTACAGCCATGGAAGAGCTAAGTCACCAGGGTATTGAAAACATGGTCATTGTTCAGAATAGACTGACATCTCGGGAGGAGCGATGGTCAGCTATTGAGCAGAGAAACCAGACCTTCGTGGAAGTCCTCTGGAGTAGGACTGCCAGCGCAGAAACGGGTCCTCATGGCCCCCCTGAAGTGCAGCAAGGTGCTGTCAAGCCACTTGCTAGCTCTGAAGTGGGGCTGACCCATGAGAGGGATGTTGGTGGCAGACAACAAGGAAGTGGGGGCTCCTCTCCAAGCGCTCACACGACCATGCCACTGCAGAGCCCTCGGTCAGAGCCCCACCAGAGTCCCCACCCAACTGAGATCGGCGTCTCAACCCCTGCACAGCCGCAGGAGCAGCAGACTGGTGGCGAGCCCTCACAGGCTCGCAACCCCAGAGGACGCCCGCCAAAGGTGTCGAGGCAGGAGCAGCATGAAAGTGAGCAAGGGGCCTCCACATCTGCTGAAGCCACAGGGGAAGCACCACGTAGGAGCACGCGTAAGAGGAAGATAAAGCACAAGTAGTCACAAGGGTAGTCACTTGGGTGTTCTGTTTTGTTTAATTTTGAAATGCCATCCATGAATTTATGTGATAAAATGACTTGATGGCAAACTGTTAACATTGTGGGCTGTGTCATTTCACAAATGGGTCTTCCACATTGAGGGCTCAGGGCGTCTTGGAATTATCAGTATGGTGGTCAGAGTGATAGGATGCTGTAGGTTCTTGTCCATTGTCGATGGTGTGGTAAGAAGGTGCAAGGCAAATGTGTTTGATTGGCCAGCCTAAGCATATCTGGCCAAGATCAGTGCATCCCTTGCATCCCGTGCAGCAATGTTCTCGCGTGCTGCTGCCGCTGGTTGTTCCGCCTCCACAAACTGCTCATTGTTGCTCTCTTCCTCCTCCTCTTCCTCCTCCTCCTCCTCCTCCTCATCCTCATCTGAGGAGGCTATGCGATGAGCCACTTGTACCTCAGGCCGCTGCAAGCCATGATGCTGTGCCATGTTGTGAAGTGCACAGCAGACCACGATGATTCTGGAGACTCTGGCTGCTGAGTACTGCAGGGCTCCACCTGATCTATCAAGGCATCTGAATCGCATCTTCAGTAAGCCGATGGTTTGCTCGATAATGGATCTGGTGGAAATGTGGCTGGAGTTGTAGCGCTCCTCAGCTTCGTAGGATGGCCTCCTCAATGGCATCATTAGCCACGTCTTCAGGGGATAGCCTTTGTCTCCAAGGAGCCATCCGCAAAGTTGGTCTGGTGGACTGAAGAGCGGAGGCACACTAGACTGCTGCAGGATGAAGGAGTCATGGCAACTGCCAGGATATTTGCGCAAACATGCAAAATGTCCTTATTGTGGTTACACACCAGCTGCACGTTGAGGGAGTGGAAGCCCTTGCGGTTGACAAAAATACCTGGATTGTGATGGCGTGCCTTAAGGGCCACATGTGTGCAGTCTACGACACCCTGCACCCTTGGAAAGCCTGCCAGATTAGCAAAGCCAACCGCACGCGCGGTTACACTTGCTTGGTCCTTGAAGAAGTTGATGTCATTGTGCGCATTGGCAAAGAGGGCATCGGTTACCTGCGTGATGCAAGTGTGTGCGGCCACCTGGGAGACGCCGCTGATGTCTGCTGTTGATCCCTGGAATGAGCCTGAAGCAAAAAAGTTAAGTGCGGTGGTGACTTTGACGGCCACCGGTAAGAGGTGTCCACACGCTCCTCTGGGCTCCAGGTCTTGCTGCAGCATTGCGCAGATGTCACCCACTACCTCTCGCGAAAGTCTGAGCCTCCTTTGGCACTGCTGCTCAGTCATGTTGAGGTAGCTCATCCTCTGTCTATAAACCTGTTTTGGGGGTATCTCCTGCGGCGATGTGCTTCCATGCACTGGCGCCTTCTGGCCTGTGCAGCTTCAGGTGGGTGAGCAACAGGTTGGCGCTCCTGTTGTTGCTCCTGCTGTTAGTGCTGCTGTTGTTCCGGGTTCTGCTGCTGCCGCGGCTGGTCTTCGTCTGATCTGATGTCCAGGAGGAAAGGAAATAAATGGTTCCCATGCTGCAGGTATATACCTCAGTTGAGGAAGCGCTCAGTCAAGGTGGGGAGAGGGGTTTCCCAGGAGGTCACACTGGAGATGGATCTCGGCTTCAAAACTTCCACAATGAGTAGGCCTGCTAAAAGTTCTCCCAGACCTGAGAAAAGAAAGTTCTGCCACCTGCAAATGATCATTGTTGAAAACTCCTTTTTAATGGTGGAGCTGCAGCTGTTAGTAAGCAATCCACTTGTGAGGCCGCCAGGATTCACTGGTGTGTTCCAGAGGAGACGTGCGGCCCAGGGGAAATGTGTTAAATTCAGAAAGGCCTCTCAAAATGGCATTATAGAGGCAATTAAGTGGTTGTTAAGGGCCTTAAGGGCCTATTCCGCCTCTTGGAGGCGGGATCAAAACGGGGTCTGAAAGCCCGCTTTTGGGAAAGTTGTTCAGAGGTGGGTCGGAGGCGGGATCGGAGCCCGCCGCCATTTTTGCAACTTTCCCACCTGACCCGCCTCCAAACCCGCCTGCTCGGGCCTGGCAAAATCCAGCCCATAGAACCTGATGTCAACTGCCATGTACAGTGACACTCGGAAAAAAACTTAAGAATAGAATATCCCCTCCCCCTTCTCAAGAACTTTGTTTATGTAAGATGTGCAGAAGAACAGGCTAGAGGACATTTTAAGGAAGGATATCTTGGACTTCAGGTGACATTATTAATTTGTCTGAGCTTTGCTCTTTTAATTTGCGATATCCTCTCAACCCAGAAGTGTTGTTGCCTCATTAAACACTCCAGGCTACAGGGCTAACCTTTATTGAATGTCCGCAGTGTCTGAAATCTCCTTCTTACTTGCAGTCACTTCCATTCATCCACAGGAAGATGCCCTTTGCTCATTGTTATTCAGGCTTGAAATGCTAAGAAATCATTAAAGTTGAGACAGAAGTGTTTATCAAGGATGCAATACATCTCAAGGGGCACAATTTTGCCAGCCCTGGGGAGGCGGGTATGGAGGCGGGACTGCCGGGAAAATGGCAGAATTTGGGGGCGGGTGCCCAACCCGCCCCCAACCCGTCTCCGTGCCATCTTGCCAGGCGGCGGGTAGCCGACCCGCGCCGGTAGTTAACAGGCAGATAAGAGGATTATCCCCATTTTGCCCACACAAGTGCGGGCTTCCCGAAGGCTCCGAACCCCGCCAGGGTCACTGAGGTGAGTAGTGGGTCTGCGGGCGTCAGAGGGGTGCAAAAATGCGCTGTGAAGGTAAGTGATGGGTGCAAGCGTGGAGAGGTGAGTATGTGAGGTAAGTGGAAAGTGTTAGAAAAAGTTTACTTACCTTTGTTTCTTCCTGCAGGCTTCAGTCGGTGGGTATGAGGAGAGTCTCGCACCTCCGCGGTAGAGATGACAGATGGCCGTTGCATTCTCAGATGCAACAACCATCTAATTTCTGCAAAAGAGGTTTGATGAGGTCTTGAATTCAAGAACTCATCAAACTACAGAGAATGTCAGTGTTTGACAGCTTCACAGAGCTGTCAAACGATGACAATTCATCTGTCGAAAATTTTTGACAGATGAAACGTCATACGCTGACGTTCTCAGTAACCGGCTTTCCCTTAATTGGCCTGCTAACAAGGTCAATCAAGGGAAAATAGCTTGGGTTGGCCAGAAGTTGATGGAGGCAGGACTGAAACCCGACAATTGGGAGTCCCGCCTCCAAAAGCTCCCCATTGGCAAAATCCAGCCCTTGGTTTACTTCACAGTTTGACATACGAACATACGAAAGTAACGGGCAGGAAAAAACAGCTTGTCCATCAAGTCTGACCCACACCCCGTGATGGCTGGAGCATCATGGCTAGACACTGCCTAATCCCCTTCCCCCCACCCCAGCCCCGCAGCCATGTAATCTCCTGGGAGAGGCAAAGAAACCAGAGAAAAGCATGACCTAAATTTACTGCCGTTTTGTAATGCACTGCAATCTATCTGTTATCCCATAAAATGAAAACCAACCATTTGTGACAGAAATGATCTGCAGTGTTATGATGCCATGGAGCTGCCAATCATAATTTCATGCCCCCTTCACTTTATCTTCACGACCCAATCTCTTTGAAAAAGGAAGTAAAACTACAATGACAAAAAGCTTTTGATTTTTTTTCGCCAACTTTAAGTAAGAATGGAAATCCAGGAGGACAGGGCCTAACTACAGCAGACAGCACAGATTACCACAGCTTCCGCCTGTCACCACAGGAGAATAACATACTAAACAGCCAAACTACCCAATACACAAAAAATGTGATTAAAAAATGAAAAGCAATTCATTTTCAACAGAGGGTGCTGAATAAACGTTATTACCTGGTGGGGTGTTTTGAGAGCTTTGTGATTCTTCCAATCTGCTCTCTGTCATAAAGCCAGTCCCATTACAGTGATTTTTAAATATGTATAAATCATTTCCAACATTCAGAGTTCTGTCAGCTTTATTCATTGAGTCACAAAACTAATTCTCTCATTTTGAGTTTAAGATAATGGAGTTGGAATAAATGAATGTGAAAGTACCACTTCCTACAGCGGCGAAGCAGTTTCAAACACAATCATTGTATCACCATTGGTCTGTAATGGAAATCTGAGAACAGGCTTCTCCTTTTATTGGTTCGTGTAACATGTTCAACTTCCGTTTGTGCAATCAGCAAAGTATTTCCCACATTACAACAGTGACTACACGTCTAAAGTACTTCATTGGTTGTAAAACGCCTTGGGATGTCCTGAGGTCATGAAAGGCGCTATATAAATGTAAGTCTTTCTTTCTTTCTAAATGTATGATTGGGTGAGTTACTGAGCCGTGCAGACCAGAAAATCTGAAAGTTCAATTCCTGGGGTTAAATCTTTGTCTTTGACGCCTGATTGATAATCACCCGTTGTAGAACTCGTCTGATTTTCATTTCACTGAAGTCAATGGGATGTACATGGGGCGGGCTTCGCAATGGGCAGATGATCCGCTTTGCCACATTACTGCCCAGGTCGTGAAGACAAAAAATTACCTCGTCTAAAGCTGGAGCACCAGGTTGGGGGGGTGGGGAGAGATGGGGAGGGTGCAATTAGTTAAATTGCTCTTAGTGCCTCTAGGCAAAATCAGCCACAAGTACTATCAAATTACCCCTGCTGGAAAGTCTGTGTGTGCGAGTGTGTGTGTGTGTGTGTGTGTGCGACTGTGTGTGTGTGTGTGTGTGTGTGCGAGTGTTTGTGTGTGTGCGAGTGTGGTGTGTGTGTGTGTGTGTGCGAGTGTGTGTGTGTGTGTGTGCGAGTGTGTGTGTGTGTGCAAGTGTGTGTGTGTGTGTGTGCGAGTGTGCGAGTGTGTGTGTGTGTGCGAGTGTGTGTGTGTGTGTCTGCGAGTGTGTGTGTGTGTGCAAGTGTGTGTGTGTGTGTGCGAGTGTGTGTGTGCGAGTGTGTGTGTGTGTGTGTGTGCGAGTGTGTGTGTGCGTGTGTGTGTGCGAGTGTGTATGTGTGTGTGTGAGTGTGTGTGTGTGTGCAAGTGTGTGTGTATGCGAGTGTGTGTGTGTGTGTGTGCGAGTGTGTGTGTGTGCGCGAGTGTGTGTGTGTGCGAGTGTGTGTGTGTGCGAGTGTGTGTGTGTGTGTGTGCGAGTGTGTGTGTGTGCGAGTGTGTGTGTGTGTGTGCGAGTGTGTGTGTGTGTGTGCGAGTGTGTGTGTGCGTGCGAGTGTGTGTGTGTGTGTGCGTGCGTGTGTGGTGTGCGAGTGTGTGTGAGTGTGTGCGTGTGCGAGTGTGTGTGCGTGTGTGTGTGTGCCAGTGTGTGAGTGTGTGTTCGAGTGTGTGTGTGCGAGTGTTTGTGCGAGTGTGTGTGTGTGTGTGTGTGTGTGTGCGAGTGTGTGTGTGTGTGTGTGTGCAAGTGTGTGTGTGTGCGCGCGAGTGTGTGTGTGTGTGTGTGCGAGTGTGCGAGTGTGTGTGTGTCCGAGTATGTGTGCGAGTGTATGTGTGTGTGCGAGTATGTGTGTGTGTGTGCGAGTGTGCGAGTGTGTGTGTGTGTGGGCGAGTGTGCGAGTGTGTGTGTGAACATAAGAACATAAGAAACAGGAGCAGGAGTAGGCCAATCGGCCCCTCGAGCCTGCTCCGCCATTCAATAAGATCATGGCTGATCCAATCTTGGCCTCAACACCACTTTCCCGCTCTCTCCCCATACCCCTTGACAACCTTGTAGTTCAAATGTCTGTCAATTTCCACCTTAAATATATTCAATGACTCCGCCTCCACAGCTCTCTGGGGTAGCGAATTCCAAAGATTCACGACCCTCTGAGAGAAGAAATTCCTCCTCATCTCCGTCTTAAATGGGTGACCCCTTATTCTGAAACTATGCCCCCTCGTTCTAGATTCCCCCACAAGGGGAAACATCCTCTCAGCATCCACCCTGTCAATCCCCTCAGAATCTTATATGTTTCAATAAGATCACCTCTCATTCTTCTAAACTCCAATGAGTATAGGCCCAACCTGCTCAACCTTTCGTCATACGTCAACCCTTTCATCCCAGGAATCAACCTAGTGAACCTTCTCTGCACTGCCTCCAATGCAAGTATATCCTTCCTTAAATATGGAGACCAAAACTGTACGCAGTACTCCAGGCGCGGTCTCACCAGCGCCCTGTAAAGCTGCATCAAAACTTCCCTACTTTTATACTCCATCCCCCTTGCAATAAAGCCTTCCTAATTACTTGCTGTACCTGCATGCTAACTTTTTGTGTTTCATGTACTAGGACCCCCAGATCCCTTTGTACCGCAGCATTTTGTAGTCTCACTCCATTTAAATAATAATTTGCTTTTTCATTCTTCCTTCCAAAGTGGATAACCTCACATTTTCCCACATCATACTCCATCAGCCAAATTTTTGCCCACTCACTTAACCTATCTATATCCCTTTGCAGACTCTTTGTGTCCTCCTCACAACTTGCGAACCCATCTATCTTTGTAAGATCCATCGACCTCTGGGTTATGGGCCCAGCATGCTTCCGCTGAGCCACTCTGCTGTGGGTGCGAGTGTGTGCGAGTGTGTGTGTGTGTGCGAGTGTGCAAGTGTGTGTGTGAGAGTGTGTGTGAGTGTGTATGTGCGTGAGCATGGGTGTGTGTGTGTGAGTGTGCGAGTGTGTGTGTGAGTGTTGTGTGTGTGTGTGTGTGTGTGCAAGTGTGTGTGTGTGAGTGTGTGAGTGTGTGTGTGAGTGTTTGAGTGTGTGTGTGAGTGTTGTGTGTGTGTGTGTGAGAGTGTGTGCGAGTGTGTGTGTGTGTGTGAGAGTGTGTGTGTGAGTGTGTGAGAGTGTGTGCGAGTGTGTATGTGCGCGAGCGTGGGTGTGTGTGTGCGAGTGTGTGTGTGTGTGTGTGTGTGTGTGTATGTGTGCGTTGGGTGAGGCAAGATTGGATCGGGCTCAGCTATCTTGACCACATTGAACAACCTTCCGAGACTCTGTCCAGAATCACATAGCAAGGCTGGCCATTTAGGCAAGGAACCTGAGGGTTGTTGGCTCAGTGGAATACAAGGTAAGTGCCTTCAGGAGAGGAGGTGAGCAGAGGGCAGGCACAAAAGAAGATGCTATCCATTATTCACTGAATGTGTTGTAACATTTTTCAACCTGAATCACAAGACTGCATGCTGGCTGATTCTGTTTTCCACAATGAGACTCAAGCTCAACTAAATTTCAGAAGCACTTACTCCAATATTATACAATAGCTTCTCCAATTGAAATTGTTAAATTTAAGGGCAGTTTTGCTGCACATTCATGTCTATTGGGAACTGCTTGAGGAAAGTCATAATAGCAAACATAAAGAAAACAACCCATTTGAATCCGAGGACAGTTGACTATTAAATGCTCCACAACAATTTTATGTACCTTTTTGTAATGAATGCAGCAAAAAGACATATTTATAGTGGTCAATGAGTAAGTAAATCTATTTGAAACAATATGAAATGTAAAAAGAAAATGAAGAAAGTAGAATAATGTGTTTGACTTTATTAAAATAGAATGGATATTGATTTTTACACCATAATAGTATTACTCTTCCCAAACGTAGCTGGAATAGAGTATAGCAAATTTGAGATGTCAGTATTTTGTGAGGAAAAATAGAGGTAATCATTTAAATACAGTATTATTGGAAAGTAAGCAATTCTGAACATGTCCTCTGGCTTATCATTAACTATGTATTGCTTTTGTACCTCAGAGAGGTCAACAGCTGAGAGCCAGAGTACATACATCAAAAGTAGATAGATAGATAGATAGATAGATAGATCCAGAATGCTGTTCTCCTGTAACATTCATATGCAGTGCCCTAAAACTGCGAGCACAGGCAAAACCTTGTTCAGGACCTGGTCCACGGAGTCCCACCACCCCACCATTTCCCAGTGCGTGGACCTGATAATATAAAATGTGCCCACCCATGTGCTGGCAAGCACAAGTAAATCAAACTAAAATAAGGGAACCACAGCCTCTGCCATATTTCCTGCTACTTGCCCCGATTGTATGCTGGATGGTGGGATGGCATGTTGGGCCCCAGTGGCCAGTGTTATAAGGTCAGTCGGGGGGTCTTGGGGGTTCCAATGGAGAGGCTCTGTCCAAGTGTTATCAGAGTGTGGCCATGCACAAACCTCATCAACATCAGGTAAAATTCTTTACAGAGCAGGCACCTCTTCATCCTGCTCCAGCAGGCCCCTAGAGTCCTTCTGCAGAAAGTCTCCACCCCCCAGTGTGACGTGACACCTCAGCCAAGGCCAGGGTGCCCGACCCCTGCATGCCAATGACCCCAAGGCCAGAAATACAGGCCGGGAGAAGGGGCTATCGTGTGTGGAAGTCCCATTCTGCCAAAAATATGGCCTCATTAGAAAATCTAGGCCTATATCATCAATGCTATATCAATTGATATGACTACAGATTCATTGGGCTGGATTTTGAATGACCCATGGAGTCAGGTTTGGAGGCGTGTGGGGGGTTAAATTTGCGGGGTCGGGGTTTCCGACCCCATCCCGACTCCATCCCGCCTCCACGCAATTTTGACAAAATCAGTCGCGGGGTTCCCGACTCTCTCCCGCCTCCAAGAGGCGGGAGAGGCCATTACAGCCCTTAACAAGCCTTAAATTGGCTCTGTAATGCTATTTTGAAACGTTATAGCTAGTTTAACCCTTTTCTGACGTGAAGCACGCCTGGTGTGAAACACTCCAGTGAAACCTGGTGGGAGCACAAATGGATAGCTGACTATCGGCTGCAAGTCCACTATTACAACAGAGATGTGATGAAGGTAGTATTAGGTGTGAAAGTCGCCTCTGATACTGCTACATTCAATGTCATGGCATTTGCTGTAAGAGGACTTGGATGCAAAAATCTCTCTCTCTCTCTCTCTCTCTCTCTCTCTCCTCTCTCTCTCTCTCTCTCTCTCTCTCTCTCTCTCTCATTTTCATCCAGGTCCACTCACATCAGAAGCAATGCAGACAGGTCCTCTCTCACCAGTAGCCAGACAATCTCTGAGAGCAGGCAGTCAGCAATGATGACATCATCAGAGGCGGGTTTCAGACTGAAACCACTAATTAGTTCATAGGTTCCCACATGCTGAAACTCAATTGCCCAATTAAGTGAAAATTGCATCAGGCATCCACATTAATCTGGAGTCGGGGGGGAAACACGAAATGCGGATTACACGACCCCAACCCGACCCCAAGACAAAATCCAGCCCATTCTGTCCATAAAATCTCCTCCATAAACTTTCATTCCAATAACACCGGTTTGAGGGAGTGCATTATGCGGACATAATACACCTTGTGGACCAGATGATGTCATAAAGTGCAAGAACATCACTGACTCATAACCCATTCATCCATAAATATATAATTCAGAATTCTTCTGGCCTTCAGTATTTTTCTCTATTAATGAGGATCAGAAATGGTGGTTCGAAACATCCTGAAAAAAATCAACTCCAGTTAAAGAAAGGAAGAGTTCTGCAATGATGGTGTTGACTCAGTGTACACTTTATAAGGTGAAAATTAGGACAATTTTTGCTACAAATAGTAGTAGATATCTTTTCACCTGTAGAGTTGTGGAATACGTCACTAAGGAAGGTCACTGAAGCAAACAGTCTAAGTGAGTTCAGGAGACAAGTACATGTGCTTCTGAAGACAGAGAGGACTGAGCTAAGTAGGCAATGCTGTGGACTTTGTGTGTGAGCCTCGGAGCCTTTTCCCGTCACTAGAATTAATTTCTTATGATTCCCATCCAAATGGCAACACACAAATTATCCCCTTTCAAAAGAAGCTACACCAATATCTGACATTGAAAGGGTTTAGATTATGAAGATATATGTAGAGGAGATCTGATAGAAATCTTCAAAATTATGAGGGGCTTTGGTGACATAAATTGGGAAGAATTTTTTCCATGGGTTTAACGCATTAATTCAAGATCATCGCTAAAAGAACAAAGGGTGCGGTTAGAAGTTTATTTTGTAATGCAGAGGACATGGAATACCTTACCAGAGAGAGTGGTGGAGGCAGAATCCATAATTAGCTTTTAAAAGGGAAGCAGATAAATATTTGAAAAGGAGAAAATTGAAAGGCTACGAGTTGGAGTGGGGGAATGGGACTGAGTAGATAGGTCTTTCAGAGAACCAGTGCTGTACAATTCTATGGCCGGAATTTCTGTACCTGGCGGGTCGGGTGCAGGCGGTCGCCCTAACATCAGCAGAGGAGGCTGCCTTGGTTGGAACTCTCTGGAGTCGCCGAGCAGTTGGAGGTGGGAGACGCAGAGCGGGGGACATCTCAGCAACCTGACATATCATACAGCTACATAGCATACATCAGTCACTCATATGGGGACTGATGTCAGCAGCCAGTGATTCTTAATCATGTGCATAATGGTATCTGTACCCATTCTTCATATGACATATCTAACTCATCTCTTTACTCTCCCATAGGTCCATCAAGAGCCCCCCACAAGACACCCCCCACCACCCCCACTGTCCAGGCGGAAGAGGAAGACGACTCCTCAGAGGAGCCTCCAGCCTCTGAGGATGCACCGTCACCAGACATAAGCGCAGCCAGTACCAGCGCAGATACGCACTCCTCTGTGGGTCTCATGGGAGATAGAGTAGCGTTGTCACCTGGTGTCTCACAAGTCACAAGTGAGCAAGAGCAGATGGTGGAGACGGGGACAACAGTGGAGACTCCTGGCCGGAGGGCGCAGGATGCTCCCAGCTCTGCTCAGCTGCATGCAGATGCTGAGCCTCGGGGGCCATCCAGAAAGAGGGCGATCCTGGAGATGCAGCAAGAAACGCAGGAGGCTCTGACAGGTGTTGCGACCGCGATGTCTGCAAATGTGCAGAGAATGGAGGAGTCCATTTCAACATGAGCACCACCGTGTCGCAGGCGATGGCGACTGTAGGCTCTTCCATGGAAAGGATGGCCACCTGCCTGAAGCAGATAATGTGTCACTCACAGGAGCACATGGTCTCTATGGAGAAGAGATGGCAGAGGCTCATACACCTCCTCTCTAGGAGGGATGTCAGCATAGACGTGGGTCCTCATGGCCCCACTGATGTGCAGCAAGGTGCTCTCCAGCTCCTTGCTAGCAGGGAAGTGCGGGTGGCCCATGAGAGGGATGATGGTGAGAGGGGGCATGGAAGTGGGGGCTCCTCTCAAAGCGCTCACACTTCTCTCCCGTTGACCCCCCCCCCCCCCCGCTCAGTCAGAGCCCCAGATGCCTCCTGGGATCGCAATGGCCAAGTCTGCATCTGCACAGTTGCAGGAGGAGCAGACTTTGGCGAGGCCATCACAGGCTTCAAAACCCAGAGGACGACTTTCACTTTCCGCTCATGGACAAATTTGTGTGCACCTTTGGAAGTGCCTTAGTGAGTTGGAGTTACTGGTGAGACATAACTTTACCTCCAGCAATGGTGGTCAGTGTGAAAGGAATAGCTTGGTCATTGTAGGGATGCTTTATGTTGTTGCTGTGGGGTGGTGCCAACCTGGCGCAGTATGTGGCAGCCATATCTGTGTAATGCATAAAGTTAAGTAAATCTGGCCATGATGAGCCCATCCCTGGCCTCCCGGGCAGCAATGTGCTCGGGTGCTGGTGGGATCTGGACAGCAGGTTCCTCCTGCTCCTGCTCCTCCTCATCTTCCAGCTGATGCTCCTCCTCCTCCTCCTCTGAAGAGGCTGTGAACTCAGTGCCTTGCTCCTCATGCAGCGCTAATCCTCACTGCTACGCTAAGTTGTGCAGGGCACAGCAGACCACGATGATTCTGAAGACCCTGGCTGGTGTGTACTGAAGGGCTCCTCCAGATCTGTCAAGGCATTTGAATTGCATTTTCAGCATGCCTATTGTCTGCTCTATGACACATCTGGTGGAAATGTGGCTTTCATTATATCTCTCCTGGGCCTCAGTACTTGGCCTCCTCAAGGGTGACATGAGCCATGTCTTCAGTGGATAGCCCTCGTCTCCAAGCAGCCAACTGGAAAGTCTGTTTGGAGGAGTGAAGAGCTGAGGGAGGGTGGACTGGCGAAGGACAAAAAAGTCCTGGCAGCTGCCAGGGAATTTTGCGCACACATGCATGATGATCTTCCTATGGTTGCAGACCAGCTGCACATTGAGGGAGTGGAAGCCCTTGCAGCTGACAAAGAATCCTGGGTGATGATGGGATGCCCTGATGGCCACATCTGTGCAGTCAATGACACCCTGCAACCGTGGGAAGCCAGCCAGAGCGGCAAAGCCGAGCGCCCGCTCAGTAACACTGGCTTCACCAGTGGCAAAGTTGATATAATTGGCTGACTTGTCAAACAGGGCATTGGTGACCTGGGTGATGCATCTGTGGGCGGCCGACTGCGAGATGCTGCAAATGTCTGCTGCAGATCCCTGGAAGGAGCCTGAGGCGAAGATGTTGAGGGCGGTGATGACTTTGACAGTCACTGGTAAGGCGCGTCCACCAGGACCTCTGGGCTGCAGGTCTTGCTCCTGTAATATGCAAATGTTTGCGACGACCTGGTGCGATAGCCTGAGCCTCCTTTGGCACTGCTGCTCAGTCATGTTGAGGAAGCTCATCCTCTGCCTGTATACCCTGTGTTGGGGATATCGCCTTCTGCGTGATGTAGCCCTGCGCTGATGCCCTCTGTCCTGTGCAGCATCAGGTGGTTGAGGAGAAGATTGGTGGTGTTGTTGTTGGTGCTGCTGGTGTGCCTGGTGCTGTTGGTGTTGGGGCGCATCGTGATCTAATTCTGAGGACCAAGGTAAGAAAGTATAAATGGCACCTATGCTGATGGAATAGGTGGCAGGTCAATTAGAGATGACAGAAGCAATCTGTCAATGGTGTGATAGGTTCTACCAATGAGGTGACTCTGGATCCCAATGTTGCTGGAAATGATTGCAACCTCTAGAAAGTTAAATCAGTGCTGACAATGCAGTCAGCAACAGCATCTGCCTCAGGAAAATGACCAGCTGTAAGGTTGGAGTTTTTATTGTACTTTTCATGCTGTGCACTAATCAGCTGGATCAATGGCCATTCAGCTTCTGCCTCAGGTTAACAAACATGGTTCCCGAGCTGCGCGATTCCCGTGCTCATCCAGGGAAATTTGAAAGGTAGGGTGAAAAAAGCACTTAAGGGTCTGACAAGTACCTCATAATGATCTCAATTACCTCGGCCGCCTCTGCCGTTCAGGACGCTGCCACACCGGCAAACGCGCCCGAAGGAAAGGCGCGTGGGGGCGGGATGATGGCGGGTTCCTGACCCACTGCAAGATATTTCAAATTTCCCTCCCGACCCGCCTCCAATCGCGCCCGCACGGACCCCAGAAAATTCCGGCCTATGATTCTACATGGGTCATCAAATGATTGTCTAATATTATGGTTCCGTTCCTGTTGAAACTGTGACAATATCAGCTGGGGCGTGCAACTGATAAACTAATTTTAGATTGACTCCTGAACTCTTAACATCAGCAACAGGGAAGAATTTTGCAGAATGTCAGTTCATGAACGTTTCATTTGTGGTTAGTTACCCACCTCGGAAGATTAAGTCCCCGACAGTACAAAGTGTACCGTAGCTCATTGAAAGGAGGCAGCGTGATGCTACTTCAAGCTTTCTCATATTCTGTACTTCTTATGTTATGCAGTTTTTTTTAATTTTTAGATTTCCAAAGAAGGAAAGCAGTAACTTACACTTCTGTATGTCCTCAAGATGTCCCAAATTGCTTCACAAGCAATAAGTTGCCTTTTAAATTGTAGTCACTATTATTGTGCAGGCAAATGCAACAATTTATGCACAAGGTCCTGCAAACAGCAAATGTGATGAATAACCAGTTAATCTGTTTTTGGTGGTGGTGGTGTTTCAGGAGGACATTTTGGCCAGGACACCAGGAGAAGCCTCTACTCTTCTTTAAATAGGATCTTTAACATCCTGAGTATCAAATTGGGCCTCAGTTTAACCTCTTAGCAACAATACTGCACTCCCTCAGTGTCAATTAATGTTATCTACCCAAGCGCTGGAGTGGGATTTGAACCTAAAACCTTCTGACTCAGTTACCAGCTGAGCCAAGCTAATAGCACGAAAATCCTGCTCCCTGGTTAGCTTTATACTGCATATGATCAGAATTCCTCTGTTGAAAGTCAAACATTGGACACAAAGGGCTGGATTTTCATGGGGAAGGTGGGTTGGGGGTGGGGGGGTGGAGGAGCTGCGATGCGGGCGGTAAACCCGGGAGAATGGGCTTCCCGCAGGCCCTGTCGACTTTAACGGCAGCGCCTGATTTGCATCTGAAGCCTCTGTTTCCCACCCGCAGCCGGCCAGATGGAGAGGCTGGTTGGCCGCGGGCAGGCCTGGGGCACTAGGCCGCACAGAGGAGGGAGGGAGGGATTGGGTGGGGGCCGGTGCTGGCCTCCGGAGGATGGGGTGGGGAGAAGAGAAGATCAGGGATGTCGTGGGACTGGGGTGGGGGGGGTGGGGTGGAGAAGAGGAGATCGAGGCCTGCGTAGGACCGGGATGGGGGTGGGGAGGAAGATTGAAGCCGGTGTGGACTGGGGGTGGGGGTTGGGGGGGGGGGGGCGGGGTGGGGGAGGAAGATCGAGGTCAGCATGGGACCGAGTGGGGGGATAGGGAGGAGATCGAGGCCGGCCACCAGAGGATCGTGGCCAGCCTCAAGATCATGATTTGGGGCCGTGGGTAGATCATATCGGGGCCAGCCACTGGAGGATTTTGTCCGGCCTCAAATTATCGATGGGGGGTTGGGGGGAGGGGGTCCGGGAAGGTGATCGGAGGCCTCATGGGGGAATCTCCAATCGCGGGGGGTGGGCTAGGCAGGGACCCTGGATCCAGGAGGTCGGTATAAAGGCACTTACCTCCTGGATGCAGCAGTCCCCGCCTTGCTGTAACTGCCGGATTTTATGAAGTGTGTAAAACCCGTCCAGCTGAAGTTAAAAACAAAATCGAGATTAAAAAAGAGACTTGCAGCCTCATTGTAATATTTAAATTGGAGTCCCGCCTCCTGGCAGTGGGCTGGCTGCCTGCCCACATCCAACCCACCCGTTTATTTAGGTTAAAATTCCCCCCACAGTAAAGGTAAGTACCAGACTGATCTTTGTTGGCATGACATTATCAAGAAAAAGCAACACTCTTCGTGGACCTTTGCTCTTCTGCTGTCAGGACTATTGCTTTATTCTTAAGTGTTCTTCTTAAGACAGATCTCTCCCTTGGGGCATTATTTTTACTTATGGCCTTGCTTTCCTCAAGGTGAAACTTCCATTAGTTTTATCTGAGTACAAACAGCTCTGTCTGGGGAAGGAAGCTCATGGTACAAATAAAAGATAGATAGCTATATTTTTTATATTTAGATAATCTAGCAGGTGTAGAGTTAGCCTCTCAACTGGGACAGCAGTGAAGGCACTACAATTATGCAATTCCTTAAAATGAATTTGGACAATGGGGACAATGGAATCTGATATTTAGAAGTAATGTGCGTGAGCTCAAAGAATGTCGTTGGACTGACTTCTTTTTCCCCAATTTTCTGAAGGTGGCGGCTCGTGTTGGGATTCCAAGGTTTCTATCCCCAATCAAAAGTGGTCAATCTTCATGTGTGAGCCTGGATTTGTGAGTGCCAATGGGCTGTTTTGGTCCAGGTAGCACCACTGCTGAGCCTGGTCTTGGGTAGTGATCAGGAGCAGGAACCTAGCTTCTCCTGATTTCTCCTTTCCCTACCCTAATTGTCAAGCACCACTGAAGCCAACAAGGGCTTTACACTCGCCGTCGGTGCTGCTGGGCTAGCGGTGAAGACAGAAATCAAAACATAAGCCAACAAATTCATTTGACACAGAGGTATTATTTCTCTCTGATAGATTTCACTCTTCTTCCAAATACCCTTAAAGAAGCAGTGTAATTGCTTTTAATACTACCAGATAACAGGTACGGTAGCATAATGGTTATGTTACTGCACTAGTAATCCAGAGGCCTGGGAATTTAAATTCAATTAATTAAATAAAAATTTGGAATTAAAAAAACTAGTATCAGTAATGGTGACCATGAATCTACCGGATTGTCGTAAAAACCCATCTGGTTCACTAATGTCCTTTAGGGAAGGAAATCTGCCGTCCTTACCCAGTCTGGCCTATATGTGACTACAGACCCCACAGCAATGTGGTTGACTCTTAACTGCCCTCTGCGGTTCAAGGCGGCGGCTTACCACCACCATCTCAAGGGCAATTAGGGATGGGCAATAAATGCCGGCCTTGCCAGCGCCGCCCACATCCCATGAATGAATAAAAAAAAGATCACTTAGCTTGTTAAGGGTCTGGTGACAGAAGGGGAAATAGAGACTCACAGTTTCACAAACTGTGGGGCTGAATCTGCTGTCTATTTTCGGGGGTGAAGACACGCATGGGGTGATTTTGATTACCTTCACCTGGCGTTAATGGGGCAGTAACAGCCTCAAAATGGGGTCACTGGCCTTACCGTCCCGTTAACACCGGTGATGCGGCCGGCTCCATTTTGAAAGGGGCCTACATCGGGTGTGCAAAACACTGCCTGATTCAGCCGATCGGCCCCTTTTAATATGGAAATCGGGGGATCCTCTATTGTAAATAGGTCCCCGAATACCATTTTAGGTAGGAACTGGTCGGTGCCTGCGCAGTTCACACTCTGATCATTTCCACGAGCGACAGAAGAGAAGAGACCCTCTAAAGATAAGTGTTGAATTATTTTTGTGGGCCCTGGAGGAGCAGGACTGAACCTCTGCCACTGCTGCCCCAGGACACCCACCTTCCATGATCGCGACCTTCCCTCCTCCCCCCCCCACCCCCACCCCACCTCAAGATCTGGTTGCAGTGCGCACAATCCTCCAGTTGGGGTTATGGGCCACGAACATACTCCCAGGCCTGCGCCAGTGTTACTTTACAACCAAATACCAGTTAACTGTTCCCGCCAGGCAGGAAATGGGCAGCGAACCCACTGCCACCCATTTCTCACTCAGTGGAAACAGTTACGGTTCTGACACTGGACTTAGATGCGAGAGCAATAATGGAGAGAAAACTCAGGTAGACCCGGTTGAATGGTACGAAATGGAAAATCTTTATTGCATATTATTCAAGATTACGAAATACATGTCATAAGCACAGATTAATGACAGTACAATCTTACACGCAGTTATGTAACTAATTTTAGGGAAACGAGGAACGAACGACACATCGTAAATGGGGGCACACATTACAGTTATCCTTAAAACTTAAACCCTCCCCTATCAATACCTGCTCTAAACTAGTTTTGTAGGATCGAGACTCATGCTCACCACTCGTGATAACTCGGAGAATTCCGAAAACTCTGCTCGGATGTTTTTACCGCAGCACCTGATCACCCACGTGTTGATCAGGGGTCTCTGTACCCCACTTGTTTACTCGTTTCTGCTCCGGCTAGCAGGCTGGACCGTCTGCTGTCATGAAGATCTGTGTTGTCCTCGGAGTTCCGACACGACTCAAAAAATAGTCTTCCTGTGCCCTCGCCCCGATGCGATAAAACTCGAAGAATGGTCTTCCGATGCCAGTTGGGTAGCAGTTACTGATTTATCGAGCGCGGTCGGGGCTTACTGACCGTGGCGATATGTATTGTCGTCTTCTTCTCTTCTCATCTCATCTCATCTCATCTCATCTCGGGCCTTCGGTTCCAACACCGTTTACCGACTTCTCGGGATGGTGTGCCCGTTTCAAGGCTTCACAGCCCGGTTCCACACAGATCTTCGCGGCAAGCCACGAGGCTGATCCTGGCGGATCAGAAAGTTCGATAGTCTTCTAGCAAGTCGAGCAGCAAGAGGCAGATGCAAGAGTCAGAGTCGCAGGCGAAGAAAGAGTCAAGCGGCAAGAGTCAAGAGACAGATGGACGGTTGTACCTTTACAGTTATAGTGCTGTGATTCCTCTTTTCCCGCCCAATCTTAATGTCTTTTCTTTTGTTAGGGTTTTGGCGCTCAAATTTCTTGTATAGGGTGATCTCCGTTTAATGGGTTTCGGTGATACTCGTAACTGCCTGAGTACCCGTTAATACTTCTCCCATTGTGTAACCGGTCAGTATTCTCCCTGGAGGGCTTTTGGGGCTTCCAAATGTTTCTGTAACTACCCGCAAACGGCTCTCTCATCGTAGAGTCGTGGGGATTTTGCATATTAATGTCTTTGGATGGGTTCTTGATCGCTTGGTACAATAGCCCTTATTCGCACCTGGGAGACCGATTCCAGTATTTATGTGTAAAATGCAAACCCATTATGTCTTGTGATTTATCTCAAATGTGCTGAGTCTTGTCCGATCTCGCACAAATGTTTATTGGAACGCCATCTTGTCTGCTTATCGAAAAGTCTAGAATGTTCTGCCACGAGGCATGGTGGCCATTTTACAGGCTGCTTGTGTCCACTTTGAAAACCTGACAGCATTCTGCTGAAATAAAGCTGTTTGAACGAAACTATGTGTTTTCTCCTTATTTATAAAATCGCGATTATATTGCGAATTCTACATGGCCAATATTTATCCCTCAACCAACATCACTAAAACAGATTACCTGGTCATCAGCACATTGATATGACCTCGCTGTGCACAAATTGGCTGCTGCGTTTCCTACCTTACAACAGTGACTACGGGCTTGATTTTGCCATTGGTGGCGGGTTGGGTGCGGGTCAGGTGGTTGGCGGATCCCGATCCCGCCTCCGCTGTCGGGCGGGATAAAATTGCGAATTTGCCCTAATTGGGCAATTGATTCCCTGCGTGTGTGCTCCCCTGGCCCAATTAGTCTTTTGGGTCTGAAACTCGCCTCTGCTGATGTCATTTCTCCAGCTGCATTTAAGGCCTCCAAGCAGCATTGCTTCATTTTGTGCCTATGTTCTTCCAGAGTGACAACTGCTTAAAGTGTGTGCTACTGCTGAAATGTCGAGCTCAAGGGCCAAGGCCTCACCACGTTTCGATGATGACTCCCTCCATGCTCTGGTGGAGGGAGCCAGAGTTCAAAAGGAGGTGCTCTTTCCTTCCTCTGGGAGGAAAAAACCTCCCCAGCAAACCAAAGCTGTGTGGCTGGAACTGGCGCATCCACCTCCACAAGGTCTTCCTCCTTCTTCTCCTCCTCATCCTCCTCCTCATCCTCCTCCTCATCTGAGGAGGCTATGCGCTGAGCCACTTGTTCCTCAGGCAGCTGCATGCCACAATGCTGTGCGATGTTGTGCAGTGCACAGCAGACCACGACGATTCTGGAGACCCTGGCTGCTGAATACTGTAGGGCTCCACCTGATTTGCCAAAGCATCTGAATCGTATCTTCAGCAAGCCGATGGTTTGCTAGATGATGGATCTGGTCGAAATGTGGCTGGAGTTGTAGCGCTCCTCAGCTTCGTTCGATGGCCTCCTCAATGGCATCATCAGCCACGTCTTCAGGGGACAGCCCTTGTCTCCAAGTAGCCACCCAGAAAGTTGGTTTGGCGGATTGAAGAGCAGAGGCACACTAGACTGCCGCAGGATGAAGGAGTCATGGCAACTGCCAGGGTACTTCACACAAACATACAAAATGTCCTTCCTGTGGTTACACACCAGCTGCACGTTGAGGGAGTGGAAGCACCTGAGGTTGACAAAAACAGCTGGGTTGTGATGGGGTGCCTTAAGGGCCACATGTGTGCAGTCTACGACGCCCTGCACCCTTGGCAAGCCTGCCATATTTGCAAAGCCAACTGCACGCGCGGTTACACTTGCTTGATCCATCGAGAAGTGTATATAATTATGCGCCTTTGCAAAGAGGGCATCGATTACCTGCGTGATACAAGTGTGTGCGATCGACTGGGAGATGCCGCTGATGTCTGCTGATGATCCCTGGAAGGAGCCAGAAGCAAACAAATTGAGTGCGGTGGTGACTTTGACAGCCACTGGTAAGGGGCGTCCACCCGCTCCTCTGGGCTCCAGGTTTTGGTGCAGCATTGCGCAGATGTCAGCGACTACCTCTCGCGAAAGTCTCAGCCTCCTTTGGCACTGCTGCTCAGTAAGTTGAGGAAGCTCATCCTCTGCCTGTAAACCCTGTGTTGGGGGTATCTCCTGCGGCGACGCGCTTCCCTGCGCTGGCACCTTCTGCCCTGTGCAGCTTCAGGTGGGTGAGCAGCAGGTTGGCGCTCCTACTGTTGGTGCTGTTGTTGTTCCTGGTTCTGCTGCTGCCGCAGCTGCTCTTCCTCCGATTCTAAGGACCTGGATGAGAGGAAATAAATGGTTCCCATGCTGCTGGTAGTTATCTCAGTTGAGGAAGCGCTCAGTCAATGTGGGGAGAGGGTTTTCCCAGGAGGCCACAATGGAGATGGATCTCAACTTCACCACTTCCAAAATCAGTAGACCTGCAAAAAGTTTGCCAAGACCTAAAAAAAACAAAGTTCTGCCACCTACAACTGATCCTTGTTGAAAGCTCTGTTTTTATGCTGGAGCTGCAGCTGTCAGGAAGCCAACCACTTGTCCACCCGCCACACTTAGCTGGCATGGTTTGGTAACGACGTGGAACACGCTGAAAATGTGGCAAAATTTAAAAGGCCAGGCAAAATAGGATTACACAACCAGTTAACTGCATTAAGGGCCTATCCCGCCGCTTGGTGGCGGGACCGACCGGGAGTCTGCGAGCCCACCTTTGGAAAAGTTGGACAGAGACGGCTTGAGGGCGGGATCGGAACCCGCCGGCATTTTTTTCAAATTTACCGCCTGACCCGCCTCCTGAGCGCCGGCAAAATCGCGGCCTACATGTCAAAAGTACTTCATTGGCTGTAAAGCGCTTTGCGATGTCTTGAGGGTGTGAAAGGCGCTATAGAAATGCAAGTCTTTCTTTCGTAGTATCTCGTTAAAAGCTGCCCCTGGACAAAACAAGCAGAGCAATACTGATGTAAATTGGGCACACCAGGCACGTTGAGAGTACTGCTAAACTGATACTTTTTTTTCCCCAAGTGTTAAGCATAATTCAGTTTAACAAATGATTTCCCTGGCATATACACTTAAGTATTCCAGGTTCTGTGAAAAGGGAAGCTAGTGATATGACTCACGCTGTCTTTTTTAGCTGTAATGCAGCAGAACCTAAGTTTATAAATGTTATTGCCAGCATTTCTTGCAAAATGAGGTGTCCAAAGGCACATTTGGTACTTAGTATTTATATTAATATAGGAGAAAAAACTGGTTCATGAGCAATAGTCTGGTCACATTACTGTAACCAACAATTCCGTTCCCTTCAGTCCCTGTGCTCTGATTAATAGAAGAGCTGCAAAGAGCCATGTTCTGCTACTCTGTTGAGCCTTCAATGTCAGCTGTTCCGCCATAGGGAAGGTGCCATCTCCAAGGACAGGCCCTTCCTCACACAATAGTAGAAGCCAGAGGATAGAGGCCAAGAGGTAGTTTGCCCACCCGTCCTCTTGGCCCCAGTCACCCCATTGTCTGGGAGAAACCAAATAAGACGAGGGAGAAAATGTGTTGAAGAAAATTAGATGGTCAGTAGCTTCACACAAAGAAAAATCTGCTACAAAGGAACGTTTTGTATTGGCATGCTCATTTTCGTTCCATTCCTTCTTTTGCTCTGCTGCACAACACACCGTTGCTTAGCTGAGAATCCAGGCAAATGACTTGCTCCCAAGCCTTCCCCAGTGCTATTCTTTAGCTGGTCTTCGGAAGTGTCCAAGCTGGGCCCTGTTCTTTGGAGCCCTTGGCGGCACGGCTGAGATTGGAAACTCAATGTGGGGAATTGTGGGGAATTATGTGAATGAATTCTAATCCAACCATTGTGGTATCGCACTTCCCAAACCTCTGGGCTAATTTTTTTTTTAATTGTTAAAATTGATCTATTTCGATCTCAGTATCCAACCGAGATGAAGAAAATGGGATAACACAAGCCAATTCCTAGATCTCACTCAAGTAAGCAACACAGCTAACAGAGTTTTAAGTTTATTTTCCTCTGTTGTACCTTGTTAATATATCATTCTTGCTTTATTTAAATGTTTATATCCTAAAAGCTACTTGACAAAACTGTGTAATGCCCTGTGCAGCACTGATGACATTGTACATATTGCTTATCTACTGGCTTTGCCCACACTTCAGAGCCCATCCTCATGTCCATCCAAGAGAACATTCAAAATGAATATATTTCTTATCGAGCCATTTCGAGTTCCCCAGTCAGGCCCGTACTCCTGGGTCATTATGTAGATCTTCAATTCAGCCTCAGGAGGGTGAGAAGGAAACCGATGCCTTGAAGAGCTTTCCATAGTGAGTTTCTGTCGACAGAATCAAAAGCTGCGTGGGGTTTAACGATTGAATTTGTGATGAATCTCAGACAGTGGGAGGAGAGCAAGTATGGCGATCATTGTAGATCACCCATCAGTGAAACCCGTTTGCTCGGGTGACGGTGCTTTGTTAGGAGCAGCTGAAACCATGCAAGTAGCAAGCCCCTCCCCCACCATCAACTGATCTCCCCCGACCCGCCACTGATTGCTCATGCTGGCTCGCGATCACACCCCCATTTTCCCCCCTGCCTCACTTACCAGAGGGCCACAGTGGCCCGATATTCAACGAGACTTCACCGGGTGAGCTGCAGAGAGTAAGAAATGAGAAATGGAAATGAGGCTTGTGGCCCAATACCGGGGGCGCCTCAGACCTCACCATTCAGGCACAGGGATTAGAAACATAGAACATAGAAAAATAGGAGCAGGAGTAGGCCATTCGGCCCTTCGAGCCTGCTCCGCCATTCAATATGATCATGGCTGATCCTCTATCTCAATACCATATTCCCGCTCTCCCCCCATACCCCTTGATGCCTTTTGTTTCTAGAAATCTATCTATCTCCTTCTTAAATATATTCAGTGACTTGGTCTCCACTGCCTTCTGTGGTAGAGAATTCCACAGGTTCACCACCCTCTGAGTGAAGAAATTTCTCCTCATCTCAGTCCTAAATGTCCTATATCCTGAGACTGTGACCCCTCATTCTAGATCCCCCAGCCAGGGAAAACATCCTCCCTGCATCCAGTCTGTCTAGCCCTGTCAGAACTTTATACGTTTCAATGAGATCCCCTCTCATTCTTCTAAACACCCCCCAGCACGCCCAAAAATGGGCGCACCTGAATTTCTAGGCCAGAATGTCTACACTCAATCGTCCTGGTAAGAAACAAAAAAGAATCCTTTCTCTAAGACAAATATCTCACAATAGATTTATTTAACAAGAGTAATTAAAACACATTCAGCTCCATCTATCATGTGCACTTACAACCTACTGTATTGATTCCAGCAATATTAAATTAATGCAAGCTCAGATATAGTTGGCTTTTATTGATAGCTCTAACCCAGCTTCTTTTAATACCTCTAACAGCATCCAGGAGTCAATGACATGGGTCAAAGTTTTAGGTTGTTTCGTTCTCCCAGTTGGTGTAAATATGTTTCGCCTTTGCTTACGATCCGTAGCGGGGTTATATCTGCACTGATCTCGGATTGGATTGTTATTGACGTCAAGTTAATAGAATGTGAATAAATGTCAAGTTCTTTCAACGAGATTGTCAATCAGTCTATTAAACAAAATCTTTCAGGGAAAAGGAAGACAGAGAATGGTATTTTCTTTTTTTCGTTTTCCCTTTTACAAGCTTAATAGTTATAAACATAGCACTGCTGTGGGACATTGCCAGACCCCCACTCTCCTCCCACCCCCCACCTCCCGCTCAGCTCTGCCTACCAACACCCCCATACCTACCCAAGGACATCGCTGTGGCCCCAAATTGGTCTACAGCAACCCGACGAGCAGGCGCTGCAGCTTCTCAGAATTTTCATACGAGGGGCCCGCGACCTAAATTTGGATGAGCCTCAGGCCTCTGGCTCCAGGCACGGGTTCTGAACACGACGACCATTTTGCACCTGGAACAGGCCTAAACAAATTTCTCCTCCTTTGACTTTTTTTCCTTCAAGATTCAGCCTGATATTGGATTACCACAGATGACTGAAGTGTGTTACAGAATGAGTATCTTTTGTGAATGTTGGATTGTTACACCCAAATCCTTTTCCATCTTTGCCAACGGACATTTTTACTGGTCCCACAATTCCGCTGGCCTTCTTAAAACTGAACACATTCATGTTTTACCAAAACATGGATTGGTCGCAGGGTTCCCACTCTGCTGCCTGTATCTTAACTCGCACCAAGTCCCGTTCACCCATCACCCCTGTGTTCGTTGACCTACATTGGCTCCCGGTTAAGCAAAGCCTCGATTTTAAAATTCTCATCCTTGTTTTCGAATTCCTCCATGGCCTCACCCCTCCCTATCTTTGTAATCCCCTCCAGTCCTACAACCTTCAGAGATCTCCAATTCTGGCCTTTTGTGCATCCCCGATTTTAATCACTCTACCATTGGTGGCCATGCCTTCAGCTGCCTAGGCCTTAAGCTCTGGAATTCCCTCCCTAAAACTCTCCACCTCTCTCTCCTCCTTTAAGATGCTCCTTTAAACCTACCTCTTTGACCAAGCTTTTGATCACCTGTCCTAATATCTCCTTGTGTGGCTCGGGTGTCAAATTTTGTTTGATAACGCTCCTGTGAAGCGCCTTGGGACTATGTTAAAGGCGCTATATAAATACAAGTTGTTGTTGTTGTTGATAACACTAAAGTCACAGATATAATCTTCACACAGGCTCTACATAATTTAGAAGGTTGTTGAGATTACAAGGTGATTTGATAGCGATGTTTAAAATTAGGAAGGAATGGGAGAGGATGAATAGTAATAGTCTGGGCGTTACATTCACCTTCACCGCTTGGGTGTTAAACTAGAGGAGCAGATCGCCCAGTTTTAATTTTTATTGAAATCAAATTAGGGCCAACTGAGAAAATTGCATGGGGTCCACACTGTAAATCCTGTCCATGGCCTTCCCGAATAATGCCCCAACCACTCCCAAATGTCTATCCAGTCTATGGTGTGCAAGTCAAAATGTTGGCTCTTAGACACCTTCCTTAAGAGTAGGTGAAACGGTTATGCAGCATAGAGGAAGAACCATTGCCTTTGACTTGCACTGTATTTTGTTAAGAGCCATCATTCAGACAAATGGCTGATTTTAGCCTTCTTATAATCTACACCTGGGTCTTGTAATTTGGAGTCAATCCAATTGCCCGTAATTAAAAATCATGGGATTATAAGAAGCTCATAAATTCACGAAAAAAACCAGATTATCTGGTCATTATCACATTGCTGTTTGTATGACCTTGCTGTGCGCAAATTGGCTGCGCATTTCAACAGTGACTACACTCCAAAAAAGTACTTCATTGGCTATAAAGCACTTTGGGATGTCCTGAGGTCGCGAAAGGTGCTATATAAATGCAGTTTATTCTATTACTTATCAATTCTTTAATCTGAAGCAGTTGCTCAATCAATTCTTACGGGTTTTTAAGCTTATATTCATGTTCTCGAATTCTGATTTAAAACAAACTGCAAATGCTGGAATTCTGAAATAGCTGACAAAGACTCTACAAGTTCTTTCTTTCTTTTTCAATACTTTCTAAAAATAGGTGCTCACAGATTGTCGTAGAATTTTATGTCAGCTGGTCTATGATGTACAGAGATTTCAAGGGTTAACTCTTGGAATTCTTTTGTTGGGATGATACCGGCATTATTTTTGGGTAGCTTACTCCAGCATGAGGGAAAATTGGAGGGGAACTTGCATTAAAATAAATGAATTAAACTAATAGGTATGCAATCTCCAGTTTCATCAATCTCATCGCATATATATATATGTTTATTAGAAGCACATCAAGCCAAAATCATGACCCTAGTGTTCTGCAGGGTTTCTCCTGAACTCTCACCATAAGGAGACCCGAGGACCCCTGGGGAACTGACATAAAGGGCCATTTTCATCCTACTTTCACCATCTCCCTGGGGTGCCAGAGTTTGAGCGGGAGAACCCCCCGCCGAATTCCGGGGCCCATATTTCAGTTCTTGCAATGGAGCAAAGGGAATCTTTACAAATAATGTGTACTTTTTTTCCTGGTCATTTATTTAAATGTCATTTTTCGAAAGATAATAAGAATACCATTATTATAATTATAATGCTACCTCGTGGAGTAGTTGAGGCGAATAGCATAGATGCATTTAAGGGGAAGCTAGATAAGCACATGAGGGAGAAAGGAAGAGATGCTGATCGGGTAAGATGAAGTAGGGTGGGAGGAGACTTGTCTGGAGCATAAATACAACAACAACAATGTGTATTTATATAGCGCCTTTAACGTAGTAAAACGTCCCAAGGCGCTTCACAGGAGTATTTTAAGACAACAAATTTGACACCGATCCACATAAGGATAAATTAGGGCAGTCAAAGAGGTAAGTTTTAAGGAGTGTCTTAAAGGAGGAAAGAGAGGTAGCGAGGCAGAGAGGTTTAGGCAGGGAATTCCAGAGCCTAGGGCCTAGGCAACAGAAGGCACGGCCACCAAAGGTTGAGCGATTATAATCAGGGATGCTCAAGAGGGCAGAATTAGAGGAGCGCAGGTATCTCGAGGGGTGGGGGGAGATCTGAAGGAGATTACAGAGATAGGGAGGATACTGCCATAGTTGGGCCGAATGGCCTGTTTCTGTGCTGTATTTGCTATGTAATTCTATGCAACAAAAGTTACTGAAATAACCAGAGACGAATTACAGACTTGCCTCAAGTGTAAGAGCTGATTTTTGCATTGATAATGTTTCGCAGATATTTCTCAGAACGGAAATGAACTGGCAATATTTTTAAATGCAGATATATTATTGTTCACAATGGTGGAAAGAATTCGACTTGTCCGCTCTGATCAGACGCGGCTCGTTGGAATAGAAACAAAATAGCTTGTTTATGATAGAACTTATGATGACGATGTTTGCATTTTGCAAATCACAGAAACTGTGAATGATTCCAACGACTTAATGTAGAAAACTACAAACAGCAGTGTGCCTGGGTAAATTGCTGGAGGCGTCAACAGCTGCAACTGAACTCACTTTTGGAATCCATTTGTTTCCCAATTAAACCTGATTTTGACAACGAAGTCTATAGTGCTCTACAGTAAGCACATCTGTCATCTGATTCTGGCTGCAGATGATTCAATATGGTAATGGTTTTCTAAATCTAGTCCAGGATGCTCTTTCAGACATGCTCTCCTAAATTTGGAGCACCTCTTTGATTAATGTTAGAGCATTGATGAAGGTCCTTGCTGATTTACAATAAACAAATCCCCCTCAGAATAAAAAAAAAGGTAAGTTATTTTGCATTACACTTAACAGGGCTTCAGTATGCAACAAACATAGGAGGAGATCTCTAAAGATATTTTACAAGAGAAACATTGCCTATATTTGGATATAGGAAAGAAAATACGAAAGCTGTAAACCGACAGAGTATGTGTGTGTGGGTGTGAATGTGTGACAGGGAACGAGATTGCCTAATGTGGGGGTGGGGTGGGGGGGGAGGTGAGATAATATCGGGCATCCCTGATGCTATTTAAAGACAGCCTGCACCTCTTAAAGGGGAGGTGCACTTTGGCTACAGGCAATTATCACTGACGGTTTCTCACAATGACAGGCAAAAGAGAAGTTGTAAGGGTTCCCCAGTTCTCAAAAGCTGCTTTACAGGTCTTTACAAAGTACTTACAGCATTCAGCCCAACAGGTCCATGCCAGTGTTTATGCTCCACATGAGCCTCCTCCCACCACTCTTCATCTAACCCCATCAACTTATCCTTCTATTCCTTTCTTACTCATGTGCCTATCTAGCTTCCCCTTAAATGTATCTATGCTATTCACCTCAATTACTCCTTGTGGTAGCGCATTACACATTCTCACCACTCTGGGTAAAGAAGTTTCTCATGAATTCCCTATTGGATTTATTAGTGACTATCTTAGATTTATGGCCCCATTTATGGTCTTGGTGGAGGAGGTGGGCAGGAGGAAGGATGTTCTCTTCCCACAAGGTGGCAGGAAGATCTTCATACAAGCTGCTCAGCAGCAGTGGGCAGAGGTGGCAGAGCGAGTCAGTGCCAGGATCACTGTTTCACGGACCTGGCTGCAATGCTGGAAGATGTTTAATGACCTGTGCAAGGTTGCTAAGATAAGACTCCTAACTCAGATCTCCTGGTACTCTCTGCGTAACCCTGCACTACCAGTAGCCCCAGCATGCTTAACATTTCCCTCTCCCTCGATTACCAGCATCTCCTTCAATCACTGCAACAAACGTCATTCCACCTACTTCTGCTCCTAATGCCAGACTGTGCGCCCACTCCTCTCCTCACAATTACCTCCTTCACCTCCTCACACCTCTGCCACCCTTCACACGCCAACACCACTATTCCATCTTGACCTGCACATTCTCAAAGCATTTCACATGACTACTACTCTTCTTTCTTTCTTGCAGGGCAACAACCAATAACAGGAAGGATGTGAGGACAGGAGGGGAAGGGGGATAACGTCCCTTTATCATCTTCGCAATCAATGGGTCGTGTCAGGAGCGTGGTGACTGGTGAGGCAGGAGGACGCTTCCTGCAGTGCTCTTGGCCATCTTATACTCTGTCCCTTCTCACTTAAATCTCACCCTTACACACGATGCCTGACAAAGTGCAGCTGTTTTCAGCAGGCTCTCATCTGCCTCAGTTTATCCTTGACTCTAATCCTTGTCCCTCTTTGGGATGATTTCAGTTCACCATTAAGAGAACAAAAACATTTTAAATCCAGAATGTACAAGATGTGAAGTAAATAGGGTTTTTTGTGCGTTCAGGTTGGTCTTCATGTTCTTACATACAATGAACATTCATGAGGTAGTGGTGTTTGAGGGCTTTCAGAAAGTGGGTGGGAGGACTGGGTCAGATGGTAGATTGGACAGTTGGTATGCTGGGGAGGGATTGCACAGAAGAATCTCTCTTCAATAATTTTTAGCTTTACAGCTCTGGTAGCTGGCAGCACTGCTCGGCCTTGGTCATCCTCATCATCTTCGTTTCTTTGTCCTATTCTTCATCTTCCTCCTCCATGTATTCTTCCAGCGGCAGTGCCAAGGCTTGTCCCCTCTGGATGGCATAACTGTGGAGCATGCAGCAAACCACGAAACATCTGGAGACTCACTCGGGCCTGTACTGTATGACTCCTCCAGAGTGGTCCTTTGTTTGATGGTTTGCTCAATGAGAGCTCTTGTTCTCGTGTGGCTCCCATTGCATCGGTGCACCGCGCCTGTGCCCAGGTTCCTGACAGCAGTCGTAAGCCAGGTGCAGAAGGGTTACTCCCTGTCTCCAAGAAGCCAGCATGACACTAGCTGGTCTGGGTCGAAGTCAGGAAAGGGGATTGAGGACAGGCACGGTATGAACGTATCATGACTACTGCCCGGAAACTGGGCACAGACATGCATTATCCACTGCCTGTGGTCACATACTAGCTGCACGTTTAGGGAGTGGAACCCCTATCGGTTATAAAACATGGCTGGTTCTGGAAGGGCAGAATTTAGGGCAACGTGCTTACAGTCAATTATTCCCTGTACCTGGGGAAATACAGCGATGCAGGAAAATCCGAGAGCTCGCTCCTCCTGATCGGGAGCCTCTATAGGAAAGGTGATGTATTGCTGTCTCCTTGCAAAGAAGGCACCAGTCACCTGCCCAATGGTCCTATGGACGTATGTTTCCGATATCACCCGTAGCAGCCTAGAATGAGCCTGTGGTGTAGAAGTTGAGGGCCATGTTAACATATGATCCAATCATTGGTTCATTTACCTACGTAACAACGGTGACTGCCGTTCAAAAATAATCTATCGGTTGTAATGCACCTTAAGGTATCCTGAGGACATGGAAAGCTATATGAATGCAAGTTCTTTCTTTCGTGCGTGACCCTGCTTCAGTTCTGGGCACCGCACCTCAGGAAGAATATATTGGCCTTGGAGGGGGTACAGCACAGATTCACCAGAACGATACCAGGCTAAATGGGTTAAAGAGTGAGGACAGGTTGCATAGACAAGGCTTGTATTCCCTTCAGTTTAGAAGGTTAAGGGGTTATCTAATTGAGGTGTTTAAGATGAATAAAGGAGTTGATAGGGTAGATAGTGAGAAACTATTTCCTCTGGTGGGGGAGTCCAGAACCAGGGGGATAACCTTAAAATTAGAGCTAGACTGTTCAGGGGTGATGTCAGGAAGCACATCTTCACACAAAGGGCAGTGGAAATCTGGAACTCTTTCCCCCAAAAAGCTGTTGAGACTGGGGGTCAATTGGAAATTTTAAAACTGAGGGTTACGGAACCAAGGCGGGTAGATGGAGTTATGATACAGATCAGCCATGATCTAATAGAATGGTGGAACAAGCTCGAGCGACTGAATGGCCTACTCCTGTTCCTATAAGTGTCAGTGAGCTATTCAATTTTGGACAAAAATACTGGCTTACATCTCTATTTGTACAATACCGGTCGATGTATCTTACTATACTATACTGGGAGCCAAAGTAGATTATTGAGGAAGGATGCAGTTGCCAAGCTGGAAAGTGCATATGTGTGCATGTTGGGTGAGGCCATGGGTGGAGTCAGGTTAGGCTCCCCACCGTTGAATAGCCAGTTAACACTCATTCTCTGGGCATACACATGTAGAACAGCCATTTGGTTGAGATACTCCAGCATGAGTCACCGCTTCAAGAGTGGCAAGGAGACAATTGGGGGATTAAAAGAAATGTTAACTTCTGAGGTAATTGGCTACTGAGCACTGTGAAAGTGGCCATGATTGAAATTTTCAAAAAAGGAAATGGATAGGTTGCTAATGGTAGAGCGTAGGAATGCAGGTGCTGCCAAGATGGGAAAGGAATTCACGTTGTAGAGTTAACGTCGCTTTCCTTTTGGATAAGTTATGAATACACAAACCACTAAAGGTGACAGTTAATAGGTAATATGTTCAACAAGGAGAAACACTGATCAATTAGTCAAGGATAAGTTTGTGTATTTAGAGCACGTCATTTTAAATCCCCCTTTTCTTCGCTGCCTATTGAACTTATTCATGTGAGGCCCTCGTCTCAGAGAATCACAGGGCGAGCAAAATCAAATTATTATTGTTTCTGCCCTGAAGGCTAAAGTGAGTGAATGGCTTCATGGAACTCTTATTCTAATGGAACAGTATGCCAGATGACAATTTTTATGATGTAAGAAATAGAATTAAAGCCAAAGGGGTCTCTTTTAGAGGATAGAGTAGTTCTATTTGTGATCAGCATTTTCATTTCCCCTGTAGATTTTTAACATTTTATATATATATATATATGCATTATGTTGAAGAGTGCTGTTATTTTGATTAATGTGAAGCAGTGAGGTGTTCGTGTTGAACGGTTCCTTCGAGTACTCCAGCTTATTCTTGGAATAGCATATTAGAGAGACGATGGCTTCAAGTTCATTATACTTCTCTACACGACTTTCCTCACTTTAAAACCAAATCCTGTGAGATGTCAATAAAAGCAAACGCTGGAATGAAGCAAACTCCACAGTAACCAAATTATATTTTTTATGTAATTATAGTAGCAAGGTACATTCACTGCATCCTTATCAACGGAACAAGTTAATGTGTTAAGGCCAGCATTGAAGATGCTATTAACTGCTGCAATGGAAACAGCATGAACTCCATTGTCCTTAATTCCACTTACATGCCAGAATTCGGGGATGTAAATTGTCTCACACAATTTTCAGTTTTTCGCAAATTTAAGTCTTTTATTTCAGTTGAAAAAAAATGAAGTGCTGTGGTAATTCTGCCTGAGCACTTATGTATGAGACGTGCTAGAGGAAAGCAAAGAACTTGCATTTATATAACAGCTTTCACATCCTCGGCATCTCCCAAAGTGCTTCACAGCCACTGAAGAACGTTTGAAGTGTGGTCACTGTTGTAACGTAGGCAAACACAACAATTTATGCACAGCAAGGTTGCACAAACAGCAATGAGATAATGGCCAGATAATGGTTTTTTTTTTGTCCAATTGGTGTTGGTTGAGGGATAAACGTTGGCCAGGACACAGGGATATCTTCTTCAAATAGTGCCCTGGGTTCTTTTATGTCCATCTGAGCAGGCAGATGGGACCTCGGGTTGGCATCTCATCCAAAAGACCGCACCTCTGACAATACAGCACTTGCTCAGAACTGCACTGAAGTATCAATCTAGATTATGTGCTCAAATCTCTGGAGTGGGGTTTGAACCCACAACCTCCTGACTTAGGGAGTGAGAGTGCTACCAGTGATCCTGCACCGCCCCAGACTTATCTCAATGAGTCATCGTTGTGTACATCGCAGATTTTATGCATGGCTCAATACGGTTCAACATTGTTTGCTAGATCTTTTAACCCCTGACTATAAAGTAATGGCCACTGTTTAAAATGTACGGCACATTAGCAATGCACTTACACTGGTGATCTCATATAATCATAAAATTGAATCGCAACATTTCTCTTTTGATGTAATCAAGACCTTTCTTAATTAGTTAGTATTTATAATGTATTTTGTTTATCGAACAGAATTTCTAATTAGGATATATGACAAATTTGAATTACAACAACAACTTGTATTTATATAGCACCTTTAACGTAGTAAAACGTCCAAGGCACTCCACAGGAGTATTTTAAGACAACAAATTTGACACCGATCCACATAAGGATAAATTAGGGCAGGTGATGTTTTAAGGAGCGTCTTAAAGGAGGAAAGAGAGGGAGCGAGGCGGAGAGGTTTAGGCAGGGAATTCCAGAGCTTTTAGGGACTAGGCAACAGAAGGCACGGCCACCAAAGGTTGAGCGATTATAATCAGGAATCCTCAAAAGGGCAGAATTAGAGGAGCGCAGGTATCTCTGGGGGTTGTGGGGCTGAAGGAGATTACAGAGATAGGGAGGGGCGAGGCCATGGAGTTTTGAAAACAAGGATGAGAATTTTGAAATCGAGGCGCTGCTTAACCGGGAGCCAATGTAGGTCAGCGAGCACAGGGGTGATGGGCAAACGGGACTTGGTGCGATTTAGGACACGGGCAGCCGAGTTTTGGATGACCTCAAGTTTACGTAGGGTGGAATGTGGAGGCCAGCCAGGAGTGCATTGGAATAATCAAGCCTAGAGGTAACAAAGGCATGGATGAGGGTTTCAGTAGCGGATGAACTGAGGCAAGGGCGGAGACGGGCGATGTTACGGAGGTGGAAGTAGGCGGTCTTTGTTATGCTGCGGATGTGTGGTCGGAAGCTCATTTTAGGGTCAAATATGACACCAAGGTTGCGAACAGTCTGGTTCAGCCTCAGACAGATGTTACAGTCATAAGTCAGGAGGAGAAATTGGTACTGGTACTATTCCAATTTCTTGCTCTCAGTTTGACGAAGGCTGCACTTGCACAGCTATTTTTACATTGATGGGAAGAGGTTTCGGGTGTGAATTTGGTATACCTGGGGAATTAGGTTAGCCATTAACTCCCAAGTACATTAGAGCGAGAGGTAGTCTTACACCTCCTGGAATTCACACAGCATGTCGTATCAGTATTGTCCAGTATTCTAAAAGTAGCAGGCAGTTGACTGGATCTTCAGGGAATTTTATGAACTCCCCTTTTTCATTGTTTTTAACGTTAGGAGAAAGCGAACATTCCTGCCCACACTCTCCTGACTTTAACAATTAGCTGCCTGGAAAGTAGAGATCCCTGCAGGCGTACCGCCATGAATAGGTAGAGCTCCTTTGTCTCTCAGGCCAGTGCAGGATGCGGTCAGCAGTATAAGGTTATATTAACTAAAGTCATACATCTAAATCTACGTGATAGTGTCAAGCTTAAGCTTCTCATTAATTGGAATTTCAACAATGTTTAACAAAGATTGCCTGTCCAATGATTAATTACAGCTTTTTCTTCAACTGATGGTATTGCTTTCAGTTGCATGAACAATGATGGGTGCAATGCCTAAGTCAAGTGATATCACTTTCCTTGTGGTACTTTAGACAGTGGAAAAAAATAGCAACTCCCACACTACATATATTATTAAACCCACTGATCTGCCAATACTAAATGAGCTCTTAACTTGCTATAAACATTGCTTGGCTGTTTAGCTTGATGTTTCAGTGATTCTTCTCATCTCAGAAACTTGGGACATTGATCTATTGACAGTCCCTCATTGTATCTAAGGCCGCGATTTCACATTGATTGGGCTTGTTAAGCCCACCCAGCGAGGTTCCCGGCCAATTAAAAGGAAGCGGGTCCGATGATGTCATTTGATGACATATCATCAGTCAGTTTCCTTACAGGGATTGATTTTGACAGTGGTGCTGTCAGTGTTCTACAGCACTGAAGTGCTGCAAACACTGACAAGCACTGCACAAAGGTGCATGGCTGTGCCCAGGCTCTCCCATGACTCCCTCGATATGCTTATGGAGGGAGTCACAGCACGCAGGGAGGTTCTCTTCCCTTCCAATGGGCGGAGGTGACCTCCCCAGGAGATCAACGCAGCCTGGTTGCACATTGCACAGGAGGGCACAAGCAGGGATGTCGTCAGGAGGACCAGGCTGCAGTGGCGCAAACCTTTCAATGATCTCAGTAGATCACGAAACGTTACTGCCAAGCCACACTCAACCTCATCCTGCTGTGCCACTCATCACATCCCCATCACTCTGTCTTCCCTACCCTACTCCTGTACATCTTTATTCACACCAACTTACCTTGCACATCCACCCATCCCTCTCTATTTACATAATCACTTCCCCATTTCACTAGCCACCCCTCACACTCACCATCATCCAAGAGCAAGCATACCAACTAACACACAAGGGTAGGCACTTGGGTGGTTTAGCCAATGTTCATGTGAAGTTTCTGGTAATGTGCTGTCAAACATTGAAATCTTTATTTTCAACATTTTGTATTCTTGGACAGATTTGTGTGCACCTTTGGAAGTGGCTTAGTGAGTTGCAGTGAATGGTGAGACAAAAGGATACCCCCCACCCCGCAATGGTGATGAGTGTGAAAGGAATGGCTTGGGCATTGTAGGGATGCTTTATGGTGTTGGTGTGGGGTGGTGCCAACCTGGCGCATCATGTGCAGCATCAAGTGAAGTAAATCTGGCCATGGTGAGGCCATCCCTGGCCTCCCAGGCAGCAATGTGGTCAGGTGCTGATGCCCTGTGTCCTGTGCAGTATCAGTTGATTGCGGAGAAGGTTGGTGTTGATGTTGGTGCTGCTGGTGTGCCTGGTGATGCTGGTGTTGGGGCTGATCGTGGTGAGAATTTGAGGACTAAGGTGAGATTTTTTCAAGGGCACCGATGCTGATGGAATAGATGGCAGGTGAGGTTGAGCTGACAGAAGCGATCTGCCAATGGTGAGAGAGGTTGTTCCAATGAGGTGACACTGGATCGAGAGTTTGCTCCAAACACTTGCTAGCTGCATAAAGCTCAATCTGTCTTCCAAATGCAGTAAGGAACAGCTTCTAACCTTGGAAAGTGAAGACCTATGAAATGGGGGCTTTTATAGACCATTTGCAGCTGTCAAGTTAGTAAATCATCCCATGCTGACACAACACCCGACCTCCTTACCTGACGTGATCCCTGAGCAGCGGGGAAGCCGTTGGCGAACTCTAAAAATCTAAAGGTGAGCTTAAAATAATACTTAATTGCCTCTTAACAATGCATTTAATGATATAAATTGTCTCCCCCGCCACTTGGTGTCGGGTCTGTTCAGCGCTGACAGACCCGATACATGGGAGACTAGCGTGGAGGCGGGTTGACAGCAGGCTCCTGACCCGCTATCAATCTTTTCTATTTTGACAGCTGACCCGCCTCCGATCCCGCCCCCTCAGCGCCGGTAAAATTCCGGCCCAAGTACCTATTTGGGTGTTCAGGCAGATGCACAACTTGTTTTCCCCCATTAATAGCTCAGGTGATCTGCTTACACGTTTTCTTTCCAATAAGAGTGCACATTCAGTCCTTGCAAATGTGTGACAGGACAATGTCAAGCCCCTCACTGACACCCGAGTCACTAGTTCTACATCCACATATACTACCCCTGGGGGAAGCAAAAAACTGGAGGGGATAAAATAAAACCGCGGCCAGTTTAAGGAAAACAGTTGGGAAATTCCTCCCCAACTCCAAAAAGCAATCAGGGAAGCTCCAGGAGACCATGGTTACTCATGACATAGCGCTAGACATACTTACCTAATCTCACCCCGATAAGCGACAATGTCCTCTAGTTCATTTCACTATTCATTTGAATATCAGCTTAGAAATTGTTGATGTTAGTATTATGCTTGTAGCAATTAAGTGACACAGGGCAACAATTTTGGAGATCTGTAAGTTTATGCAATTTCATGCCCCCTTCCAACCCGAATGCCTATTGTAAAATTGATACATGGCTTTTGCGTTGGTAATGTGCTTTAATACATAGACGAGTTCTGCATGTAAATTTCGAATGGTGTCATGGGATCTTTTACATCTACATGAGGGCTGACGGAGTCTTGGTTTAACGTAGCACCTCCAACAGTGCAGCACTCCTTCAGTACTGAACTGGAGTGTCAGTCTACATTATGGGCTCAAGTCTCTGGAGTGGGGCTTGAACCCATAACCGTCTGACTCAGAGGTGAGAGAACTATCGACTGAGCCAAGGTTGACACATGGGGCTCGATTTTGTCAATGGGGATGTGATGGAGGCGGGACTCCCACCTTTTGGGTTGTAGTTCCGCCTCCATCGATTTGTGGCCAACCCACGCTACTTTCCCTTGATTGACCTTGTTAAGCCCGCCCAGCGGGCTCAGCAGGCCAATTAAGGGACACCTGGATACTGGTGACGTCAGCGATTGACATTTCATCTGTCAAGAGCTTTTGACAGATGAAATATCAGTGTTTGACAGCTCTGTGAAGCTCTCAAACACTGACAATCTGTCTTCTAACTTGAGTCCTTCTACTCAGACTCAGTTAGAGAGCTCTCCAGACCAGAAAGCAGAGGCTGCAGCTTTTGACAGCTCAGCGGCCATTCTGCTTTCTGTGCCGGTGAGCTGAGGGACTCCCGAGAACTGAAGGGAGGAAGCCTGGAGGAGAAAGTAAAGGTAAGTAAAACTTATTAAAACACTTTACACACACCAAACACACTTACCTCTGCACTCATGCACCCATCACTCACCTGTACACCGGACATCACGACCACTCCAAGCCCTGCAGACCGACGGTCCGCCTCGCTAACTTGCCGTGGTTTGGAGCCGTCGGGCAGCCCACACTTCAGGGCTAAAAATAGGGATTAGCCAAAAAACTGCCTGTTAACTACCTGTTAACAGGCAGTTAATTGGCACTAATCCTCTTCCCGCCTCGGGGAGGCGGCTCCCAGCACAGGTCGGGTACCTGCCTCCTGGGACATTGGCATGGAGGCGGGTTGGGGGCAGGATGGGTACGTGCCCCCAGAATCTGCAATTTTCCCACCACTCCCGCCTCCAAACCTGCCTCCACGGGGCTTGGAAATTTGAGCCCATGGTTTGCAACCATAACTACAGAATCAGGTAGGGTATTGTTCACTTCCCCAGAAGCTTTGGCAAAACTTTCATTTTAAGACGATCATCTGTGAAAGGCTGGCAGCGGGACGTCCAAGGCTACCCTATGCAGCCAGGGCCCATGATACCCGTTAGCCAACCACACACAGAAGCCGAGTACAGGCGCAGTGATGCTCATGCTACAACCAGAATTATTAATAACGTACACCATTGGTATGTTGAAGCAGAGCATCAAGTATATGAACTGATCAGGGGCAGATACAGTACAACCCACTCCTCCTAGGTCTCCTAAATAATAGTCATCTGCCGCATGCTGCATAACTTCATCCTGGGAAGAGGCCTCAGTATTCAGTTTGGTGACCAGCAGAGCAAAGCCATGGCACAGCAAGTGGGTGAAAATACCAACAAGAAATTAGTAATGATACCAGCAATGCAGCAAGGAAGACATGCGCCACACACTACTTCCAGATGGCTTTCAAGGAGTGCCACAGTGACATCATTTCTTAAACTACATCTGCCAAATAACTGCCCAAACAATCACGTTCATATTCAGTTCTTCATACCATCTATTGGCATCTTATGGTGGTCTGCTGTAAAATGTAGCCATGACAAATGGAATACTTAGCTCAATGTTCCAGTAACATTTGTTATGTGATATGTGAATGTCGGCAGCTTGAATTGGCACAGTGTTGGGTCTTTGTGCTTTGTTTCAGATGTGTGACATCTAATCTACCAGTCCTTTTAAGTGATTCCTTGGTGGAAAAAGTGTGTTGGCTAGCTGCGGAACTTCACTGACAGCCTGTTGGGTTTCCCAAACCTCACTGACTTCACCTGACGAAGGAGCAGCCGCTCCGAAAGCTTGTGATTTCAAATAAAGCTGTTGGACTATAACCTGGTGTTGTGCGACTTCTCACTTTTGTCCACCCCAGTCCAACATTGGCATCTCCGCATCATGGTCACTGTGTTATGTATTACAACTCAGCCACATCTAGTATATTGGTGGCTAACTGGTGCTGCCTGTTTTAAGCCAATTCCCCTCATGCACTCTGGGGGAGAGCAGGGAATCAATCAGTCCCGCAAATTGTGCACCTTCTCTTCCTCAATCAATGCGGAAGGGATTGCAGCTCCTGGTCTGTCAAACTGTCTTTTCTCACTCAGTAATGCCAAATCGACATCAATTTGGCAAGTAATCAGCCAGCTTTGCCTTCCTAGTGCTATTTCCATTGCTTATCCGGCTCCTGATTGCAGTTCATAACTGATTTATAAGATTTAGTGTTGCTCACTTCTGAATAGCTGGCTGCTCTCCAAAAGAGATGGCCACATTTTAGCCCACAGACTAAAATGTTGTATGAGAATTCTCCCCAAAGCTTTTAGTAACCCAAAGTTAACCTCATTAGCACATTGACAGCAATTTCCATACTACCTTGTCCAAGTCCACTATGCCACAAGGCATTAGGATATGGAATTATTTCATATGTAGGCTATCGAAAGTGACCATTGAAGCCTAGTCAATCACAATATTTGAGAAGGAATGAGAGAAACACTTGAAGAAAAACATTACAGGCCATGAGGAAAGAGCAGGGAATTGGGATTACTGTAGCTAGTTCTGATGAGAGAACTAGCATAATGATCCAGATGGCTTCTTCCTGTACTAAAATCTCTATTATTCTATATCCAATCCTTTTATAATTAAAAAATTCTTAATCACATCTCTCAATAACCTACATTGCTGCAAAATAAATAATCATAACTCTCTAAGCCAATTGTCATAACTAAGAGATATAAGTATAGGTATCATTCTTGTTGGCTTCCACCGCACTCCCAACAGACCTTGATATCCATCACCCGATGTGGGGACCAAAACTGGGCACAGTAATCCAAGTGTGGATGCACTAAAGCCTTATATAATTTCAAAATATCTCTGACTGTAATATCAATTGTGGTAATAATATTCACATAGTAGAAAAATAGATGAATGTGCCACATGAAGTTCTGCAAGGACATTCACTAAACATTTATGGTGTGCGACTAGGTGAGAGTACTACCACTGAGCCAAGACTGTCACTTGAACGTGATGGTGTAAGTAATCTATGACAAATTATAAGTGCAGTAAACATAAACAGAGACTAATATGTCTTTGTGAGATAGAGTGGAACGTATCAAAGTATTTATACAATATCTTGTTTAAAATGGTTAAGGGACAGGCACAACAGAAGTAAATGTAAATGGGAGCCCCACATGTTGACAGCATAAATTTTACATGCAAGATGATTCATAACCTCTGACATATCTTGCATATATATAGAATGGTTAAAGAAAGAGCTTGCCAGTAAGAAAATAGAACAAACATTACTGCTGTATATGAGGTACACAGTGTTGTGATGTGAATATAAGTGTAAAATTAAGAACAAATTAACCAGGGGAAGAAGGTTTTAACATCTTAGTATTTGGCAAGAGAAGATGGAAGAAGGACAGAAGATACCTAGTAATTCGACTTGTATTGTAGCATTGTCATCTTGGGAAGGTATGAAAATCTATCAAAGCACTTTGATTAGCTAAGGGCACAACACATGAAGGGAATGGGTGTAAAATAGAGAGACCAAAATCAGGGAAATGACAGCTGTAAGAATTTGTCCATATTGTGCTTTAAATTCTGAAATGATGCCATCAGATAGAGATAAAAATTAAGTGAACCATTTTTATAAAAGCGGGAAAAATAAGACACCATATGGTACGGCCATATGAGAAGGATGGATAGTAATGATTTGTCGCATCAAGCATGATAAGTGACCCGAAAGGCAAGGGAAAAGAATAATTAACTGAAACAATAATGCTTGCACTAGTTTGTGTGGCTTTGTCTGGATGACAGTTCCCACCTCATTCTGTACATTGCCAATTTCTGTTTCTGTCCAAACTAGATCAAATCCTCCTGCAATATTTCATATTCCTTCAATAGACTATGTTCTTCTTCAACTATTTTTATGCACCTAGCTTAAAAGGAAAAGTCAACAATGGTCCATAATTATTTTGCAAATCTTTCCATTTAAAGGCATGTTTTTAATACAAGTTCTGGTTGAGCCCAAAATATATTTTAACTGTTCCCTGATGTCCCATGATATAATCGGGAATTGGAGAGAAAATTCAGCTTAAAAATTCAATGTTAGGCAACTAAGGAAAATATTACCGTTGGGATTTTTTCCCCCCATTTTATGGTACATCAAGATCAATACTGACTTCAAGATGAATTTTATGCTTATCAAGGTGTTGGATGTCAGCGTTGAGGAATGTCAGCATGAAACACTCCTACACTACATGAAGCATCAGTTATCGGATAAACCTCAACCTTGAATCAAAGCACACTATAACCCCAGCTGCAGAAGAATATTATTTACTGCGCCCACATAACCGTTCCAGTTCCCAGCTATCCTGTGCTCTTTCTGAGTGAGTTTACCAATTTAGTGTCAGTTTGTGTCATATGATGGGCAGTTTTGACCTGTGGACTTGCATCAACTAAGATGCAGGTTGAGAGTACCCAAATCTACCCTACTTGGGCTTCTTTCATGCCAGCAGTATTCCAGCCAAGGTCCTAGAGCTGAAAGAAGAGAGTGTTCGAACCCACTGCATCATCAGTTCTCTCAAGATTTTTCTAAATGAATACTTCAAACATAGACGTATTGAACAGATTGTGGCAGATTCACAGTGTGCTGCCAGATCATGTACTTCAAAGCCTGCCAGGATCTATTTGCCAAAGCTATTTTTGAAAGGAACATGATGATGCGATGACACAAAGATGAGGTTACCATGTGGTGAAGTTTTCCAACACTTCTCAATATACGACAAACATTTTTATATGTTTGGCTGCGGAATTTATATTGTATGCCAAGATTATATTGTCTGGGGCTATTAAATAAGATTGCAACCAAAACCCTTAATAAAGAAACTGTATACTGCAAATGTATCCCGTTGGCACATCGATAACATCCTTGCCTTGCACTCCCAAACCTGGGGAATTATATTCCAGTCTTTTAGGGCATTGGGTTCAAAGCTATCTTATTCTGTTAGTTTCAGAGCTGAACTCAATCCCAATTACTGTAAACGAGCACACTGTCCAGGGAACATGCACACCACATACTACAACTGCTAAGAAATACAGACACAGAACCAACACGATACGACCAAGGATTTGGCCAGATGAGGCTCAACAATGTGAATGCAGATCATAGTAACGCAAATCTAGACTGCCAGAAAATATTGATTCATTACGATACATTAAGATAATAATAGAGAATCAGACACAGACTGACAGGCTGTTGTCCTCCTCCACATACACACACATTATACTAGCAAATTTCTTTAAAAAGTCTATTATTTAACATACAGGTCCCTGCTCTATTGGCTATTATAGACGAAAGTTCATACACAGTAAAACTAATAACAGTTCTCAATGATTTGAGGCCTCATTAAAAACCAAACATGACTAATATTGGGTTTAGCTTTGATGTGTAACAAGTCATATTAATTAATTCTTCAACCATTCCAACATTGCCTCAAGCCACATCAAAATAAAATGCTATTAATTATTTTGATGACCTTACCTGAATGCTTAAAGTTTTAATTGTTCTCAGTTCAACTATTTCTGCTGCAGGCACAACTAAAGATTATAAAACAATTTGGAAGTGGTTGACTTTTGATTAATATCAATGAAAGAAATGAGAAAGATTTCATGGAACATATTAAATGCTTTAAGCAAAAGCTATACTTTGATTTGGCTGATCAGTGAGAAAGAATTTCTTGTATATGCTTCTGGATAAGTGTTCCTCCCTCTCACTCTCTCACCCTCATACCTTCCCTTAGGACTGCAACTTGATGTGGTGACAACGCTTGTGACCTCCTATGACCCTCGGAGCTATGCTGGCGGGAGTATAACTCCTGGTAAGCCAGACAGTTGGTTATTCACTTTGGTACGAAGAATAGAAAAACAGAATATTTTTTAAATGGTGAGAAACTATTAAATGTTGGTGTTCAGAGGGATTTGAGTGTCCTTGTACACGAAACACAGAAAGTTAACGTGTAGGTACAGCAAGCAATTAAGAAGGCAATTGGTATGTTTGCCTTTATTGCTCGGGGGTTGGAGTACAAGAGTAAGGAAGTCTTGCTGCAATTGTACAGGGCTTTGGTGAGACCACACATGGAGCACTGTATATAGTTTTGGTCTCCGCACATAAGGAAGGATATACTTGCCTTAGAGGGAGTGCAACGAAGATTCACTAGATTGATTTCTGGGATGTTGTCGGGAGCGACGAGACCGGAGGTGCTGTGAGGTGCTGTGAGTATTTGAACTCACTTTCGCGGGCTTTTCTTCACAGGCTGTTGTCGGGAGCGACGAGACCAGAGGTGCTGTGAGGTGCTGTGAGTATTTGAACTCACTTTCGCGGGCTTTTCTTCACAGGCTGTTGTCGGGAGCGACGAGACCGGAGGTGCTGTGAGGTGCTGTGAGTATTTGAACTCACTTTCGCGGGCTTTTCTTCACAGGCTGTTGTCGGGAGCGACGAGACCGGAGGTGCTGTGAGGTGCTGTGAGTATTTGAACTCACTTTCGCGGGCTTTTCTTCACAGGCTGTTGTCGGGAGCGACGAGACCGGAGGTGCTGTGAGTATTTGAACTCACTTTCGCGGGCTTTTCTTCACAGGCTGTTGTCGGGAGCGAGGAGACCGGAGGTGCTGTGAGTATTTGAACTCACTTTCGCGGGCTTTTCTTCACAGTCTGTTGTCGGGAGCGACGAGACCGGAGGTGCTGTGAGGTGCTGTGAGTATTTGAACTCACTTTCGCGGGCTTTTCTTCACAGGCTGTTGTCGGGAGCGAGGAGACCGGAGGTGCTGTTAGGTGCTGTGAGTATTTGAACTCACTTTCGCGGGCTTTTCTTCACAGGCTGTTGTCGGGAGCGACGAGACCGGAGGTGCTGTGAGGTGCTGTGAGTATTTGAACTCACTTTCGCGGGCTTTTCTTCACAGGCTGTTGTCGGGAGCGACGAGACCGGAGGTGCTGTGAGGTGCTGTGAGTATTTGAACTCACTTTCGCGGGCTTTTCTTCACAGGCTGTTGTCGGGAGCGACGAGACCGGAGGTGCTGTGAGGTGCTGTGAGTATTTGAACTCACTTTCGCGGGCTTTTCTTCACAGGCTGTTGTCGGGAGCGACGAGACCGGAGGTGCTGTGAGGTGCTGTGAGGTGCTGTGAGTATTTGAACTCACTTTCGCGGGCTTTTCTTCACAGGCTGTTGTCGGGAGCGAGGAGACCAGAGGTGCTGTTAGGTGCTGTGAGTATTTGAACTCACTTTCGCGGGCTTTTCTTCACAGGCTGTTGTCGGGAGCGACGAGACCGGAGGTGCTGTGAGGTGCTGTGAGTATTTGAACTCACTTTCGCGGGCTTTTCTTCACAGGCTGTTGTCGGGAGCGAGGAGACTGGAGGTGCTGTGAGGTGCTGTGAGTATTTGAACTCACTTTCGCGGGCTTTTCTTCACAGGCTGTTGTCGGGAGCGACGAGACCGGAAGCGGACCAGGTGGGAAGCACCCAGGTGAACGGCATTTAAGGAGGGTGGTGGCTTAAACCCGAGTTCCTACAGAGTAGGAACCCCCACCCGCCCTCCTCCTCTAACCTACTAGTCTTTTAGCAGTCTAAAAACAGAGGTCACAAATTTTTTGGTCTCAGTTTCTTTTCAGCAGGGCAGGACGGTTACCGGGAGGAGCGGGAAGTCGGCGTAGGACCAAGGGGACACAAGACCGGGAAGTCAGCGAAAGACCAGGGAGGTAAGACTAACTGGTAAGTACTTTCCTCAAACCTTTCTAGAAAGTAAAACTAAAACTAGTGGGATTTGGTTAGTTTAAAAAGGAATAAGAGGAGTACAGTATACATTGGTCTAAGTAAGCTTCGGGAAAACAAAAGTCAATAAATAAACTAAAACTAGAAAATTAAAAAGTAATATAAGGGTTAAGTCATGGCAGCAGAGCTCGGACCTGTGTCATGCTCCTCCTGTAACATGTGGGAAATCAGGGACGCTTCCTGTGTCCCTGACAACCATGTGTGCGGGAAGTGTGTCCAGCTGCAGCTCATGTGGGACCGCATGACGGCCCTTGAGCTGCGGATGGACTCACTTTGGAGCATCCACGATTCTGAGAGGGTTGTGGATAGCACATTTAGTGAGTTGGTCACACCGCAGGTTAAGGCCAGCGTAGATAGTACATGGGTGACCAAAAGGCAGAGCAAGGGCAGGAAGGTAGTGCAGAAATCCCCTGGGGTTGTCTCCCTTAGCAACAGGTTCACCGCCTTAGGTGCTGTTGTCGGGGGGGATGACTCATCGGGGGAAGGCACCAGCAGCCAGGCTCATGGCACCATGACTGGCTCTGTTGCAAAGAAGGGAGGGAAAAAGAGTGGCAGGGCTATAGTAATAGGGGATTCAATTGTAAGGGGAATAGATAGGGGTTTCTGTGGTCGCGACCGAGACTCCAGGATGGTATGTTGCCTCCCTGGTGTAAGGGTCAAGGATGTCTCGGCGCGGGTGCAGAACATTCTGGAGGGGGAGGGGGAACAGCCAGTTGTCGTGATACATGTTGGTACCAACGACGTAGCTAAAAAAAGGGAAGAGGTCCTACAAGTAGAATTTAGGGAGTTAGGAGCAAAGCTAAAAAGTAGGACCTCGAAGGTAGTAATCTCTGGATTACTACCAGTGCCACGTGCTAGTAACAGTACAAAGAACAGGATAGTTAGGCTAAATACGTGGCTTGAGCAGTGGTGTAAGAGGGACGGTTTTAAATTTTTGAGGCATTGGAACCAGTTTTGTGGTAGGTGTGACCTATACAAAAGGGACGGTCTACACCTGTGCAAAGATGGAACTGATGTTCTCGGGGTAATTTTTGATAAAGCAGTTCGGGAGCATTTAAACTAGTATGGCAGGGGGCTAGAAACCTATGTAGTGAAATAGAGGAAAGTGAAAGGCAGACAGAAATAAATGGTAAAAGGGTGAGGAACAAAAAACAAAGGGCCAAACTAATTCATAAAAAATGTGAGCATAAAAAAAGCCTGAGGGTTTTATACCTTAATGCGAGAAGCATCAGGAACAAGATAGATGAATTAGCTGTGGAAATAGAGGTTAATAATTATGATCTAATTGGGATTACGGAAACATGGTTGCAGGGTGAGCAGGGCTGGGAGCTTAACATACAGGGGTATTCAGTATTTAGGAAGGATCGACAAAAAAGAAAGGGAGGAGGGGTAGCATTGCTGGTAAAAGAGGGGATAAATGCAATTGAAAGGAAGGATATTAACTCAGTTAATACAGAATCTATATGGGTGGAGCTAAGAAATAGCGAGGGGCGAAAAACATTAATAGGAGTGGTATATAGGCCTCCAAATAGTAAAATAGAGGTTGGGGAGGGCATCACGAGGGAAATTAGAGAAGCGTGCAATAAGAGCACAGCTGTCATCATAGGTGACTTTAACTTACATATAGATTGGACTAGCCTAATCAGTAAAAATAATGAGGAGGAGGAATTCCTTGAGTGTTTAAGGGATGGTTATCTGGATCAATATGTCGAGGAACCAACTCGGGAACAGGCTATATTGGACTGGGTACTGTGCAATGAGAAGGGACTAATTAGTAATCTTGTTGTACGGGGACCCTTGGGTCAGAGCGATCATAATATGATCGATTTCTCACTCGAAATGGAGAGCGAAGAAATTGACTCAGAGACTAAGGTCCTGAATTTAAACAAAGGGAATTATGATGCTATTAGACGGGAACTGAGTAGGTCTGATTGGACAACGTTCCTGGGAGGACTGGAGGTAGATAAACAATGGCAAGCATTTAAAGATAGAATGACAAAATTGCAAAAATTGTTTATACCAATCTGGCATAAAAGGAAATCTAAAAAGGTGACTCAACCGTGGATAACAGGGGAAATTAGAGACAGCATAAAATCCAAAGATAGGGCGTATAAAATAGCCAAAAAAAGCGCCAGAGCGGAAGATTGGGAACAGTTTAAGATAGAGCAAAGAAGGACAAAGGGCTTAATCAAGAGGGGCAAAATAGCTTACGAAAGCAAGCTGGCGGAAAATATAAAAACTAACTCCAAAAGCTTTTATAAGTACATCAAGAGGAAAAGACTGGTGAAAACCAAAGTTGGTCCATTGCAGTCAGATACGGGGGAATATATAACGGGAAATAAGGAAATGGCAGACCAACTAAATGCATACTTTGGGTCAGTCTTTACGAAGGAAGATACAAAAAACCTCCCTGGGATATCGGGAAAAATAGGGACATTGGCAAAGGAGGAACTGACGCAAATCAATATCTCTAAGGATATGGTGTTAAGGAAGCTAAAGGGATTGAAGGCGGACAAATCCCCAGGGCCTGATAACATGCATCCTAGGGTACTGAAGGAGGTGGCCCTAGAGATAGCGGATGCACTAAGTATGATTTTTCAGAATTCATTAGACTCGGGAACAGTGCCCATGGATTGGAGGGTAGCTAACGTTACCCCACTATTCAAAAAGGGGGGTAGGGAAAAAGCAGGTAATTACAGACCTGTAAGCCTTACATCAGTTGTGGGCAAAATGCTGGAGTCCATCATTAAGGATGAAATAGCGGAGCACTTAGCAAATGGGGACAGGATAGGACAGAGTCAACATGGATTTACAAAGGGTAAATCGTGCTTGACTAATCTATTGGAATTTTTTGAGGGAGTAACTGGTAAAATAGATGGGGGAGAGCCAGTAGATGTGGTGTACCTGGACTTCCAAAAGGCCTTCGACAAGGTCCCACATAAAAGATTAGCATGGAAAATTGAAGCTCATGGGATAAAGGGGAAAGTATTGACGTGGATAGAGAACTGGCTGTCAGATAGAAAACAGAGAGTTGGAATAAACGGCTCATTTTCTGAATGGCAGGCAGTAACAAGTGGGGTACCGCAGGGATCTGTCCTGGGTCCCCAGCTGTTCACAATTTACATTAATGACCTGGATCAGGGAGTCGGATGCAGCATTTCCAAATTTGCAGACGACACTAAACTAGGAGGGGGGGTGGGCTCAGAGGAGGAGACCAGGAAGCTCCAGAGCGATTTGGACAGACTGGGTGATTGGGCGGATAAATGGCAGATGCACTATAATGTGGACAAGTGCGAAGTTATCCACCTTGGGTGCAGGAACGGGAGGGCAAATTATTATTTAAATGGCAATAAATTGGGAGAGGGGGAAGTACAGAGAGACCTGGGTGTTCTTGTACACCAGTCACTGAAGGCGAGCATGCAGGTGCAACAGGCGGTCAAGAAGGCAAACAGTATGCTGGCCTTCATAGCAAAAGGGTTGGAATACAGGAACAGGGATACCTTGCTGCAGCTGTACAGGGCACTGGTGAGACCACACCTCGAGTACTGTGTACAGTTTTGGTCGCCTCATCTGAGGAAAGATGTTCTTGCCATGGAGGGGGTGCAGCGGCGATTCACCAGGCTGATACCAGGAATGGCGGGATTGACCTATGAGGAGAGACTATGTAGTTTAGGGATGTACACACTGGAGTTTAGAAGATTGAGAGGGGACCTCATAGAAGTGTATAAAATTCTGACAGGTCTAGACAGACTAGATGCAGAAGGAATGTTTCCCTTGGCGGGTGAGAACAGAACTAGAGGACATAATTTAAGGATAAGGGCTAAACCATTTAGGACAGAAATGAGGGGGAATTTCTTCACTCAGAGGGTGGTGAACCTGTGGAACTCATTGCCACAGAGGGCAGTGTACACCAGCTCATTAAATATATTTAAGAGGAAATTAGATATATTTCTACAGGCAAAAGGGGTTAAGGGTTACGGAGAGAAGGCTGGGACGGGATACTGAATTGGAGGATCAGCCATGATCTCATTAAATGGCGGAGCAGGCTCGAAGGGCCGGATGGCCTACTCCTGCTCCTATCTTCTATGTATCTATGTATCTATGTATGAGAGGGTTGTTCTACGAGGAAAGATTGAGTAGATTGGGCCTATACTCTCTGGAGTTTAGAAGAATGAGAGGTGATCTCATTGAAACAAATCAGATTCTGAGGGGGCTTGACAGGGTAAATGCTGAGAGGCTGTTTCCCCTGGCTGGAGAGGCTAGAATTAAGGGGCATAGTCTCAGGATAAGGGTAAGCCATTTAGGACTGAGAGGAAGAGAAATTTCTTCACTCAGAGGGTTGTGAATCTTTGGAATTCTCTACCCCAGATGCTCAGTCGTTGAGTATATTCAAGTGTGAGATCGATAGATTTTTGGACTCTAGGGGAATCAAGGGATATGGGGATCGGGCGGAAAAGTGGAGTTGAGATTGAAGATCAGCCATGATTTTATTGAATGGCGGAGCAGGCTCGAAGGAGCTCCTATTTCTCATGTTCTTATGTTCAGACAGGTTGAATGGTAGGAGCCAGACTAAAGACAGACCAGCAGTCCCCTGGTAAGAGGTTGTGAGTCAGGTTAACGACCTGTCCACGTAACAAAGCATTTTGTTACAGGAACAACTCGGAGACATGGTGGGCGGGGTCGGGGGGTGAGGGGAGACAGAAGTTTTAACCTAACTCACTCAATCGGAAACTGACAGGACCAGGTGCAATGTAGGTTTTACACCCCCTGCCCGATTCTACTCTCCAGGAAATCAATGGCGAGTAATATTGGGGGAGGTGTAAAACCAGCGTTCAACTTGATCCCGTGGGTTTTCCGCTCGGCAAGTTCGGCTAAACTTGCAAATATAAACATCAACTGTGGAAAACATTGATCTGCAAGGCAAAGTGATACTCCAATCGCAGTCCTATATCTTGTTCTGGACAGACAGCAGTGGCACAAATGGTTTGCTTCATATACCACTAGGCACAGGAGATGCTTACTAACTAACTCTTTCTGATAGTTGTGATATTAGTACCTGAGCTCTAATCCATGACTTCAAGTTCAACTCAATAAAGTTCAATCTACATCTCAGTGGTCAGATGAGCAGCTGATGTCAACTGGAAAAAGCGAACTAGTGACTGGGATTGTCATGGTATAGAGGAAGAAAGAAAGGCTTGCATTTATACAGTGCGTTATATGAATAAATTTACGTAGCATCTTATACAAGTGTCAGCTTGGCTCAGTAGTAGCACTCCAGGATTTAGGTACATAATCTAGGCCGATACTTCAGTGCAGTACTGAGGGATGCTCTAATGTTGAGAGGAGTCATCCCTTGAATGAAGCATTAAACCAGGGTCCTGTCAAGGTAGGTGTAAAAGATCCTATGGCACTTTTTCAAAGAAGAGCAGGGAGTTCTCGTATTGTCCTAACCACCTTTTGTCCCTTGACTAACACCGCCAATACAGATTAACATTACATTATTTAACTCATTCGCTATTTGTGAGACCATGTAAATCGAGCGCAGGATAAAACAGGCTGCCAATCCGCTATCGCCCGTTTTGCACTACCGCCCAAGACGGATTTCACCCCAATCCCTTTTTCCTTTACGGTACTTCACCCAAGTGGCCATATTTCATGTACAAATCTAGGCAATGAGTGTTGGCAGACTATTGACTATACCAAGCCCTATTTTGTCCCCACTTGATACACTACACACACACTTTTCAACAGGGGTCGCCAGATGTTAGACAGGAGAGAAAGCTCTGGTTGACCCTATCACTTACCAAGGGACACCAAGAACAATTATAGTGTCCCTCTACTAGACAAGATCATGAACCAGAGGCGTCCTGGTCTGTATGGTTTAGTATCACACCACAAGATACATTTAGCCATTGGGAAAACAGGGGAACTTAAGAGTACTTTATACCTTCCCAATAAACCACCCAGATATCAGTTATATAAAATGTTCCCTTTTTTATATAATTTTTTTTTAAAATACTAACGTTACAGAGAAGAAATTTTAATAAATGGAAATAAACAGCCATGAATACCTGTTTATTTAGGGGGGCCATGAAACTGTAAGTGGGCCAGTTGCTAGCAAAATGAACTGGTTGCCTGCTTCCATCCATCCATTTTATAGAGTCCACTTTCCCTCAGGGCCCCACTGAGGTCTATTTATTTTGATACATGCGCTAGAAACTGTGACATAAATTCATTCTGCAATGCAACTATAATTGTCTCATTTGAGAGATATTTTATGCTTTTAGTGGTAAAGTGTATCTACATGGATGCTTTATAGGAGCCCTATGTCCTTGAAAGAATCTCTGCTTGCAAGGTAACTGATCTCGAGTTCCTGTGCCACTTTCTCTTAGGTCTCTCTGGATATCATTATGCCCTACTGCTGAAAAGAGAACACCTATTTTAGGGGTGGCCTCTATCTGTCATTCATATGCAGTGTAGGAAACAGCATGTGAAACCTTTGCAAGACGTAGGAGAAGGTATGTGAGCTGCTTGAGAGCGTGGCTATCCTAATATTGCCTTAAAAGGATAAAGTCCTATTTTCAATCACAAAGATGTTAGCTGGGTGCCTCAAGAAGTTATTTAAAGGGACAGTCATTCTGTAAGTGGAAGCTTTATGCAGAGCACCCAAGGAAGTGTTCAGCAACAGGGTGTCATCAACACAAGACTGATTGGGGTTAATTTTGACCTTTGGGCTATAGGGTAAAACAGGTGAGAATGATTCAGCCACCCGTGATACATCTCTCCCCATTTTCAATGTCTTCAATGGAAATGATAGTCAGGAGAGATGTATAACGGGCGGCTGAATCGATATCACCGTTTTACATGCTCGGCCAAAGTCAAAATTACCCTCATTATATCTACTCTAGAAACTGTTTTTTTTAAGAAATCATTTAAAGCTTCCAAATGAAAGAAGTGGTCTAAAAATGTTTGCACCATGCAGGTCTTGATGGTGGTATTTTAATGGAAATATTGGGAGAGGGATGCCTCTAGTTGTCCAAGGAGCGTATCCTGTTGTATAACTCCCCAGGGTGTTAACAGTACCTCTTTAAAACTTCCAGATAGGTTTCACATGAGCACCAACTAAATTACTTGGCTATTATATTCACAAGAGATTATTGATCTTTGTAAAGAATAGGTTTCACAAATTTACATCATAAAGAAACAGTCATCTGCTAGATAATCTTTGAAGGCAATTTATCAGAGAAAGGAATACAGTCTCCTGATCAATGCAACCAATATTACATTATCAATCACAGTTGCTCCAAACTTTCAAAAATCTTAAATCAAAAACTGACAAAAAAAAGTAGGAAAGTTCTTTGTTGAACTGGGACAGCGTCTGCTCTAACATTTTTGTTCCCAGCTTTGTTTGAAAGTAAGCTTGCCCTAAAAGGTCCCTAGTGAGAAGGTGATACCGATGTGTTTCGATTCTCAGACCGGTACACTGCTTGCACACTCTGAAGGACCAACATTATTCTGTTTGCTAATTCCAGTGGGAAAGTAGAAGTGAGCAAGAAGTGGGGCAACATTGGTAGAATGTGGTAATAGACTACTTGTCCACGATTCGTGCTGCTCTGAGGATTTCTCCCCGGATTGACAAGCATTGCTAAATAAAAAGAGTAACACGTCTGGTTTTTTTTGGCCGGATAAGCTTTGCTTTAGGTTAATGATGAACTCATTTAGCAATCTCCAGCTCCACTGTCAACTCGAGTATTTAACTCCAGGTCAGACATTCTGAAGAGTTGTACTTTCCAACACTGTGCTTTCCAACAATTTGATTAACAGGCTATGAATGTCTAATAAGTTGCTTTTTCTTCATGTGTGTGCGTAATGCTCTCTAGTCTCAATTTGAGGTATCTTGTATCAAAACACCCTCCCGAACTGGTTCAGCAGTTTTCCCAATTGCAACTTGTCTCGTGGTTTATATTGCCATGACATTCATTGTCTGTGCATCCTATGTACTCTCGTGTACTCTAACTGTTTAACTGAATCTCTGTTTATAGCCTTCCATATCAGGGTCACGGTGGATTGCATCCCACAGGGTGTTTCTAATATTAGGTTGGTTGCTAAACGACCTGGTAACAGGTTTGGGAATGCTATAAAATGGCTCTCAACAACGGGTCACCCAAAGCCAACTTCCTCAGGTCTTGAGAGATTGTCCTTGTTACAACAGATCATTTAACTGAAGTCAATAGTAGCTGGTGTACATATATAGTATTATCATATTGTTTCAATATAGTGGTTGTTATGATGGTTTTCTTCTTTGCAACTTGGAGAGGTTCAGTTTCCCAAGGGACTGCAAGCAATCTATGATGTAATTGAATGAGCTCTATATAAATTACAGATATTTTAAGATAAGCATTTTTTTTTTAATGTTATTATTGGGACTCCTAAATGCTACAAACTCATTAGAAGCTCAAGATAAGTTAGGAGCAAAGGTATAGATTGTGGATAATGATGCCTCTTGGAATAAACGTCAAGGACTGTGTTGGAAGGTAACAGAGAGAGAGAGCATCTGATTTATTTTTGGTTCATTAAACAGCCTTCCACATAAAGAAGAACATTCTGTGGTTTCAGAACCCGATTATTGTATGTGCCTAAATTAGTCTCATTAACTGCATCATCTGCACTAATAGACAAACTGTACAATTCAGAATTAAAGCATTTGGCAATTCTGGGAAAATGAGGTGATGGTTCAATTCACCCTATTGGTCTATGCGACTCCAGAACACACGTTTTTTCATCGCCTTGCTGCTGGAGTATCAATCTCCTTTACTGCCTGTTGACTCAGCACATCATCTGTTTGCATTTTGAATGGTTCAACTGAGCTCAATGATCTAGGTTTAGATTTGAGCCCATAATCCAGGATGACACTCCAGTGCAGTGCTGAGGGAGTGCTGTGCTGTCGGAGGTGCTGTCTTTTGGATGAGACGTTCAACCGAGGCCCCATCTGCCCTCTCAGGTGGACGTAGAAGATCCCATGGCACTATTACGAAGAAGAGCAGGGGAGTTCTCCCTGGTGTCCTGGCCAATATTTATCCCTCAACCAACATGACTAAAAGAAAGAGATTATCTAATCATTACCAGATTGCTGTTTGTGGGACCTTGCTGTGCGGAAATTCACTGCCCTGTTTCCTACATTACAACAGTAACTGCACTTCCAAAGTACTTCATTGGCTGTAAAGTGATTTGGGATGTCCTGAGGATGTGAAAAGCGCTGTATAAATGCTAGTCTTTCTTTAGGTGGCAATTTAGAAAGAAAAAAAGAAAGACTTGCATTTATATAGCGCCTTTCACAACCACTGGACGTCTCAAAGCGCTTTACAGCCAATGAAGTACTTTTGAAGTGTTGTAATGTAGGAAAAAAAGGCAAAGTGCTTCATTCTATTACTTATCAAGTCTTAAATCTGAAGCAGTTGCTCAATAAATTCTTACGGTTTTTAGCTTATATTCATGTTCCCTAATTCTGATTTTAAACAAACTGCAAATGCTGGACTTCTGAAATAGCTGACAAAGACCCTACATCTGATACATTAACCCATCTTTTTTCTCTATAGAGGATGATGCTGGTGAATCCGCGGCCCGGATTCTCCAGTTCTAAGCTTACCAGTATGCCATTTTACACCCATTAAAGGGAATAGGTAGCAAGACTCAGGCTGGCGAGCGCAGTAGCAGAAATCTCTTGTGTATTATACAGAATTTGTTGTTTTTATTTCCCTTTGTTCTGTTTTCTTGGCTTTAAAGACTAAAAGAGTATTATAATGACACTTTATTCATGCAGTAATCTGTGTGCATTCAAGCTGACAGGAGAATAAAAAGCAATCAGTACAGAGAGTATGGATATCAAATGCTGCATAACATTTTACAGAATAAATTAACCATTATGATTTTAATACAGAAACTCAAGCAGGGGAAATCTATTTTTATTGGAAGGTTACACTGTCGTCACAAATGTAGCTTAATCAGTGAGAGTTAACCTCTGGATTGTTATGCCCTGATGCATTTTGCCTTTTGTTCCATATCTGAATACATCTGGTCTTGTTTGATCTGTGTGTATTTCTTACGTGCACATTCATTGATGTATTTAGCAGTCTACAATGAATAAAAAAGGACAAGTTTCTATGCTTCATTTAATTCCAATTTAAATGAGTGGTCAGAAAAATCACACGCCCTGTGCCCCTGAGTTTGCGATATTACACTCCCAGTAGACGAGACTCCTTCCCGGGAGTGTGAAATCAAAAAGTTACCCCCAGAATATAAAATAGCTGTTTTGCATTTTGTTTTAAGCAATTTGAAAATAGCTGATGGCTATTGGTGCGACAGGTACAATCAAATAAGGAGAGGGAGGCAACCTTCAAGATTTACAGGCACTGCGTTTGCTTTATTGATTGGTCTGGTAGACACTCATTTTGGAGATTGTGTTTTAATAAACAAATGGTTCTTGGCTACGGTTAAAAAGAAAAGTAAATAAGATATTGGTTTGCGTTGCCAAGAGGAAGAATGCAAATCAAAAGACGATTTTTGCTGTGTAAGCTATTGCTTCGACCCCAACTAATCATAGGAAAGATATTATTGCTGCTAAAAGGTAGAAAGTAATCGAATTGTGACAAAAGATTATGAAGGTTGGGTTCATCTTCTTTGGAAAAGAGAAAACTTCAATGTGACTTAATTGAAGTTTTCAGGATTAGCAACGGGATTGACAACATTGATCCAGGCAAATTATTGGCTATGGTAAAATGGTTTAAATAGCAGGGAAGGTAAAAATTAGAAAGTTATAGAAACATAGAAGATAGGAGCAGGAGTAGGCCATTCGGCCCCTCGAGCCTGCTCCGCCATTCAATGCGATCATGGCTGATCATCCAAATTCAGTACCCTGTCCCTGCTTTCTCCCCATATCACTTGGTGCCTTAAGAAATATATCTAACTCCTTCTTGAATATATTTAATGAATTGACCTCAACTGCCTTCTGTGGTAGAGAATTCCACAGGTTCACCACTCTCTGGGTGAAGAAATTCCTCCTCATCTCAGTCCTAAATGGCCTACCCCTTATCCTTAGACTGTGACCTCTGGTTCTGGACTCCCCCGCCATCGGGAACATCCTTCCTGCATCTAGTCTGTCTAGTCCTGTTAGAATTTTATAAGTTTCAATGAGATCCTCTCTCATTCTTCGAAACTCTCGCGAATATAAGCCTAATCGACCCAATCTCTCTTCGTACGTCATTCCTGCCATCCCAGGTATCAGTCTGGTGAATCTTCGCTGCACTCCCTCCAGGGCAAGAACATCCTTTCTCAGATAAGGCGACCAAAACTGCACACAATGCTCAAGGTGTGGTCTCACCAAGGCCCTGTACAACTGCAGCAAGACATCCTTGCTCCTGTACTTGAATCCTCTCGCTATGAAGGCCAACATACCATTTGCTTTCTTAACCGTCTGCTGCACCTGCATACTTACCTTCAGCAACTGGTGCACAAGGACACCCAGGTCTCGTTGCACTTCCCCTTTTCCCAATCTATTGCCGTTCAGATAATAATCTGTCTTCCTGTTTTTGCCACCAAAGTGGATAACTCGCATTTATCCACATTATACTGCATTTGCCATGCATCTGCCCAATCACCCAACCTGTCCAAATTATACTGGAGTTTCTCTGCATCCTCCTCACAGCACACACACCCACCCAGCTTTGTGTCATCTGCAAACTTGAAGATATTACATCTAGTTCCCTCGTCTAGATCATTAATATATATTGTGAATAGCTGGGGTCCTAGCACCGATCCCTGCGGTACCCCACTAGTCACTGCCTGCCACTCAGAAAAAGACCCATTTATTCCAACTCTTTGCTTCCTGTCTGCCAACCAGTTCTCTATCCAAGTCAGTACCTTACCCCCAATCCCATGGGGTAGGAAGGGGCAGCAGGTAAAACTTCTGCACCAAGAAAGCAAAGAAAAAAAACTTACATTTATATGTCAACTTAATGGGGCTCTCAGGACATGTCAAGTAGCTCCTTTAGAATCAAGGCATGAACCTTCAACTCTAGCGGAGATGTAAAACAGGCTCTACACCCCACCCAATTTTCCTCTCCATTGATTTTAACAGGAAGAAAGATCAGTCCGGGTGTATAACGAGCGGCCGATCCGATACTGCCCGTTTTACACCCCTGCCAAAGTTGAAAGTTCCACCCATAGAATTTCCCAGCACAGAAGCAGGCCATTCAGCCCTTAAAGTCTGTGTTGGTCTTTCCCCCCGTCTCATCTAGTCGAATTCCACTCCCACACCCTTTTTATAATCTTTTTTCAAGCAGCTAGTCCTGTTTTTAAATAATTTATAGACTCCGCTTCAACATCCATTTCTGGCAAAGAATTCTACATTCCAAGCACCCTCTGTGTAAAGATTTTTTTTTCTGTCCTCCGGTTTAAATCTTCCTTTGATTATCTTAAAGTTGTGCTCTCATGTTACTGTCTTGCAAAGCAGTGGGATCAATTTATAACCCTTCATCACCGTGAAGACCTATATATCAGGTCACCAATTAACTTTCTCAGCTCGAATAAAAACAAGACCTAACTTCACAAGTCTCTCTTCATCCCTGTAACATCCTAGACTGCACTTTTTTCATTGCTTTTATATCCTTCCAACCATAGGGTGCACACCACTGCACACAGTTCTCCAACTGCCGCCAAACTAAGGTCTTGTGCATGTCCAATATTACCTCATTGTTTTTGTATTATATGCCCTAGATTCAAAACCAAGGATTACATTTGTCTATTTTATGGCCCTATCTTTTTTTTATTCGTTCATGGGATGTGGGCATCGCTGGCAAGGCCAGCATTTATTGCCCATCCCTAATTGCCCTGAGAAGGTGGTGGTGAGCCACCTTCTTGAACCGCAGAGGGCAGTTAAGAGTCAACCACATTGCTGTGGGTCTGGAGTCACATATAGGCCAGACCGGGTAAGGACAGCAGATTTCCTTCCCTAAAGGACATTTGTGAACCAGATGGGTTTTTACGGCCACCATAGTTCCAGATGAATTTAATTAATTGAATTAAAATTCCCCAGCTGCCTGTGGTGAGATTTGAACTCACATCTGCTGGATCATTAATCTAGGTCTACTGGATTACTAGTCTAGTAACATAACCACTATGCTACTGAAGGGATTATTACTAGTCTAGCCCCTTTAGGGCTACCCCGGATCAGGCGTATTCCCCAGACGTTCACTTTCAACTAAAGTTTGAGGTAGCCGAATCCTAAAGACGCTTAATTGGGTCTAAAGGTCCAGACTATCTCTCCCTAAAGGAAAGGAACAACCTGAAGATGTTACCGTCCTCCAGATAGCACTTTTCATAAGTTTAGCTAGACTGTAACGTTCCAGATATTATGATGGTCCGGAAAACTCCCCCAGAATTCTGCAACTCCTCACCAAAGAGCATACAGAGATTGAGTTTGCGAGTTTGATACAGAAGTATTATGTGAGACAATTCTAAAAATATATATATTTATTAAAGAACCGACATGTAATTACAGTAGGTGTTTCAATCGCAACATTAACAGTTACAAAAAGAGAAAACTTTCAATTCTATTATCAGAGATCCTTATTCTCAAATCTTAATTTCTCTACAGTTTTACAGTTCTTAAAGTTTATTCAGGATATCCACCAAAATCAAATATAGTACCGTTGATCCCCAAGATACAAAGAGTTGTAAACTTACAGAGCCTGCCTCTGAAGCCTGAGAATCGCTTTGCCCCTTTACAGCGAATCTATCATCCCATTTGAAAGTTCAATATTTATATCCTTTCTCAGTGGTATTTCCTTTGAAGTTTTCTGCTGATGTAAGCTAATTATCTCTAGTCAATTTTCTGCTGACCCCTGCTATTCTTACAGTCACCTCAGCTGGTAGCAATGCAGACTCGTGTCTCTCCTTTAGGTGTTCGAAGCTTATCATAAAAAACGGTGTAACAGCAGGTGCATCTATTTGATGTCATTCTTACCAAGGTCTTCTGTTTGTGTCTTTTTATGACGTGTAAATTAAAACACCTTAACAGTGTGTACCATTGTGTTCTTTCCAAAGCTTCAGACTTCAGGAGCCTCCAACCTCCTGTTTCAATAAGGTTATTGATTCAGTGTCAACAACTTCTCTTATCCCAATAGCCTGAATGCTGTTAACAATACAGCTTCTCCATTGTTAGGTTTTTAGATTTTCAAGCCCAGTTTGTCATGTTTTAATAAGGCCAGAATTCTTTCATAGAATGGTGTATTTTTCTGAATATGGCTTATTCCTTCACACTACTGTACCCTATAATAATATACTTACATTGCTACCATTAATGACCTGTATGTCTGCATACCAAATCTCTTTGGTCCTCTACTCCATTTACAATCTTACCATTTAGGGCACATTTCCTATCCTTATTCTTGCTTCCCCAAAAAGTATTACAGCAACAACAACATCTTGCATATACATAGCGCCTTTAACATAGTAAAATGTTCCAAGGCGCGTCACAGTAATGTTATCAAACAAAGTTTGACACCAAGCCACATAAGAAGATATTAAGGCAGATGAAATAGGTAGGTTTTAAGGAATGTCGTAAAGGAGGAGAGAGAGGTAGAGAAGCGGAGAGGTTTAGGGAGGGAATTCCAGAGCTTAAGACCTCTGCAGCTGAAGGCACGGCCGCCAATGGTGGAGCGATGAAAATCGTGGATGCACAGAAGGCCAGAATTGGAGGAGCACAGATGTCTCAGAGGGTTGTAGGTCTGGAGGAGGTTACAGAGATAAGATGGGGTGAGGCCATGGAGGGATTTGAAATCAAAGGTAAGAATTTTAAAATTGAGTCATTGCTTAACAGGGAGTTAATATAAGTCAGTGAGCACAGGGGTGATGGATGAACGAGACTTGGTGTGAGTTAGGATACAGGCAACAGAGCTTTGGATGAGCTTTGGAGGGTGGTAGATAGGAGGCTGGCCAGGCGTGCGTTGAAATAGACAAGTCTAGAGATAACAAAGGCATGGATATGGATTTCAGCAGCAGATGAGCTGAGACAGGGGTGTAGTCGGGCGATGTTATGGAGGTGGAAATAGACGGTAGTGATGGTGTCACATTTTTCTGCATGTGTCAACCATGGCTCAGTTGGTAGCACTCTCGGCTGAGTCAGAAGGTTGTGGGTTCAAGTCCCACTCCAGAGACTTGAGCACAAAAGTCTAGGCTGACACTCTAGTGCAGTACTGAGGGACAGCTGCACTGTCAGAGGTGCCGTCTTTCGGTTGAGACGTTAAACCAAGGCCCTGTCTGCTCTCTCAGGTGGACGTAAAAGATCTCATGACACTATTTCAAAGAAAAGCAGGGGAGTTATCTCCGATGTCCTGGCCAATATTTATCCCTCAATCAACATCACTAAAAACACATTATCTGTTCATTATCACATTGCTGGTTTTTGGGAGCTTGCTGTGCGCAAATTGGTTGACACATTTTCCTACATTGCAACAGTGGCTACATTTCAAAAGTACTTCATTGGCTGTAAAGTACTTTAGGATGTCCTAAGGTCGAGAGGGTGCTATATAAAAGCAAGTCTTTCTTTCTTTTTCTAAATTGAACTGCATCTACCACCTATCTGCCCAGCCCACTAGTTGATTTACGTCTTCCCTCAGCCTTTCACAATCTTGGTCACAATTTGCAATTCCCTCCAGTTTGATTATTGTTTCCCCAATTCCTATGACAGTTTATTCCTGGTTATAATAAATAAAAAGCAGCTCCAACACAAAGCCTTATAAATTGCCACTCACCACTGCTTTCCAGTACAAGAAATTTTCCTTTGCCCTAATCCTAGCTTTCTGCGTCCATCCATTTTTCTACCCATGTGGTCACATTCCCCTTAATTCCATATTCTATTGCCAACAATGTCTTTTGTGGTGCATTATCAAATGCTCTTTGGACATCCATAGAAAGAAAATTCTCAGCATTTCCTTTATTTAATCTCTTATTTCCTAAAAAGGATTCTATAAAGTTGGTAAAGTCAACTTGCCTTTTAGAGCTCTTTGATGATTAACAGGTTTCCCAATGTGTTTAGTAATTTAATCCAATTTAATCACTCCAGAAGGTCTCTTCCCATTTTCTTCTCATATGTATGTTCCTATGTAACTCCTCTTAGCTTGTATTAAAGCACCCAACCTTTTATAACCAATGTACTTTGAGAAAATCATGGAACCAGCACAACAAGGGTTGGGCAATCCCTTTCTTAATCAGTACATTCCTTGAAAAGAGCGAGCACTAAAGGGGCAATTTTACCTTTGGGCAGACAGCAGGCAGTACGATTACACAGCCCACTAGATATCTTCCATGAGAGGCCCGAGCCATTTTGATAGATGGGCCTCATCTGCATATGCCAGCGAACTGCGAGCACTGAACCAGCACTCATGGGGGGTTCACTGTTTGGGGGGAGTAGCGATCTGGTGGCTCCACCAAGGAGTGGAGCCAAAAGTTCAACATTAAAGAGGGTGTGGGGAGGCAATATTGGAAGAGTGGGATAAGGCTGGGTTTGCCAGCAGGCCGAGAGATTTTCATGCTCCTCTTGGCCTCACGAAAATCTGAAAAAACAAAAGACTTACCCGATCACTGGTTAGACCGCTCAACAACTAGTACCAATGGGCAGAGAGTGCGCAGTGCATGCTCCACCCATTGGTACCTCAAAATTGCATCAGGGTCCCACCCGGCAGAGGACCCCGACTTATATATTACAAGTAGGTGCCTGCCTGAAAAAAGCAGGCACTCTAGCCGCCCATTTCCACTACGGGTTGGAAATGACGGCAGCTGTGTTGGTAGCAGGAATGGGGCGGTAACTGGTGCACTTGTTATTTTTGGCCCGCTACCACCCCATTCCCGCTGGACAGAGGCCACATAAATCGGGTCCTATGTCTCTCATGCCGTTGTTTTTGATGGGCTGAAAGTTCCACCTCAGCCAGTGCAGGAGTTAACCCAAGGTAAACATTATCTAGCTGATTTTGTGAGTTTGTGCAGTGAACCTCACAGGCACACACATTTCAAGAAACTGCAGACACACTGCCTGCAATTTTCCATCATTCATTTGAATAGAAAGAAAATCAGGAGCATTGTGCCTGTCATTTTTCGATACTATCCCCTTTGGTCTCCTTTTTGCAAACCAATGACTACATTTTCCTCCATTCACTAAAATGTATTGCGAATTTAAAAATGAGGGAAACCTGTTTAATACTCGCACCATTGTGTCTGCTCACATTGACGACCGGAGCTAAAATAAACCCTGAGTTTCTCCTTTAAACTGCATCGGGTATTGGAAAGACAAGTGCCTGGAGTTTCTGTAGGGTTCTCCTGATCTACTTCCATAACCTGAAGAGGAAGATCGGCAGAACCTCTGGAGTAACGGCGTAAACAACCAAAGATGGCCGCTTTCTCCTGGGGCTTCCCGCCAATGTTATGGCAAGAGATCAGGAGAATCCCACGGAAAGTCGCGCCAACGCAGTGCAGCGCAAAGCAACTTTAAGTAATCTAATACTAAGGGGAAAATGAAATTTGTGTTTTTATGATCTGGCTTTCCCATTCCTTAACATTCAGCAGCAGGTTGCAACTTCAAAGTCACAGCAAGGGACAACTAATAACATAAATACCCACAAAAAAGCTAAATGGTTTTAGAAAGCAGAATATGTGATGTAAGCTCAGTCTGGGATGATAAACTATCTGAGGGTGGAACTATCAGAGCTGGTAGCTCTTCTACTGGCTGTTTAAAATCAATAAAGAGGTACATGATAATAAACAGTGTGGAAGAGATAAATCGAGAACACGACCATGATAGTAGCAGACACAGATTCATAATAGCAAGAGGCAAATTTACGACGGACGTCAAAAAATTCTTCACACAAAGGGAGTCATTTTGACCTTGTGGGTGATCGTGTAAATCGGACGATTATGCTTCAGCCGCCCGCTATACATCTCTCCCGATGTTCATTGCCATTAAATAGTATGGCGTAAAACAAGTGGAAATTAGCATAAACAATATGGGCCCAAGGAAAGCGTCAAACTTAATTATTCTTTGAGCCCCTCTTCATGCATGAGAATTAAAGTTTGAAATCATCGTATTGAGTGGTTCAAGTCCCACTCCAGAAACTTGAGCACATAATCTTGGCTGACACTTCAGTGCTGTACTGAGGGAGCGCTGCACTGTCGGAGGTGCCATCTCTCGGATGAGACGTTAAACCGAGGACCAATGTCTGCCCTCACAGGTGGGCATGAAAGATCCCATGGCACTTTTCGAAGAAGAGCAAGGAAGTTCTCCCCGGTTTCCAACATTTAATGCCTCAACCAACATCACTAAACAGATTCACCGCTTCACTCCCACTCTGACCTCACCGTCCTCGGCCTATTACACTGTTCCACGGAAGCTCAGCGTAAGCTCGAGGAACAGCACCTCATCTTTCGTTTAGGCACGCTACAGCCCTTTGGACTCAATATCGAGTTCAACAATTTTAGATCATAACCTCAGCTCCAATCACATTTATATTTTATTTTATCCACCCTTTTATTTGTCCCCCCCCACCCTTTTTTTTTTTCTCCTAGAAGCTGGCAGCTGTCCTTCATTCTGCCAGTGGATTTCACACTTCATTCAGCCTTAATCTGTCACATTAACACCACCTCTAGCCTTGCATATCTCTTAATGTCTCTTAATGTCTCTCCATCTCCCCCAAACAGATGATCTGGTGATTTATCTCATTGATGTTTGTGGGACCTTCCTGTGCGTAAACTGGTTTCCTCAAGAGCACCCTAGCTCAGGGAGATCATTGGCCCAACTGAGCCCTTGTCCAGCACATTTGGGCTCCAAGATGTGGTCACAGATATCACCATTTCTCATGATAGTGACAGTGACAGTGGAAAGGGAAATCAGGTTGCATGTAAAACAGGTGGACAATCCGATGCCACCCATTTTCCGCCCCTGCCAAAGTTCCTCCGGCAAATGTGGCTACATCGATCCAGCTCTCTTCCATTGCCAGCAAGGAGGGAGTTTCTGACCCGGGCTTGGTAGACACTGGACGCACAAGTTGCATGACACTGGAAGCAGGTCCTGAAAGGGCATCAGCATCACTGAGACAATTGCCACCTCAGTCAGCCACCAAGCCACAACCTTCTGACAGCCAGGTAGCACCATGTAGGAGGCAAAGATTAGAAAAGTGTGAGAAGTGCTTTAGACACAAGGAGTAAGCAAGTTGACCAAGAAATAATCATAGGATATAATATCGAGACAATAAGCAATGTGGAAATCTTTGGCAGACTGCTCTGTTTGTGGATTATTTTTAGATAGGTCTTTGGATTTATTTATTTTTTAATTTGGTGATGAAGGCTTATAAGTGTCCTTTCCTTGAAAGGATGAGAAATGTATAACAGACTTGAGTTCTGGTTCTGGGCAATCCTTTCTACTGGAAAAAAATTATTGATAATTTTGTGCCAAATATTACATGCTATTACTAAGGGGTTGGTCCTGTGCCTCCTTCTCTCGATCCTGGGTGCCCTTGTCATGGTGAGATGGTTGATCGCCTCCACCTTCTTCCTCTTTATCTCCTATAAAATGATGCAACATGCAGCATGCCACTATGATTTTTGATGCTCTCGTTGGGCTGTACTGTAGGGGTTCCACTGACCTATCCAGGCAACGGGAGTGGGACTTCAGAATCCTAATGGCCCTGTTCAATAATGAGCCATGTAGCGCTCAACGTTTCATTGGACCTATTGTCACTCCCAGTCTTCAAATGACGCAATTGTGTCATCGATCGTGGTTGAAGTGGGCAGCACTGGTCTCCAAGCAACCATCCTCACATTGCTCTGGCTGAACAATCCAAGAATCCTTGATTATCAGAGAACAAAAGAACCATGGTCGATTCCAAGGTAGCAAGGTGATCACGGGCAGGATGATGTAGCTGTCATTAGTCACAAGCTGCACATTCTCTGACTGCAAACCTTTCCTGTTGATGAAATTTAGCTGCCCCATTGACGCCCTGTATTTGTGGAAATCCTGCCATTCGATAAATTTAAAGTGCTCACAATTCTTCTCTGGTGGATCCATGGGGAAGGACATGAAATCTCTGGCCTGCCTGAACAAAGCATCCCATCACCTGCTTAATGCAGTGCAGATACAACATACGCCTGGAAACATCCAGTAGCATAACAACTTAGAACTGTTGTTACCTGCACAACCAATGGTTAACACGCAATGGGAGATTATCTCAAGCAAGTAGTTTCTTTGCTCTTTTGGCTGGGGAATGCCACAGAGACAGCAGTGGACCTTGGGTGGGTGAACTATGCATTGCTGGAAGCAGGTATCAGTCAAATCAGTCTCAAACCAGTACCTACAGCGTAGCTGCGATTCAGCGGGGGGCAAATTTCCGTGGAGGTTCTGACACTTGTCCGCTGCAAGTTTGGTGCAAGTACCATGGAAATCCTGGAAAAGGCTGTGAACAGAGAGGTCAGAGTGGGAGTGGAGCGGAGAATTAAAGTGACAGGCGACCGGAAACTCGGGGCCACCCTTATGGACTGAACGGAGGTGTTCCGCAAAGCGGTCACCCAATCTGCATTTGGTCTCCCCAATGTAGAGGAGACCTCATCGTGAACAGCGAATACAGTACACTAAATTGCAAGAAGTACAAGTAAATCGCTGTTTCGCCTGGAAGGGGTGTTTGGGGCCCTGAACAATGGGAAGGGAGGAGGTAAAAGGGCAGGTCTTGCATCTCCTGTGCTTGCACGGGAAGGTACTGTGGGGAGGGGAGGGGCTGTTGGGGGTGATTGAGGATGGAGCGGTCCCTTCAGAATGCTGAAAGGGGAGGGGAGGGGAAGATGTGTTTGGTGGTGGGATCACGCTGGAGGTGGCGGAAATAGTGGAGGATGATCCGTTGAATGTGGAGGCTGGTGAGGTGAAAGTTGAGGACAAGGGGAACCCTATCGTGGTTCTGGGAGGGAGGGGAAGGGGTGAGAGCAGAAGTGCGAGAAATGGAACAGACACGGTCGAGGGCCATGCCAACCGCGATAGAGGGGAATCCTCGGTTGAGGAAAAAGGAAGACATATCGGATGCACTGGTATGGAAGGTGGCATCATCAGAACAGATGCGGTGGAGACGGAGAAATTGGGAGAATAGAATAGAGTCCTTACAGGAAGCGAGGTGAGAGGAAGTGTAGTCCAGGTAGCTGTGGGAGTCAGTGGGCTTGTAGTGGATTTTTGTCGATAGCCTATCCCCAGAAATGGAGATAGAGAAGTCAAGGAAGGGAAGGGAAGAGTCGGAGATGGACCATGTGAAGGTGAGAGAAGGGTGGAAATTGGAAGCAAAGTGAATGAAATTTTCTAGTTATGGGCGAGAGCAGGAAACGGCACCAATACAGTCATCAACGTACCGGAAAAAGAGGTGAGGGAGGGGACCTGAGTAGGACTGGAACAAAGAATGTTCCACATATCCCACGAAAAGGCAGGCATAGCTAGGGCCCATGTGGGTTCCCATAGCAACACCTTTAATTTGGAGGAAGTGAGTGGAGTCAAAGGAGAAGTTGTTCAATGTGAGAACAAGTTCAGCCAGGCGGAGGAGGATGGTGGTGGATGGGGACTGGTTGGGCCTCTGTTCAAGGAAGAAGCGGAGCGCCCTCAGGCCGTCCTGGTGGGGGATGGAGGTGTAGAGGGATTGGATGTCCATAGTGAAAAGGAGACGGTTAGGGCCAGGAAACTGGAAACTGTTAAAGTGGCGGAGGGCGTCGGAAGAGTCGCGAATGTAGGTGGGATGAGACTGGACAAGGGGAGAAAAATTAACAGTCGAGATAGGAAGAAATCAGTTCCGTGGGGCAAGAACAGACTGAAACGATGGGTCTACCAGTGTAGCCCGGTTTGTGGATCTTGGGAAGGAGGTAGAAGCGGGCTGTGCGGGGTTTGGGGACTATGAGGTTGACAGCCATGGAGGGAAGATCTCCAGAGGAGATGAGATCAGTGACAGTCTTGGAAACAATGGCGTAATGTTTGGTAGTGGGGTCATGGTCCGGGGGAGGTATCAGAGAGTTGGCGTTCTGCTGCCACATGGTAGAGGCTGGTTCGCCAAACAACAACAGCACCACCCTTGTCAGCAGGTTTAATGACAATGTTAGGGTTGGATCAGAGAGAACAGAGTGCTGCAAGTTCAGAGGGAGATAGGTTGGAGTGAGTGATGGGAGCAGAGAAATTGAGACAGCCGATGTCACGCCGGCAGTTAGCAATGAAAAGTTCTAGAGAGGGTAAGAGGCCAGAGGAAGGGCTTCAGGTAGAACGAGAATTCTGAAAGCGGGAGAAAGGGTCAGCCGTACAGGGGGAAGACTCCTGGCCAAAGAAGTGGGCACGGAGACGAAGGCGACAGAGAAAGAGCTTGGCACCGTGCCGAGCTCGAAATTCATTGAGATGGGGGCGTAAGGGGATGTAGCTCAGGCCTTTGCTGAGGACTGATCGTTCAGGGTCAGAGAGGGGAAGGTCAGAGGGGATAGTGAAAACATGCCAAGGGGTGAGATTAGAAGAAGGGATGGGGTCAGAGGAAAGTAAAGGGGAAGAAGGTTCCGGAGGGGCGTTGGTGTCCAAGAGTTGTTGAAGCTTGCGATCCTTGACATCTGAAAGGAAGAAAACAGTTTTTTGTTGAAGCGCCGGATGAGGCAAAGGATGAAATGGAACTGTGGACCAGGACAGCTTTAAGATAGAGTGCATCGGTGCTGCTGAAGAGAGAGGTCGAGAGTGTTCATGTGGTGGCATTTAAGTAAGTTTAGATAGAGAGTGAGAAAAAACAAAGAGTCACACTGGAAGAGTAAGGGACAAAGTTGGGGCTCGGATTTATTGCTGGAATGATTGGCTGTTTAATATATTAATATCATAAAGCGTGATTGATTCTGGTTATTGTGGAAATGCTATATACAAATAGAAGGGGCAGAACTGTTTAACTTCAGCAGGGGGTGTAAAACAGGCGATAATGGAGCAGCTGCCGTTATACTTTATGCCCGATCTTTTCATCCATTGACTTCAATTGAAAGGAAAATCGGTCAGGGCGTATAACGGGCCACTTTGATTTTAACTTGTGTACCGCCTGTCAAGGCAAAAATAAAGGTTAGTACATTATTGGTATTAGAGACGTCACATTTAACAAATAGTGTATCATATTGTTTCAAAGCAAGCTAAAAACATCTCCAGGCAGATCAGAATTACTAAACCAATGCTTTCTTCACTTTGATTCTGAACTCAATATTAGACTCCTCAAAATTAGACATAGTAATGTGAATGAAGCTTCAGGATCCTAGCTCCAATAATGTTTCCAATCTTACCACCTCCAGTGGTTCCTCACAACGGGTTATGTGGAATTTACAGCACAGAAAAAGGCATTCTGCCCAACTGGCCGTTTATGCTCCACACAAGCCTCCTCTTAGCATATCCTTCTATTCCTTTCTCCCTCATGTGCTTATCTAACTTCCCCTTGAATGCATCTATGCTACTCGCCTCAACTACTCCTTGTGGTAGAATGCTTCACATTCTTAACACTCTGGGTAAAGAAGCTTCTCCTGAATTCCCTATTGGATTTATTAGTGACTCTCATATTTATGACCTCTAGTTTTGGACTCCCCACAAGTGGAAGCATTTTCTCTATGTCTTCCCTATCAAACCCTTTCATTATCTTAAAGGTCTCTCACAGGTCACCCCTCAGCCTTCTCTTTTCTAGAGAAAAGAGCCCCAGCCTGTCCTGATAAATATACCCTCTCAGTTTTGGTATCATCCTTGTGAATCTTTTTTGCACCCTTTCCAGTGCCTCTATATCCTTCTTATAACATGGAGACCAGAACTGTGCACAGTACTCCAAGTGTGGTCTAACTAAGGTTCGATACAAATTTAACACAACTTACATAGAAACATAGAAACATAGAATCTAGGAGCAGGAGTAGGCCATTCGGCCCGTCGAGCCTGCTCCGCCATTCAATACGATCATGGCTGATCATCCAAATCCAGTACCCTGTCCCTGCTTTAATCCCCACAGTACACATATCCCACCCTACCCCCATAACCCCACGTATTTAATTCCCCCTAACATATCCCATCCTATCCCCATAACTTCTCCGCTTTTCATTTCTCGCTCTCCAGAAATCAACCCCAATGCTTGATTTGCTTCTTTTTTAAAATGCCTTATTAACCTGCTACTTTTAGTGATTTGTGTATTCGTACCTCTAGATCCCTTTGCTCCCATTCAGATTCTTATTATCTAAGCAGTATGTGGCCTTGTTATTCTTCCTACAAAAAATGCACCACCTCACACTTACCCATATTGAAGTTCATTTGCCAATTACATGTCCATTCTGCAAGTTTATTAATGTCTTCCTGTATTTTGTCGCATTCTTCCTTTGTATTTACTACACCTCCCAATTTAGCGCCGTCCACAAATTTTGAAATTGTACTTCCGATTCCCAAGTCCAAATCATTCATGTAGATTGTGAGCAACAGCAGTCACAGCAACGATCCCTATGGAACACCACTTCCCACCTTTTGTCAGTCTGAGTAACTACCTTTAACCCCTACTCTCTGTTTTGTTTTGTAGCCAGCTTGCTATCCATTCTGCTATCTATCCCCTGACGCCATATGCTCTGACCTTAGTCATGAGTCTACTATACGGTACCTTATCGAAGGCCTTTCGAAAATCAAAATATATTATATCTACTACATTACCCTTGTCTACTCTTTCTGTTACTTCTTCAAAGAATTCAGTAAGGCTGGTCAAGCATGACCTTCCCTTTGGAAATCCGTGGGTGTGGGCCATCGCACTGCTAAATTTGTTATTGTTGCGTCCATTTTATGCCCAATAATGGAGCACAACGCATACAATTTCTATCCCATTATATAGTCCACATCATCAGTTTGTGAGCCTAAAACTGACTTGTACTGTAATCTTTTGATTGACTGTTTCCTGTAGCTGGATTTGAATCAATGCTTTTTAAAAGCCTAATTAAGAGAATCATTCAGTGTGCAGGCAGAGATTAAGTGCTTTGTAACTGGTTTCCATTGATGTATGAAAAACGTTCTTTTGCTCCTGACTTAATAAAAATTGGAAGTTTAATTCTCATATAATATTTCAATGGAAAAGAAAATCAGTCTGGTGTTAAACAGGCTGTCGATTCGCTATTACCCCTTTTGCACTACCGCAAAAGACCAATTTCACCCCTGTTATGTCTTTAGCTGAATTTAATAGCACTTCCTATTCAAGGGAGAAGTGGAAAAGGAGAGAGACTGAAGCAAATGATAGCAATAGGTTGTCACAACCTTAAGGTGACAAAAGTTAAAGGGACACACTATCTTGAGCCATTCCTCAATACAACACGTACAACCTGGTCTGACGAAAGGTCAACAACCTCAAACGTTAACTATTTCTCTCTCCACAGATGCTGCCTGACCTGCTGAGTAATTCCAGCATTTTCTGTTTTTTACCTCAATACAACACTCTCTTCTACATTCCAGGGCCATGGCACTCCTCTCTGTTTTGCCAGATTTTCCATGCTTCCCTCCTCCTCTGCTATTCTGCTGCAACCACTTACAATTCCTCTGGACCCATCTTTTGTTTCTATCGTTGTCTCATTATCACCTCCTTTGTCTTGCACCCTCCATCCCTTTTGTCATTTAATCACTCCAGCCCTCCACCCTATCATTGACCTCTCCCTTTTGTGCTTTGCATGCCCCCTTTTCCCTGGCTCCTTTATCTGTTTAAAAAGTTGTTCATCTGTAACAACTCCCAGTTCTGATGAAAGAACATTGTCCTGAAACGTTGACTCTGTTTCTCTCTCCACAGATGCTGCCTGGCCTGCTGAGTGATCCACATTTTCTGTTTGTATTACACTCTTCGAAAACGTTATTTTGGTTGAATCCCAAAATTAGTTTTTTATCACTATTTTAAATTCCCTTACATTTAGAATGCTAAACAGAGCAATTCCCACCTCATCAGGAATGCTGTTTGTGCTATTCGTACGCAATTGATGGTAATCAGCGCTGATCATGAATATTCATTTACACCTCAATGCACTGAACAGGAAACTGTATTCACTGCTTTTCAATAACTTTCCAATCCTACTTAGCACTTTAAAAGACCCAGCAGCTATTTTTTTAGGATTTTATGTTTTCACAGATGGTCATTAAAACCAAGGGATGAAAGGTCGCTGGTAGTTCACTTGCGTATTCGCCACAAGTGCTCCTGACAGGCGAAGCTCCACACTAGGGTCTAGAAATTTGGGCACGCCCATTTTTGGAACAGTTTAAGTCCCTTTAAGGACCACCTGTTAGGCCGCATGTAGGCCTGGTTTTCCTGAGTGAAGCTGGTGCCGACTGGCTCAGGGCAAACCAATCTTGCAGTAGGGGCCTCAAACAGGTGTTAGACCCCTTATTTGAATATGCAAAGGTCCCAAGGCCTGTTTCAGGGATAGGCTCTGCATGCCAATTTTTTTGGCCATTATCAATATGGCGGATGGCACACTTCCGGCTTGTAATAAGCGTGTGCTTCCTGCCCGCCATATTGGAGGCTTAGGAGGCCGTTCAGCACTTGAAAAACGGGTGCTGCACAGCTGAATTTTAGGCTCAGGAGGACGGCAGTTTTATTAAAATCGGCCCTCCAGCAATAACAGAGATGACTATAGCTCATACTGGTATCAACACCACCCATATAAACAACCCCATTTTATACCATGGAAGCATTCGAGGTTATAAAATGAAATCAGATCTTGCAAAAATCATTTCTGAACTGCAACTGACTAACAAGAGCAAGAATTAGATGGCAATCAAATCCAGCAGTTTATGAATACAGACTTTACAATTTATTTTTAGTCCCCAGTTACAAATGACAGAAAGTGGTTTCCAGCCTTCTCAATAAAGTCCTTCTCTCCATGCAGCACTACTTTACCTTGGCTCTTGAGAATAGTTTTATATCAAGGGAGAACTGTAAACCAAGGAAGGTGTAATGATGTGACTGATAACATGCAGCTGCCATTTGTCCATCAATCCAGCCTGAAGCAATATTTTTCATATTTAGTTGATACCAAAGTTTAGCTATAACACACACACTCTATCGCAATGGGTCACATTGTAGCAGGTAAAACATGTGGTCCAACCTTTGTGAGATAGAGAATTGAGTTTTCAAAGCAGGTTGTGCATCACTGATGGAGGAACATAGTCTCGCTCTTTTTGCAATCTGTAATTATAATTGTGTCTATCTTGGTGCGATCCTCACCTGCTTGGGGCTTTCCCTACAAATGTCACATTCATTTTGAAAATAGTTAACATAAAGGGACACCAGTGGCATTGTACATTATAATCTGGGTGCTATATACTTAGCTACTTCCTAATATTGCTCATTGGCAAAATTGGTATGTATATGTCATACATACATGTGTAAGATCAAAAAACATTTGGGAATTCATCCTACCAGCTGATAGTGGCTAAATTAACTAAACTGAATAATCATCAGACTGAATCTTTAACACAACAGGACCGGAATTGACACCTAAATTTGGCCAAATACTTTGGGTTCAGAGATAATTGTATAAAAAAAGCCCTTAATGTAGCATAAATCGCATAGTTGGAACAGCTCAAAGTTGGAATGCGCTGACTGTGTTTTATCTAAAAATAGGTTACAGCATCCATGTGAACAGGAACATAAACAGGCACCTCCACAGTCCCCATCATTATGTAAGTGGTGGTTGTAACCAATGGCCGAATTCTCTTTATAATTTTTGACCTTACGGTTAAGCAATCATATCGAACTCCTGACACCTCAGTAGGAGCAGGATTGGAGGAAGATGACAGGAAGGAGTGCAATCTCTGCCAAGCTGGGGTTAGAAGGAGCACTGCACCCTTTTCTAACATATATATGGCGATTTTAACCCTGCCCACCTAGTATAAACCAAGTGTGCAGCAGATAATATCGTCTGGAAGACTTACCTGCCGACATCCCGTTTCCTTCCCGCAGTCTTTAGTTTTCACCTCCTCCTGAGAAGACAGTAAGGACACTTGCCAGAAACCAGCAGAGTCATTCTTTAAATATGCAGACTGGGCTCCAATTATGTCATCTGGGCCCGACTGGTATTTTGTACCAGTGGCCTGAGCAGGGAAACATTTGTGGGAAGAAGAGGTGGTGCTAGAAGCGGCCCAAGCAGGTAGATTTTCCTTTTGGTCCAGTCGGGGCAGGAGTGGTCCTCCAAGCCCCACAAGGTTCACACCTCCCCCGCCCCTCGCTCTTCCTTCCTTCCCGATCGCGAGACCGTTCCTTTGGTTCTCATCGGCTGGCTTCAGACATCCGGCATTCTGCTCCGGTCAGCTGAGGCCCAGGGAGTTCATATCAACCGGGCCTCATGCTGTCAAAGTCAGGGCAATTTGGTGCTCGGTCCCTGCTTGCCCATACAACCAACGAATGGAAATCCCCAAGGGTAGCCTTTGGCAACTTCTTGGCTAGCCTCCATGCTAAGCCTTTCCTTTATCATTCCTATTAGATTTGCCAAGGGAAGCTCAGTGTGAACTAGCGTCATACCATTCCTCAATCCAGTACCTTGTATATTAGGGCTTGGGAGGGCTCAGTAGCAGTCAAGTCTAACAGCTTGAATTGAGTATCCAGATTTTAGGCCTTGAAAAAGTCTCACGCTGAGTCAAACTCACTTATCCTGACTGGGTACTAATGCTTGAAAGAGAAACTTTAGCAGATGTGACATTTGGCAGTGTTGTGCTTTAAGTCACAATTCAGGAGGCAGAGAAAATATAACTGCATCAATACTGACAAAATTATATTATGAAGTTTCATTATTTTTCAGCTAATTTAATATTAAGCCATCTGTGCTGTAAAACTCAAACAAATAAAAGTATCGAACAGCCTGCGTGAAACTCATACCATAATGATTAGGTTAACTGAACCATACCCAGACTATGGTCTTTCACTGTGTTGGCTGCAATGGTCCATTTTAAAGAAGTCATCATTTACACAGAGCTATTCCCGCTGGACATACCTGGTTATAAATTCCAAACTACTGTAAGTAAATCTAATCAAAGATAATGGGAATTGTACCACAGGAATCTGTGGTAATTTTTATTTATAGTTCAGTTATGATTGCGCTGCGGCATAAACAACTAATTTATGGAATGGCGAGTAGGTGGATCATAGTACAATATTTCATTAAGTGACACCCACAGTATATACTGATATTTAAAAATTGGTTGTAAAGGTTTTTTTTATAGAAGAGCAATATATTTTTCTTAAGAACGGCAGATGGCAAATATCAGATTGCATGTGTTTACCTTAAATATAATGAAATATAGTAAAAGTGTCGAAACCAAGTTACCTTCTGCTTTTCAAATTGCAGTGATAGTGCATGGGGGTGGGGATGGGATGTATCTATGTTCTGCAAAGGAACGTAGGTGCATCCTCCTCACTAAATCAATAGGCACGTTCTCCATTGTTAAACTGGCAGAGACAAATCATTACCCCTCCCCTCCTTAAGCACATCACCAGGCATGTGTTGCTGCTTCTTTTTTGCTTTTGCTTAATTTTTACCCCACTTTTCAAGAAAGAGACATTCACAACCTCAGGACATCCCAAAGCACTTTACAGCCAATTAAGTACTTTTTAAAGTACAGTGACTGTTGTAATGTGGGAAACGCGGCAGCCAATCTGCGTACAGCAAGCTCCCACAAACAGCAATGATATAATGACCAGATAATCTGTTATTTGGTGATGTTAGTTGTGGGTTAAATATTGGCCAGGACATCGGGGAGAACTCTCCTGCTCTTTTTCAAATAGCAAATAATAATAAGCAGCTACCATCATCATTAGAATATAATCCAGCTGGAGTCATCTACCTTTTCATGAATGTTTGCTTGGATGCACACTTGAAACTGTGATGAGACAATCAACATCATGCCCCTCCCACTCAGACAAAAGCTAGAACTATGCAAGAACCAAAGAATATCATCGTAACTAAGCTCAGAAGACACGAGTCTCTCAAGAGTCCTGGTGACTAGAAGCAAGGGCTTCTACATTATGTTTCAATTGCTTTGGAAGTAGGGAATCCAACATCAGTATTTATACAAAATTGGGAAAGCTAATGAAACCTTAACTCCTTTTATCTGTGCTCCCATACAGTGTGGCATAACGCAGCTATTAGACTGGGAGGTACTTCCATGAATTGGCTGTTTTGGTCACCATATTGAGAATTAGCACCTAACCGGGCTCTTCTGGACCAAATAGGTTCTTGCATACACAGGATTACTAGGTTATAGCATACAATAAAGGGAAGGGATGGTTTCCTCTGTCCGTTATTTGTACAACATGTAAACAGAATGTAAACAGAGAAAATCTTCCCCCCAGAAGCAGGAATCCTTTTGAAAGACTTGTTAAATGAATATTTTGTGTCCATCTTCATTGTAGAGGAACAGGATAAAATAGCAGTGGTACAAGGGAAACTAAAAACAAATCAAGAGGAGAAACTTGGAAAAACTCAGCAGGCCATTCCAGCACTTTCTGTTGTATTCCAGCGCTTTCTGTTGTTATTTCAGTTTTCCAGCATCCGCAGTATTTTGCTATTGTAAGAGGAGAAACTTATTGGATTTAATATAAAGTTTAAAAAGGCAATGAAGAAAATAATGGACTTAAGATGGACATATCTCCAGGATCTGTTCTGATGAAAGGTCAACGACCTGAAACATTAACTCTGTTTCTCTCTCCACAGATGCTGCCTGACCTACTGAGTATTTCCAGCGTTTTCTGCTTTTATTCCAGGATCTGATGGTTTTCACCCTAGGCTATTAAAAGAAGTAGATGAGGAAATTGCAGATACATTAGTCATAATTTTCTAAAGCTCTCAGTTCTGGAATTGTGTCGTTGGATTGGAAAATTGCAAAAGTCACTCCAATACAAGAGGCAAATAATTCCCCCTGAAACCTTTTGCACCTTATAAACATTCTACATTTTTGACTTTAATGTGTAGGCTTTATTTGACATGCTGTAAAACTGAAATTGATTTTATTTCCATTTATTTAATTTCTAATTTTCTTCCCTTCCTCCACTCCTGTCTTGAAGTTGCTAAGTCACACTGAAGATCAGGTGGCAGCAGTTTTCCAGTATACTCAAGTGACTATTCTTCACGCCTGAGCCTTGATAGTTTTGGCAGATATTTGATCATGCAGGTATTACAGCTAAGTCAGATCCTATCCTGACCCAATATCCAGATGTTCACTTTCCACTTGGAAAGTTCCAACAAGTCATTGGATAGCAATCTGGAATGGGAACCCCAGCTGATTTTAATCCCTTTGTAGTCAAAGCACTTTGGACAATTGTAGTGCCATACCACCACCCAAAAGCAGATCAGCTGACTGAGCATAGACTGCTTATCAACTAAATTATTAAAAACCCTCAGTATTTTTTTAGGCTGTTATTTTTGTACACTTTATATTTTCATAGAATCATAGAGCAGAAAGAGGCCCTTCGGCTCATCGTGCTTGTGCCGGCTCTTTGGTAGAGCAATCCAATTAATCCCACTCCCCTGTTCTTTCCCCATAGCCCTGTATTTATTTTCCCTTCATGTATTTATCCAGTTCACTTTGGAATGTTACTATTGAATCTGCTTCCATCACCCTTTCAGGCAGCGCATTCCAGATCACAACAACTCGCTGTGTAAAAAAACGTTTCCTCATGTCACCTCTGATTCTTTTGCCAATCACCTTAAATCTGTGTCCTCTGGTTACCGACTCTTCCGGCACTGGGAACAGTTTCTTACTTACTCTATCAAAACCATTCATGATTTTGAACAACTATCAAATCTCCCCTTAACCTTATAGAGTCATAGATAGAGTCATAGAGTTATACAGCACAGAAGAGGCCCTTCGGCCCATCGTGTCCGCGCCGGCCATCAAGCCCTGTCTATTCTAATCCCATTTTCCAGCACTTGGTCCGAAGCCTTGTATGCTATGGCGTTTCAAGTGCTCATCTAAATGCTTCTTGAATGTTGTGAGGGTTCCTGCCTCTATCACCCTTTCAGGCAGTGAGTTCCAGATTCCGACCACCCTCTGGGTGAAAAAGTTTTTCCTCAAATCCCCTCTAAACCTCCTGCCCCTTCCCTTGAAACTATGCCCCCTGGTTATTGACCCCTCTACTAAGGGGAAAAGTTCCTTTCTATCCACCCTATCTATGCCCCTCATAATTTTGTACACCTCAATCAGGTCCCCCCTCCTCCTTCTCTGCTCTAAGGAAAACAACCCCAGCCTGTCCAGTCTCTCTTCATAGCTGAAGCGCTCCAGCCCAGGTAACATCCTGGTGAATCTCCTCTGCACCCTCTCCAATGCAATCACATCCTTCCTATAGTGTGGCAACCAGAACTGCACACAGTATTCCAGCTGTGGCTTAACTAACGTTTTGTACAGCTCCATCATATCCTCCCTGCTCTTATATTCTATGCCTCGGCTAATGAAGGCAAGTATCCCATATGCCTTTTTAACCACCTTATCTACCTGTCCTGCTGCCTTCAGGGAACCTTCTCTGCTCTAAGGAGAACAACCCTATTTTATCATATTATGGAAAAATCTTTTTCTTTTATACGTAGAATAAAGGGTAGGGATTGCCACTGATTCCAAAACTAGGCCCAAGTAGTCTACATCGAATTACCTCAGACTGCCAATGAATTATGACCCAATTTGGGTCTTTCAGATTTTAATATGCCTGTCCTTTATTTTAGAAATAACCTGGCAGCTTTCTTGAACATGAATGAAACATGAGTGAGACCACTCTATGGGCTGGATTTTGTCATGGGGTCGGGTTGGGGTCATGTAATCCGCATTTCGTGTTCCCCACCCGACTCCAGATTAATGTGGATGCCTGATGCAATTTTCACTTAATTGGACAATTGAGTTGGAGCATGTGGGAACCCATGAACTAATTAGTGTTTTCAGTCTGAAAGTCGCCTCTGATGATGTCATCATTGCTGACTGCCTAGTCCTAGTCTCAGAGACTGTTGGGGTGAGAGAGGACCTGCCTGGCTTTTGATGTGAGTGGCCCTGGATGTTAAAAGGGTGTGTGGATGGAGAGAGAGAGAGAGAATTTTTTTTCCCAAGCAAGTCCTCCCAGGCAGTCTCTGAAGACATTCAATGCAGCAGCATCAGAGGCGACGTTCACACCTAATACTACTACTACCTTCATCACATCTCCGTTGTAATAGTGCACCTGCAGCCGATAGTCAGCTATCCACTTGTGCTCCCGCCAGGTTTCACTGGAATGTTTCACACCAGGCGTGCTTCACGTCAGAAGCAGGTTAAACTAGCTACAGTGTTTCAAAATGGCATTACAGAGCCAATTTACAGCTTGTTAAGGGCTTTAATGGCCTCTCCCGCCTCTTGGAGGCGGGACAGAGTCGGGAACCCCGCGACTGATTATGTCAAAATTGCGTGGAGGCGGGATGGAGTCGGGATGGGGTTGGAAACCCCGACCCCGCAAATTTAACCCCCCACACGCCTCCAAACCCGACTCCATGGGTCATTCAAAATCCAGCCCGACTCCATGGGTCATTCAAAATCCAGCCCTATGTGTCATGCTAAAGGTGCTTGATAATAAAGGACAATTGAATAATGACAGATCAACAACTGAGACAGTTTTTTCCCCCAGTTGAAACCATGGAGGTGATACTGAAAACCAGCATTCCAATGATACGATACTTAAGCAGATCAACAGCAAGTTTGGTCAAACAATGCATTGTGGAATCATCTGTCACTCTTGTGTAATATTCATCAATCATTTCAAACCTCTCCCTGGCCACTGTCTGAGGCTGAACCTTGGTGTCCTATTTGACCCTGAGCTGAGTTTCCAAATCCATATCTTTTCCATTACTAAGACCACCTACTTCCACCTCCGTAATATCACTCATCTCCACCTCTGCTCACCTGCTGCTGAAACCCTCATCCATGACTTTGTTACCTCTAGACTCGATGATTCCAATGCACTCCTGGCCGGCCTCCCACATTGCACCCTCCGTAAACTTGAGCTCATCCAAAACTCTGCAGCACGTATCTTAACTTGCACCAAGTCCAGTTCACCCATCAACCCTGTGCTCGCTGACCTACATTGGCTCCAGGTCCAGCAAACCCTCAATTTTAAAATTCTTGTTTTCAAATAACTCCTTAAAAGATCCCATGGCACTACTTTGAAGAAGAACAGGCGAGTTATCCCCAGTGTCCTGGCCAATATTTATCTCTCAACCAACATCACTGAAACAGATTATCTGGTCATTATCACATTGCTGTTTGTAGGAGCTTGCTGTGTGCAAATTGGCTGCCGCATTTCCTACATTACAACAGTGACTACGCTTCAAAAGTACTTCATCGGCTGTAAAGCGCGTTAGGACATCTTGAGGTCGTGAAAGGTGCTATATAAATGCTAGTCTTCATTTCTTTTTATAAAACCTACCTCTTTGACCAAGCTTTCGGTCATCTGTCCTAATATTTCCTATGTGGCTCAGTGTCAAATTTTGTTTGATAATCACTCCTGTGAAGTGCCTTGGGACGTTTTACTACATTAAGGGCACTATATAAATGCAAGTTGTTGTTGTTGAAAAGAAGAGAGTTCTCCAGTTCTGCTAGTAGCAGACGCAGGCCTCCGACAACTGCTGAAGAAAAAATTTCTGGCTGGTGAGCTTCACTCTGTCTGTACTGTTCTGCATTCTTTTCTCTTAATCTCAACAGAGTCGTCATTTTTTTGAAACACCTACACAGATCACTTAATTTAATTGGATACCTTCAGGCTCCATTTGTTCCTAGCTCCTTTCCATTCTAGATCAGAAGGAACAGGTGAGACTGGAAACAGTATTCGTCAGTTTATTTCACACTAGTGTGATCTTTGAAAAGAACATACCTTGAATGGCTAATTTTCATCAGCATTGTGCAGACATAAACTTGTGTGCACAACGTGTTGTTGAATTTAAGATCCCAATGGATGTGTATCAGTTGATGGGGACATATGACACATTCAGTGGCAATATATTGCAGGGAACAAAGTGAATTTCTAACCAGGAGTGTGTAGCACTCCATAAACCTTGAGGTATGTCCCACGACATAAAACAGCCCATAAATTGACCTTGCTGTGTGCAAATTGCCTGCAGTGTTTCCTACAGTGACTGCACTTCAAAAGTACTTTATTGGATGTTCATTTGGGACATCCTGAGGTTGTGAAAGGTGCTATAGAAATGCAAGTTCTTTCTTTTAAGATTCTTTGGCCCATTGATTTCAACTAATTGAAAGTCGCAGGTAATTCACCTGCAATTTTATGATAAGATAAAAAGCTATCACTAAAGAAAGAAATGATGTGGAGATGCCGGTGTTGGACTGGGGTGGACAAATGTGAGAAGTCGCACAACACCAGGTTATAGTCCAACAGCTTTATTTGAAATCACAAGCTTTCGGAGCGCTGCTCACTTCACCTGACGAAGGAGCAGCGCTCCGAAAGCTTGTGATTTCAAATAAAGCTGTTGGACTATAACCTGGTGTTGTGCGACTTCTCACATAAAGAAAGAAAGACTTGCATTTATATAGAACCTTTCATGAACTCAGGACGTTCTTTTGAAGTGTAGTCACTGTTGTAATGTAGTAAACGCGGCAGCCAACTTGTGCACAGCAAGGTCCCAAAAACAGCAATGAAATAAATTATCATCTGTTTTAGTGATGTTGGTTGAGGGATAAATATTGTCCAGGACACCGGGGAGAACTACCCTGCTCTTCTTCGAAATGTGATCTTTTATGTCCACCCCTCACCTCACTGATCTACATTGGCTCCAAGTCCATAACAGACATTACATGCTCAAGTCTCTGGAGTGGGACTATGAACCCACAACCTTCTGACTCGAGGCAAGAGTGCTACCAACTGAGCCACAGCTGACACCTGCGTGCAAGGGCCCACTAGTGGCAAGATGTCATGGAAAATTATCCATGGGTAACAAAGGCGGTCAAATGATCTATTCCTCATCATTAGCTCATCTTGATGAGCACAAAAATATTGAAAATCTAATGTAAAAATAAAATTTTATTCAGCAAATTCTCTTAACTGCCCAAACAGTAGGAACTTATTGCTGTGAATTATTATGTTAGCTGCAGGAGAAACTATTGTAAGTAACCTAATCTAACAGTGGGCTTATGAAGTTCTGGTTGCCTGATTGGATGGTTTATATTTATCGAGCCAGTCAAATTACTGCAGCCAAAATCAATTTTTCTGTTTGGATCATTAGAATCTATGAAAGGGGTTGTATGATGCAAAGTTAAACTTTTAAAAGATTTTACAAAAGAAAGGAAATTGTAAATTAAAACAGAAAATGCTGGAAATATTCAGCCGGTCAGGCAGCATCTGTGGAGAGAGAAACAGAGTTAACGTTTCAGGTCGATGACCTTTCATCAGAACAGTTCATCAGAAGTTGTCCTCTTGATTCTGGCATCCAGATGCTACTGTTTCCCCTTCCATTTTGGAGCCATATTTAACTAACGTTTTGCCCTTCTAATAGCTTTTCACTTGCTTGACTGAGATAACCTTTGCATAGTATACAGTCCTTTATACCTTCTCCCTGCTTTTTAAAATCACACAGCTAGATTAGTTGCTTCTTTGTGAAATATGCCTGTACTCTTAACTCTATCGCTCGCTCTCCCCTCCACTCTTAGCCTTGGTAGTTTCATTAAAGGGACCAGTTCTGATGAATGGTCCAACCCATAAAGTTAATGGCCTGGGATTTCTGTGGGGGTTCTCCTGACTTCTTGCTGTAATTGTGGCAGAAAACCTGGAGAAACAGCGTAAACAGTGGGAGATTGGGAGAACCCACCACCAAAATTCCAGGCAGATATCTTTATTCTCGTTCAAATGCTGACTGACTTGCTCTCTATTTGCTGTCCTGAGACTAAAATAGCAATACCTATTAGCAATCCAACGTCGGTACATCAGCATTTACAACTGCAGTCATTCAGCAAATACTGAGTATACTTTGCTTCTGTCGTTGGAAGTTACACTTCTTTCCCATTTCTTTTGGATGAATTTGGAGTTTTTCAAGTGGAATAATGACAACACTGAGAGATGGAACCATTTCAATTGTTTGCATCTACTGTCAGTCAGGATTAAGTATTCCAAGGTCACAGGTATAGCAATGATAAAATAGCACTTCAGAACTAGGATAGGCTTTCAATAGGCATACAAAAAGATTTTTTCTTCTGGTTGGAGAGTCTTTGGTGAAGAGTCATCAATTTAAAATTGTCCCTAAGAGACTGAGGAAAGAGACGATGAGAAACTTTTTTACAGTGAGAGCGAGAAATACTTTGCCACAACAAATGGTATAGACAGAGAGCGTTACATCTTTTAAAGGAAAAGTGGATAAACTTTGGAAATAGAAGTTGATACAGGGCTATGGGGAGAGAGCAGGGCAGTGGGATTAGTTTTGGATTGCTGTAGCAAACAGCCAGCACAAACACGATGAGCCCAACTTCTGTGCTGTAAACTTCTGTGGGTCTGCACAGCTCCGACAATGCACCTTAACTCCAACCTCTGGAAGAGCACCACCACCTGCACCAATATGTCATTCCATAGCCCTGCAAATATTTTCTTTTCAAGTATATGTCAAATCCCTTTCGAAAGTTACTATTGAATCTGCTCCTACCACCCTTAAAGGCAGTGCATTCCAGATCATAACAACTCACTGGCTAAAAGAAATTTGCCTCATCGCTCCTCTGTTTCTTTTGCCAATTATCTTCGAAGTACTTTCTCACATTGATCTCACGTTCATCTTAATATGTTAGGTTTAATACAACCTTTCAAGCCCCCGTAGAAAATTTTATACTGTAACACACTGGGAGTGCATCATAGCATAAAGTCCAATCTCTACATCGATCTACAGTTTTACGCTGTCCTGAATAGACTTTTGAGATTTTGATAATATTACAGCATGCTAACCTCCAGGGTAAGGTGATTTTAACTATCCACCTGACCTCTTTCAAACTCTGAGGCCGGAATTTTTCGGGGTCCGAGCGGGCCTGATTGGAGGCAGGTCGGGTGGGAAAGTTGAAATTTCTTGCAGCGGGTTGGGAACCCGCCGTCATCCCACGCCCACGCGCCTCTCCCTCGGACACATCTGTCAGCGCAGCATTTACTCGACCGGCAGAGGCGGGCGACTCAATTTAAAGAATTATTAGCTTGTTGTCAGACCCTCTTTTTAACCTTACCGTTCCAATTTCACTGGATGCCCATGGGAGTCACGCTGCTCGGGGACCACATCTGTCAACCTGAGGCGGGAGTTGAGTGGCCATTGCTCCAGCTGATTAGTTGACAGCATCAAATGTAATATAAAAGCTCCCACCTGACAGATGATCACTTTCCTCAGGCAGAAGCTATTGCTCAGTCCATTTCCAGCACAGATTGAGCTTTCTGCCGGCTTTCCAGCAAAGTCTCCATCCAGTGTCACCTCATTGGAAGAACATCTCTCACCATTGACAGATTGCTGTCATCTCTACTTCACCTACCACGTATTCTATCAACATGGGTACCATTTATACTGTCTCACCTTGGTCCTCAGAATCTGACCATGATGAGCCCCAACACCAGCAGCACCAGGCACACCAGCAGCTCCAACAACAACAACACCAACCTTCTCCGCAACCACCTGATGCTGCACAGGACAGAGGGCATCAGCACCCGACCACATTGCTGCCCGGGAGGCCAGGGATGGCCTCATCGTGGCCAGATTTACTTAACTTAACCCTGTACACCCATATGGCTGCCGCATGATGCACCAGGTTGGCACCACCCCACACCAACACCATAAAGCATCCCTACAATGACCAAGCCATTCCTTTCACACTCATCACCATTGCGGGGGGTACCGTTATGTCTCACCATTCACTGCAACTCATTAAGCCACTTCCAAAGGTGCACACAAATCTGTCCAAGACTGGAAAGTGTTGAAATTAAAGATTTTTATGTTTGACAGCACATTAACGGAAACTTTACATAAACATTGGCTAAAACACTCAAGTGGCTACCCTTGTGAATCTACTTGCATGTCATTTTTCTCTTCCGTGTGCTTCTACAAGGTGCTACCCCTGTGGCTTCAGCAGAGGTAGAGGCAGCCTGCTCACTTCCCTGCTGCCAAGGAGCTGGAGAGCACCTTGCTGCACATCAGTGGGGCCATGAGAACCCACGTCTACGCTGACATCCCTCCTAGAGAGGAGGTGTATGAGCCTCTGCCATCTATTCTCCATAGAGACCATGTGCTCCTGTGAGTGGTGCATTAGCTGCTCCATGCAGGTGGCCATCCTTTCCATGGAGGAGCCTACAGTCGCCATCGCCTGCGACACGGTGGTGCTCATGTTAGAGATGGACTCTTCCATTCTCTGAACATTTGCAGACATCGCGCTCGCAAAACCTGTCAGAGCCTCCTGCACTTCTTCCTGCACCTCCAGGATCGCCCGCTTTCTGGATGGCCCCCGAGGCTCAGCGTCTGCATGCAGCTCAGCAGAGCTTGGAGCGTCCTGCGCCCTCCAGCGAGGAGGCTCCACTGCTGTCCCTGTCTCCACCATGTGCTCTTGCTCACTTGTGAGTTGTGAGACACCAGGTGACAACACTACTCTATGTCACGTGGGACCCACCGAGGTGTGCGTATCTGCGTTGGTGCTGGGTGCGCTTATGTTTGGTGATGGTGCACCCTCAGAGGCTGGAAGCTCCTCTGAGGAGTCGTCTTCCTCTTCCGGCTGGACAGTGGGGGGAGAGGGGGCTCTTGATGGACCTGTGGGCGAGTAAAGAGATGAGTTAGATATGTCATATGAAGAATGGGTACAGATACCATTATGCACATAATGACCATTCAATGGCTGCTGACATCAGTCCCCATATGAGTGACTGATGTATGCCATGTGGTTGTATGGTATGTAATTCTGTCACTAGGTTGCTGAGATGTCCCCCTCTCTCCGTCTCCCACTTCCAGCTGCTCGGCAACTCCAGATATTTCTAAATTAGCCTCTTCTGCTGTTGTAAGGTTTGCAAATGATGGAGGGCCACCGCCGGTTCTCCCCCTCTCCCTCTTATTTCGGGCTCTCTTTTCCTGCAAGGAGGGAAAGAAGCGAAGTTTGGGTGAGAGTGATGGAATGAGTGTAAGGAATGGATGGGTTAGATCTTTAGAGGGAGACTATGATGGAGTGGGGTGCCAAAGCCAAGTGGCCTCCTTGTGTGTTGTTCGTTGGTATGATTGCACTAGGATGAGGGTGAGTGTGAGGGGTGGTTAGTCAGATGGAGATGTGATAATGTAGATAGAGAGAGAGGGATGGGTGGATGTGCAAGATATGTTGGTGTGAGTAAGGATGTGCAGGAGCAAGGTAGGGAAGGTAGAATGATGGGGATGTGATGAGAGGCACAGCAGGATGAAGTTGAGTGTGGCTTTGCACTCATGTTTCCTGATCTAATGGGATCATTGAAACGTTTGCGGCACTGCACCCAGGGCCTCCCGACCACATCCCTGCTGTTGACCTCCTCTGCAATCTCCAACTAGGCTGTTTTGGTCTCGTGGGGAGGTCTCTTCCGCCCATTGGAAGGGAAGAGGACCTCCCTGCGTGCTTTCACTCCCTCCACAAGCATATGGAGAGAGTCATCGGAGAACCTGGGTGCAGCCCTCTGCCTCTGTGCAGTCATTTCCAAAGTCATCTCCGAGGTCGTTCCATCCTCTGTCGTCGAATTACAGTATGCAGACGACGCTTGCGTCTGTGCTCACTCGGAGGTCGAACTCCAAACCATCGTCAACACCTTCACCGAAGCGTACGAGAGCATGGGCCTTACACTAAACATCCGTAAGACAAAGGTCCTCTACCAACCTGCCCGTGCCACACAGTACTGCCCCTCGATTGGCCTTGGACAACGTGGACCACTTTCCATACCTCGGGAGCCTACTGTCAAACAAGGGCAGACGTCGATGACGAAGTCCAACACCGCCTTCAGTGTGCCAGTGCAGCCTTTGGTCACCTGAGGAAGAGAGTGTTTGAAGACCAGGACCTCAAACCCGGCACTAAGCTCTTGGTCTACAGAGCAGCAGTGATACCCGCCCTGCTGTATGCCTCAGAGACATGGACCATGTACAGCAGGCACCTCAAAGCACTGGAGAGGTACCACCAACGCTGCCTCCGCAAGATCCTGCAAATCCATTGGCAGGATAGGCGCACCAACGTCAGTGTTCTCACTCAGGCCAACATCCCCAGCATCGAAGCTTTGACCACGCTCGATCAGCTCCGATGGACGGGTCACATCGTCCGCATGCCCGATACGAGACTCCCAAAACAAGCGCTCTTCTCGGAGCTCCGACACGGCAAGAGAGCCCCAGGTGGGCAGAGGAAACGCTTCAAGGACACCCTCAAAGCCTCCTTGAAAAAGTGCAACATCCCCACTGACACCTGGGAATCCCTGGCCCAAGACCGCACAAAGTGGAGGAGAAGCATCCGGGATGGCGCCGAACACCTCGCGTCTCTTCGCCGGGAGCAAGCGGAAGCCAAGCGCAAGCAGCGCAAGGAGCGCACGTCAACCCAAGCACCCCACCCACCCGCCCCTTCAACCACCATCTGCCCCACCTGTGACAGAGACTGTAGGTCCCACATTGGACTCATCAGTCACCTGAGAACTCATTTTTAATGTGGAAGCAAGTCATCCTCGGTTCCAAGGGACTGCCTAAGAAGAAGTAGTTTGCGGCACTCCAATGCTGTAGTGCACTGACTGCACTATTTTAGATTAATCTTCAAATGTAATGTGCCATGGCCCCTATAAATATCCCGGCTGAAAACGCATCATGGATGACGTCAGCAGACCCGCACCGTTGAATTGGGCTGGGTAACGTGCAGGGCGGGCTTAATAGGCCCTATTGCCATAAAGTAGTTTGTGCAGTGGGATGGAGCCAGCAACTGGGTCACGACCTGCCATGGCCACCGCCCGCACCGGACCAGCCCAGGTAGGGAAAATTCCACCCTATGCATTAGTTACGAAAATTTTTCATATAACCACCAACCAACTCAAGTAAATCAGACCTGTGACGAAAAGATTTCAGGCAGAAATTATTCAAACAAGCTGTGTACCCCATTAATTCTCATTTGTGATGGCAATGCCATTGAGAAATCAGCCAATAATGACCAGATCATCAAGATCAACTTGGGGTATATTTTCATCAAGTACAGGAAATTGGGAGAAAAGCCCACTTTTCATCAAAATGAATGACTTGTTAACAAAATTGCAGGTGCACGAGGTTTGCTATGCAAATTTATTAGCTGGAGCAAAAGAAAGTCGATCATAATACACCAGCAAGAAGATGTTTTAGCACTTCTCAAACAGCTAATGAGCCGCTTAACTGGTATAAATGTCAAAACATTTCCTCATCTAGCTGGGGACAAATTTTTTAGAGAAATAGATTAAAGTCAACAGAGAAAAGCCCACGTTAAAGATTAGAGGATGGATTTTCCTCTTACCGCATCGGCAATCTTAGTCTCCATGTGCAGTGAAGTGGAAAAAGGGGCAGAGACCCATTATGTCAGGTCTCCATCCCTCTCCATTGCAATGCTACAGGATTTCCCCGAACTCGGCAATACTTTGTGTCTGTCTTCACGGAAGAAGGCGCAAAAAACTTCCCGGAAATAGTGGACAAGGGTCTAGCGAGAATGAGGACCTAAAAGATATTTGTATTAGTAAAAAAGTAGTACTGGAGAAATTAATGGGACTGAAAGCCAATAAATCCCCTGGACCTTATGGCCTGCATCCTAGGGGTTTGAAAGGGTTGGCTATAGAGATAGTGGATGCATTGGTTGTCATTTTCCAAAATTCCATAGATTCTAGAACATTTCCTACAGACTGGAAGGTAGCAAATGTAACCCCACTATTTAAGAAAGGAGGGAGAGAGAAAACAGGGAACTACAGACCAGTTAGCCTGACATCAGTAGTAGGGGAAATGCTAGAATCTATTATTAAGGACGTGGTAACAGGGCACTTAGAAAATAATAATAGAATTGGGCAGAGTCAACACGGATTTATGAAAGGGAAATCATGTTTGACAAATCTGTTAGAGTTTTTTGAGGTTGTAACTAGCAGAATAGATAAGGGGGAACCAGTGGATGTGGTGTATTTGAATTTTCAGAAGGCATTCAATAAGGTGCCACACAAGAGGTTATTAAACAAAATTAGGGCTCATGGGATTGGGGGTAATATACTAGCATGGATTGAGGATTGGTTAACGGACAGAAAACAGAGTTGGAATAAATGGGTCATTTTCGGGTTGGCAGGCTGTAACTAGTGGGGTTCCACAAGGATCAGTGCTTGTGCCTCAGCTATTCACAATCTACATCAATGATTTGGATGAGGGGACCAAATGTAATATATCCAAGTTTGCTGATGATACAAAGCTGGGTGGGAATGTAAATTATGAGGAGGATGCAAAGAGGCTTCAAGGGGATATAGACAGGCTAAGTGAGTGGACAAGAACATGGCAGATGGAATATAATGTGGAGAAATGTGAAGTTATCCACTTTGGTAGGAAAAATAGAAAAGCAGAGTATTTTTTAAATGGTGAGAGATTGGGAAATGTTGGTGTTCAGAGGGACCTGGGTGTCCTTGTACACGAATCACTGAAAGTTAGCATGCAGGTACATCAAGCAATTAGGAAAGCAAATGGTATGTTGGTCTTTATTACAAGAGGATTTGAGTATAAGAGTAAAGACGTCTTATTGCAATTATATAGGGCCCTGGTGAGACCACACCTGGAGTATTGTACAGTTTTGGTCTCCTTACCTAAGGAAGGATATACTTGCCATAGAGGGAGTGCAACGAAGGTTCACCAGACTGGTTCCTGGGATGGGGGGATTGTCCTATGAGGACAGATTGAGTAGACTAGGCCTATATTCTCTAGACTTTAGAAGAATGAGAGGTGATCTCATTGAAACATTCAAAATTATTACAGGGCTTGACAGGGTAGATGCAGGGAGGATGCTTCCCCTGACTGGGGAGTCTAGAACCAGGGGTCACAGTCTCAGAATAAGGGGTTGGCCATTTAGGACTGAGATGAGGAGAAATTTCTTCACTCAGAGGGTGGTGAATCTTTGGAATTCTCTACCCCAGAGGGCTGTGGAAGCTCAGTCATTGAGTATATTCAAGACAGAAATCGATAGATTTTTGAATATTAAGGGAATCAAGGGATGTGGAGATAGTTCAGGAAAGTGGAGATGAGGTAGAAGATCAGCCATGATCTAATTGAATGACGGAGCAGGCTCGAAGGGCCAAATGGCCTACTCCTGCTCCTATTTCTTATGTTCTTATGTACATCACTGGGCCAGCGATTGGAGCAGGCACAGGCTCAGTGTTGCTATGCTAACGAGTTGGGCCTTCCAGGCCTCCCACCTCAATTTCCTCCTCAGCAGTCCATTGCTTGCTTCTAGCGGAGGCACCTGGAGAAATCTGTGCGAGTCCTGGGGGCAGGGCAAAGATGGGAGAGAAGCTCAGGACTGCTGTAGGAAAAGTATTCCACCCCGGGTGATCGTCGGGGCCTTAAGGCCTTCTAGCTGCCAGAAGGCCCTACGCTGGTGACAAGGAGCATAGATCCAGACCTCTGAACTTTTGTTTCTACCCTTTCAGGGGGTTTCCACTGATCTTCTGCTGAAGCTGGAGATTGAGGAACCTCTGCAGAAAACTCATATCTAACCTATCTATATTAAAAAAAGACAATAAGCTGTGAAATTGCAGCTTTTGAAGCTTTTTCTTTATCTTCGTCTGTGGGATTTTTGGAGCATGCCTGACTGATGTCTCATGTGAATGTTTGTTTTCTTAAAGATAGCTTACAGCTTTTTTAAAAAAGATTAAGTGGATGTTCTCTGGTGTGAATTCCATTAACTGACTGTATTTGTATTTGACAATTACTGTCATTGTACTTGTGGAATTGACGAAATTTATAAATAAAATAGGGAATAGGGTTGGATTGCTGTTACATTTTACTTAATTTAAAAATTATACTGAAAACTCCCCTCAGAATTACAGTAGGCTCCAATATGCCAATAAATGCATCAAAACAAGTGTCACAAATCAAAATATTCAATGAGGTTGCTCCACATAATGTAAATCTCATGCCTTAAACATTCACATTCCTCTTTCAATAATTTCAGCATTGCTGCTACTGTGGCTTTGTGCACCACAATAAAAGTAATGGAATGTCGGGTATATCTGCAGCTTTGGTTATAACACGCCTAATTCCCACTGCACTGTCAGTATAACTCCTTTCCACATGTCATAGCCCTATATGCAAAGCTATTTTTGATCTGTCAGTTGGCATCAGTACAAGTAACCATGATAGCATTGAAGCATTGAAGCATAGAAGATAGGAGCAGGAGTAGGCCATTCGGCCCCTCGAGCCTGCTCCGCCATTCAATGCGATCATGGCTGATCATCCAAATTCAGTACCCTGTCCCTGCTTTCTCCCCATATCCCTTGATCCCTTTAGCCTTGAGAAATATATCTATCTCCTTCTTGAATAAATTTAATGAATTGGCCTCACTGCCTTCTGTGGTAGAGAATTCCACAGGTTCACCACTCTCTGGGTGAAGAAATTCCTCCTCATCTCAGTCCTAAATGGCTTACCCCTTATCCTTAGACTGTGACCTTTGGTTCTGGACTCCCCCGCCATCGGGAACATCCTTCCTGCATCTAGTCTGTCTAGTCCTGTTAGAATTTTATAAGTTTCAATGAGATCCCCTCTCATTCTTCGAAACCCTAGTGAATATAAGCCTAATCGACCCAATCTCTCTTCATACGTCATTCCTGCCATCCCAGGTATCAATCTGGTAAATCTTCGCTGCACTCCCTCCATGGCAAGAACATCCTTCCTCAGATAAGGCGACCAAAACTGCACACAATACTCAAGGTGTGGTCTCACCAAAGCCTTGTACAACTGCAGCAAGACATCCTTGCTCCTGTACTCGAATCCTCTCGCTATGAAGACCAACATACCATTTGCCTTCTTAACCGCCTGCTGCACCTGCATGCTTACCTTCAGTGACTGGTGCACAAGGACACCCAGGTCTCGTTGCACTTCCCCTTTTCCCAATCTATTGCCGTTCAGATAATAATCTGTCTTCCTGTTTTTGCCACCAAAGTGGATAACCTCGCATTTATCCACATTATACTGCATTTGCCATGCATCTGCCCAATCACCCAACTTGTCCAAATCATACTGGAGTTTCTCTGCATCCTCCTCACAGCACACACTCCCACCCAGCTTTGTGTCATCTGCAAACTTGGAGATATTACATCTAGTTTCCTCGTCTAGATCATTAATATATATAGTGAATAGCTGGGGTCCTAGGACCAATCCCTGCGGAACCCCACTAGTCACTGCCTGCCACTCGGAAAAAGACCCGTTTATTCCAACTCTTTGCTTCCTGTCTGCCAACCAGTTCTCTATCCAAATCAGTACCTTACCCCCAATCCCATGTGCTTTACCTTTGCACGCTAATCTCTTATGCGGGACCTTATCGAAAGCCTTCTGAAAGTCCAAATACACCACATCCACTGGTTCTCCGTTGGATTGTCATAAAAACCCAACTGGTTCACTGATGTCCTTTAGGGAAGGAACCCTGCTGTTCTTACCTGGTCGGGCCTGTATGTGACTCCAATCCCACACCAACATGGTTGATTTTTAACTGCCCTCTGAAGTGGCCTAGAAAGCCACTCAATTGTGGCATCGAGGGTGGGCAGTAAATGCCAGCCTTGCCAGTGATGCCCACATCCCAAGAATTAATATATTAAAAAAGAATTCCCTCCATAAGATCAGAAGGAGGGCTGTTTGCTAATGATTTCACAGTCTTCAGTTCCATTTGCAATTCTTCAGATAATGAAGCAGTCCATGCCCACATGCAGCAAGACCTGGATAGCATCCAGGCTTGGGCTGATGTGTGGGACAAATGTTACTTGCCCCTTAAGTGCAAAGCAATGACCATCTTCAACAAGAGAGATCCTAGCCACCTCCCCTTGACATGCAATAGCATTGCCATTGCTGAATCCCCCAGTATCTACATCCTCGGGTACACCTATGACCAGAAACTCAACTGGACCAGCCACATAAATGCCATGACTACTAGATCAGGTCAGAGGCTGGGTATTCTGCGACGATTGGCTCACCGCATGACTCCCCAAAGCCTTTCCACCACCTACAAGGCACAAGTCAGGAGTGTGATGGAATACTCTTCACTTGCCTGGATGGGTGCAGTTGCAACAACACTCAAGAAGCTCGACACCATCGAGGACAAAGCAATTCGCTTGATCAGCACTTCATCCACTAGCCTAAACACCATTAGCAGCATAACATGGCTGCAGTGTGTACTGTCTACAGGATGCACTGCAGTAAGTCACCAAGGCTTCTTCAGCAGCAGCCCCCAAACTCTCATCCTCCACCACCCAGAAGGGCAAGGGCAACAAGTGCATGGGAACACCACCACCTCCAGGTTCCTGTCCAAGTCGCACACCACCCTGACTTGGACATATCTCGCCGTTCCTTCCTGATCGTTGGGTCAAAGTCCTGGAACTCATCACCTAGCAGCACTGTGGGAGTACCTTCACCACACGGACTGCAGCAGTGCAAGAAGGCAGCTCACCACCAGCTTCTCAAGGGCGATTGGGGATGGGCAATAAATGCTGGCCTTGCCAACAACGCCCACATCCCAAGTAAATTTAAAAGATAATTAATTGATTGACCTTTCTAAATCCATTTGATTTAAAACACTTTTTCTGCATATTGTGTACCAGATGTTGTTATAAGTCAGGCTTGTTTGTCCAGATAAGTGGTTTCCACTCCATTAGGAGGTATTGGATTTCATCTGCCATCTGTATCCCAGGAATTTCACCAACTTGAACAGTAGATGTCTCTTTAATGGAACCAGGTTATTAATTACTCCGATTTGGTCATTTGTCAATATTTATTTTGGTGACTATTTGTTTATCAATGAAGTTGAAAAGTAGAGGGCTGTTGAAAGCCTGCTGGCATCTTGTAATGTAAATTAGTATATTTACAATTAAAATTACTTTAAATGTCTTATAATCAGCATATTATTACCAGTCCCTAGCTTTGTTCCTTAAACCATCAGAATGGAGTACCGTCCTTCTATTTGGGGAGGACTTTCCTATCTCTGTAACCTCCTCCAGCCTACAGCCCTCCGAGAATTGAGTTCCTCCAAGACTGGCCTCTTCTGCATCCCGATTCCCTTCACCCCACCATTGGCGGCTGTGCTTTCGGCTGTCTAACCCCTAAACTTTGGAATTCCCACCCTAAACCTCTCCACCTCCTTTACGACGCTTCTTAAAACCTACCATTTTGACCAAGCTTTTGGTCACCTGTCCTAATATCTCTTTATGTGGCTCGATGTCAGATTTTGTTTGATAACGCTCCTGTGAAGCACCGTGGGACTTTTTACTATGTTAAAGGTGCTATATAAATGCAAGTTGTTGTTGTTGTTGATTACAGTCCTGTTCGAAGGAAGGTGTTTTCGTCCAACGCATCGTAATTTCATTTTATTTATAATTATTCTAATTTCAAACAGCACACTCCACAGCAGCTACAGGGGCTCTCTACATAACCTCTTACCTCATAAAAGCTGCAGGCCCCATAAGACGATGTTGGATAGGGCCCAGGTAAAGCAGCTACTGGAGAAGGCTTTTAGCTTTCTAGCTTGATTTATGTTTTAGATAATTTTATGTCTCAAAACATATAGAGCTGGATTTTTTTTAAGAGGTTAGGAATCTTCATTATACAACCCAAATTCTTGTCAATAAGTGTGGGATTAGAAGGAGAATGAGTATCGATCGGTGCACTAAATATTGAGACGTATGCCGCTGCTTCTCACATCTCTGCTACATTCATTGAATATCTTCAAATGTAGTCATGCCGGGGATATGATTGTTTTCAGTCTAGCTGCTGTACTGTTTAATCCAGTGTCCTTTTTTTCCCCAGGTGTTGGCTCAATTTGTTATTGCTCAAATGCAGTGTGCTCCAGAATAGGTTTGTTCCAACTGCCCGCTCTGTAAGCTCCTGATCGTGCCTCTGCTATCACTCAGGGAGTTTGACAGAAGGGAGAGAGAGAGGGAGGGACAGAGAGAGAGAGAGAGAGAGAGAGAGGGGGAGAGAGATAGAAAGAGATAGATCAAGAGCAGCTTTCAAGTAGCTCATACTTCACATATTACATTACATAGTATCTACTTTGATGTAGTGTTAAGTGAAAAAAAAAACTGCCATTCCCCAGAGGCAGGATGAGCACTTCCAAACAGATGGCACAAAGTTGCTCCATCTACTGTGGCACTGTTACAGCTTTGGGAGCTTTGTCACCTGCCTACCCAGTTGATAAGGAATTGGTACAATGAGCGATTTTCTTTTTGGAAATGACTAAAAATGGGTCACTGCAGGTGTATAACTACAGGCTTCAGAAAGCTCCTCAATGAATATTATTATTGTTTGTTGCAAGCATTAAAAACATTGTGATTAGAATCTGACTCTTTAAAAACAAAAGTACAACTACAAGAGATTGGTAACATGGTTGATAAAATTAGAGCTCCTCGACCAGAAGATGGAACTAAGCTAGTCATTTGAGTTTGCTGTCACTTGGGATTTCCTTCATCAGTCTCCGCCAAGGCATCAGATGGAGTGTTCTGCTCTGAGGGGATCGGCTATGTTGGGGGAGGGGGAAGAAAAAAATGGAAACTGTTGACTTGCTGCATTGCAAAACCCAGTTAAAATTAGGAGCAGAACAAATAGTTATGCTGGAAGATTTTAAGGAGCTGATTGTCAGAGAACCTTGGATAAAGGAGATAGGACAACAACTCTTGGCTCTAGTAGGGAGGTAAAGCCAAAAACAAGGATTAAAAAAGGTGACAGGACTGTTAGTGCCAATAGACTAGTGACATCAAAAGTGTGATATTATATCCAGTTGAAGGAAAATTCTGTGGATAATAACATCTATAAATATATTCAATGCCCCACTTTAGAATTTTCTTATATCTATCACTTTGTGAAAGTGATGGCCAAACACTCAGGCTTTTGAATTCATTCATCTGATCTGAATTTATGAAATGGAACTTTCCACTTTTTGTATTGCAGTCATTGTTTGTCTAATACGCTCCTGGTGATTTCATTACCTGTTGCATACATGTAATGTAGTGCCTAGTTGTAGATGGTTAGACTATAACACTAACGTTTCTCCACAATGCTTCCCTTTGGGAATCACAAATGCAGGGCATGTTATATAGAAAGGGTATTTTGTTAATCTTTATCAATACAAGGATCACAAGCAATGGGTATTGTACGAGAAACAGCTTTATATGAATGGTCAATTTTCTCAGGGACAAAAGGAGTGAGTGTTCACATCTATCATATATAAAATCTATACGGTATTACAAAAATGTTACATGTACACGCACCTCCTGTCCTTCACACTTCAGATGTCACGCACTGACTAATGCTAATTTTAGTGTCGCACTCCCCGAACTCTTTCTAGCCGTACAAACCTGAGCCCTCAACCCCAGGCCTATAAATCTCCAGCCCCTCCACTGCTGCTAATCCCAAGGATTCCTCCCCCTCCCACCATTGCTACAAAACCCCATCACAGTGCTGTATAATTCCAGAACCACCCATCCTGCTCCCCATGCTACTAAACGCCAGGATCCTCTCCTATGCTGCAAAACCTCAGGGCTCCCACTGCAATGCTACCAAATCCCATGACGTCATACTCCGGATGTCAACTGTTGTTAACGATGCAAAGTTAACTTGGTGATTTTGATCTGTAACCTTTGACCTGCAGCCTGAAACCAATGAGCACATTCCAATCTGCAAAGTTCCCTGATCAAACAACAATCAAACTCTGAATGAACCCAGCATGTTGCCACTTTATAGTTTGTGGTCTTAAAAGGGACAGGCCACTTAAACACAACTCTCGCTCAGCAGTAGAATAATGTACTGTGTGCCTGTTGTGATAAAGCAGCATATCTTCCAATTTACCATGAGCAATGCCAAGACATCCATTATGTATTTTGCATCTAGTGCACATCCACCACACTTTAGACTTCATAGTCCAGGCATCGCACTTCAAATTGTCATTCTTGTTACAAACGATCTTAGCAAGAGAAAGAAAGCTGATCGTTTAATGCTCGTTTCTTTTGACTTGATGCCACAAATTTGTAAATAGATACAATTACTTGTATTTGATTATTTGGACCACTTTCCCACAGGCAGTTCTTGAGCAGTGGCCTGAAAGGGACAGGCCAAGTAAAACACAGCTCCATCTGGTAGATTTTCCCTCCGTGCGGTTTTCAGCCAGCCAGCAGCCCGATAGTGCAGACAGGAGGCTTGATCCACTGGAAGGATTGGGCCTCATTAACATACTGGTGAGCTGCGGGTTGAAAACACGAGTGCCTCAGGGCAATCCACCAGCTCTGGGCCGACGCAAAACTAGACGGCCCGGCCAGCCTCCCCGCCTAGGAAAAGGTGGGCAGGAGACGGAGTGCATTCTCGGGAACGGGGAACCTGATGCAGCAGCGGCTCAGGTTGTTTTTGTGGAGCTCAAGAGGAGCACGCCAGCTATTCCCGGCCTCACAAAAATAAACTTACTCTCTGGGCTCCGCTTTGGCTGGACCGCTAGCTGATACTGGGTGGCGTGCGCATGGTGCATGCTCCGCCCAGTGCGGTCCTAAAATGGCAATCAGGGTCCTCAGCACGTCACTGGACCTCTATTTGCTTATTAAAAGGGCTTGACTCAGATGTGACGCTCCCTTGGGAAGGCAACCTCACCCACACTGTGGGTGGGAACACAGCAGTAAGTCCTACCCCACCATTTCCACCTAGAGGACCACCTGAAAATCTCCCTCTCCAACTGTACTTCAGACCACAGACTACCCACAAGCAATGTAGATGACCAGAATTCTGCTAGCTTTCATTTAAATTAAGTAACAAAACTGCTTCTAGCTTGAATTGAGAAATCATACCCTGTTTCCATGGGAAGCCCGTAACAAAATAAGGCAGCATGCTGTTTTGGTATGTTAACTGCTAATGAATTTAATGGCTACATAGACAGGTCAAAAGCATCTTGATGCACATGTAGCACTAAATTCTTTAGCCTCGTGGTGTAGCACATTAGGGGACTGGTGCACTGCAGTAAAGTGACATAAAGGTAATCTCCACCCATTCAGTTCTCAGGGAGAGGTAATAAGTGGAGGCCACATGCTTGTAACCAGGAAGGAAAGGAAATGAGGGTTCACAGTCTCAGGATACGGGGTAGGACATTTAGGACTGAGATGAGGAGAAATTTCTTCGCTCAGAGGGTGGTGAACCTGTGGAATTCTCTACCACAGAGGCTGTGGAGGCCAAGTCACTGAATATATTTAAGGCGATAGATAGATTTCTAGACGCAAAAGGCATCAAGGGGTATGGGGAGAGAGCGGGAATATGGTATTGAGATAGAGAATCAGCCATGATCATACTGAATGGCGGAGCAGGCTCGAAGGGCCGAATGGCCTACTCCTTCTCCTATTTTTCTATGTTTCTATGAAAATGGACAGCTGAATCACATCAGGCCACACCTTCTAATGACTACTTTTCAGCATTGGCTGAGCCCTGGGATCTGCTCACCCTTTAAACCATTAAGGAATTGTTCATATGATTCAACCAATGAGATGGGAATGTGATAAAAAAATTAAATTGTTGTAGGATAGTCAAGTCTTCAATAATTTGTCTAAATGTACAACCCATCACACCCCACTTTGGAATGGAAAGATTTGATCTTCCTGAATATAAACCATAACAGAAGCTGCAATGTACTACGATGAGTTCAGTGAATGGTAACTGTATATTATGTACCCATTGCTGTCTCTTGTATCTGTAATTGGAGTGAGTACCAATTAAAGGGGAATACAAATCCTTGAACATGAACATCTGGCACAAGATCCACATTAGTATCTGCATACGTATCCTCTCTATCTCATTGGCTTTTCCCAACTCTCAACAAGAGAAACAGAAGGACATCATGTTTAAACAGCTAAATTGGGTTCTCACTCTGTGATTATCCTCTTTCATCTCCTTGAGATCAAGAACGATTATTGAAAAATGAGTGCCTGTTAACCCATTAGTCAATCAACAGTTGATAGTAGCATAGGGAAAATAAACTCTTAGATTTGAGAAGTCGATGGCTTTTGAATCTATTATCCTCAGACTTTTCTCAACAAAGAATACAGTCCATTTGCCAACACCAGTGTAAATGATTTCCATGTATGCATTTTTAAGTATGGAATCTAGCACTAGATTGATAAACACTTTGGTAGGCAAGTGTAGTTGGTTTTCTTACAGTCAGTCAGACCACTTTTCAAATTTGCTATTTCTTATAGCCTGACGCATGGGATTATGTGGAAATCTAAATGAACATTCAGTGTAAGAATGACACAAAATGTCTAGCCCAATGGGCTCCTAACATCGGAAATTCAGTAGACCAACTAATATTAGGGCTACTGAACTGTTAATATTTACTGTCTGTATAAAGTATTTAAGATTCCAATGTAGCGATTAATAAAGGAGACCATCAACGCAGAGAGGTTCATGTGAAATAACCACAGTATTAAAGAAAGTTAAGTGACTGTAGTTTTAATTTTGATATAAAGTGGCAGAAATAGTCTTCCTTAGAAAAATGATACTTTTACTTATTTACATTTTTACATCAGATTTCCTGGCACAATTGACAACCTATTTACATCAAATGCTGTTGCGGAAACACTTTGAACATTCTAAATCCATTCCAGTTGTAATTTCTACACATCTACAACAGAAAAAAAAACACTTATTACAGTTTTGAAGACAACCTTGGCAAATATTACAGTTAGAATTCATATAAAGATCAAAACAAATGTAGATACAGACTTCGATAGCGGATATGTTTGAAATCTATATTGTCACAAAGAAATAATTAGTATTTTCTCATCTAATGAAGGAATAGGCAGGAATCAAATTACTTTAGTACCAATAATCAAATGAAATATCATTGTGAATGTTAAGCAAGGCGGGATGTGTGTTCCAATGCTTTTACTTTAGAGTTGCACACAAATGTAAATTGGGTAAGCATAACACATACTTTATGGGTTGAGGACAACATGCACACATCCAAAGAACAGTTCAGACCCAAAAATTTGGTTATTAGCTTTAATTCACCTTGTCTTGCAAAATATATATCTTAAAATTATCTATGCTTTTCATTTCCAGTTCTTGCTGTGTACCTTATTGAATTTGTTTCTGTAATTCCCTTACTAATGCAGCCTGACATATGTGTTACTTGCATTGCTGTCACTCGCTTCAAACTTACTTCACTTCAAAAAGTTTACGTATGATCTCTTCATTTCAAGAGAACTGGTGGACTATTACCTGCAGAACACGAAACAGTTCACATTTTGTTTTATAATCAAAAAAAAAATACACGTATAAAAGGTAATGTTTTGATCTGTGTTGCGCTGCTTCCCAATTTCCTCAATTGAGAAAAACACTTTTGCAAACCAGGAACTAACATGGTGCCAGCCATAATATGTATCTGTTGTACCTGAATTAAACGTGCTGTGGCAATGAAGTTTCCACAATATCATGTTACTCCTCTAATCTTAGAAATCATCCTAAGCAAAAGGAAGCAATAAAATTGGAGAAATTATAATAAAGGCAATTAATATTCTGCTAAATATATAACGCAGTCTATTGCTGTAACTTCTCTATAAAATAGAGGTAAAGGTCCAGCATTAATGGGCATGGATAGGGATGAGAAACTACTAATTCCTTTGTGCAGTTGAAATGTACAATCCCTTGTTACATTAATAACTGCACTAATTACCATAGTCTCGGCTTTGTTTAATCAGTTATGTAAACGATAGTTTATATTTTCACTAACTATTTTTCACATTCATTACTATAATACAGAAGCTCATTACAATTTACAGCTGAAAAATCACCGGTGTCTTTTAGTTATATAAAAAAAAGTGTTCAGACAATGATAAAATAACCAAGCTTTTGAAAAGTCTTTCCTTATTTTAGCACAGTAATTAATTTACACTCGCATTGTGGCAGAAGGCTAAACTGTTTTTTTTTAGTAATCTGGCAACTGTTCAAGATATTCTTAAGTAATGTAAGTAGTTTGTTCTGCACTAGGTTATTCTCTAACAAAAGAATATCATTAAAAAGCAGAGTATTTATAAAAACCAGCAGTTACAAAGGTAAAATGAATGATTTCATTAGCATTAGTTTGCTTCGAGACTGAGGAAAGAAATAGTTGGCTTCAGATAGTTCATATATTGAAACGATATTCAATGAGGAGGAGTATAAACTATTTTAATAGGCTACTATAAATGGGACAGTTTTCATGGGAAGGTCAAGTAATTAGTGATGGTAAAATTAGGCTCTTCTTTAGCTAACAGGTTAAAAGTGACATAATTCCTGAACAATTGGAAGTGACCTATTCATGCACAAGACATTATTTAAATGCTACTATATATATGCTGTAGGTGCTGGTAGCCTGCATGATAAAAAGATCAGCGTGCTACAGGTTCCAGTATGGGTTCGCTTTGCTGGAAAGATCCCCTGTTGGGATGGAGGAGGTTGTTGAGTTTTAATGGAGCTCTCCATTTCGGTTTCTACAGAAATTATATTATTGCTTGAAATTATATTATGTTTGGAGTGGGAAGTAATATTGCATTAAGAAACATGGAAGCAGTGTTGGAAATGTATTCTGTCACCTCCTTTTCATCATTCTGTTGACACTTTACAGATCTGTTGCAAGGGAAGAAGCATTGAGAATGTACTTGAGTTAAGTATGAATCTTTAGCATTTATGCGACAATTTTATTTTTTCTCCATTATCTTGTTACTTAACGCAATTGAGGGTTTCACAGATGCATGGAATGAAAGTTCTGGAAATGGAGCATTGTTTCTTTGTCATACTGTAAGCAATGAGACTCTAGGCATGGCATAGGTCAGCTGCAATGATCAGCTCCCTTATATTGCTTGGACAATATAGCCCTGGCCTCCAACCACTTGTGGGGGAGACTCTGCATTCATTGAACCATGAACTTCTCAGAACTGACCATTCAATGTGATGCCAGAACATCTCCACTAAACGGCAGTGACTAAGATTAATAGCCTTTGGTCACAGTCATTAAAACTACAATGCAAAATTGGGATTAACATTGATAAAAAAAACCTCTGCAGTAATCACTGAGATTGACACATTCCCACTGGCATTTCTGATGTCTAAGAAAGTGCAGAACGTTATTAAATTATTTTTCTGATTTGATTTTTTTTCTGTGCCAGCTTCAAGAATTCTTTTAATATTGCTTTTAAGTTGAGATTTCCATTCTCAATAAATTTGACTAATATTTCCTGGGTTTGCTGGCAGATTGGAAATGGATTCCCTGATATCCTGTGATAAAACAATATTTGTAAAATGGGCAAGGCTGATCAATTAGGCTGCCGTGTCCTTGGATGTATAAGCAACACACTGCACTATATTTGTGATGGACATTTTAAAGGAGTGTCCCTTTGGCTACAATTAGATATGGACTACAGAGTAAAATATGGCCTTTCAGAATTAGATGGGGGCCAACTGTATAATAATGTTCTGAAATGTTAGTTCACCATATACTGATAACCTCTTCTCTTTGTTATTTGTATGGTGTATCTGAGCAAACTTTAGAGGACACAGCACTGAACCGGTGGTTGTTTATGTGACGTCATTCACATGATAGTGTGAAAAAAATGATACATCATAAAAAAAGATACTTTTAAGCCTTAAATGGATATATTCAATAGACAAATGATTTTTATAATTTAAGCATATCACTGGTACTTGAAGTCATAAGTTCCAGCCCTTTCAACATACAAAATGCTCATAGTGTGCTAGTAGTTATGGAGGTTCTTATTCAAAGCTGTGGGCATGTTTTAATTATCAAGCAGCAAAATTCAGCACTGGTAGAAATCTAGAGTTAACTGAAGATACTTACGTATACTAGTTTTAATAATTATATTCCTTTTCTATAATGGTGACATTCTAATGGTTGTTGCCAGATTACAGGCATATTCTATATCCCTGTTTCCATATTCAAAATAATCAGTTCAAGCTTACATGATAAATATATAATACAATGGGAATATACTGCAAAGAGATGGACTATCAGACCTTTTCACAATTCATGTGTGGCTGTCTATCAAACCTGGGGAGAGTTAAACAATTCAGTTGAAGTGAATCCCCAAGCTAACAGCTTATATATTACATTTTACAACTACTGGGATTTATTAAAATCTATAATGTTCAGAAGCACAAAATCCCTGAACTTTCATGCCATGCATTTTATTAGCAAATTTCTGTTGCTCCCCAGCTCTTAATCCATTGGTGTCTCCACTGGACTGCTGGTCTACAGTGTCATCAGGTAAACAGACTTGTGTAAGCAATAAAGGCTGGAACAAACTGCCAGATGGGACAATAGAGAACGTGGCTCAAAATATTTCGACTGTAGCACTTTCTACTGAAGGAATAATATGCTGATTTGTATGGTGTTGTAGGAATATTATGTTTAAATCAATATTGTAGTCCTCACTATACCCTATCCTACTGCTGTTCTGACAGGTCAGTGCCCCAAGGATTAGTTCAAACAATTGAAGGGGTCGGCTGTATAGCATGAACTATGCAGTCAGGATTTTGATTATTTTCTATGGAAAAACATTATGGCTTTACTAGGGGCCCCATTTGTTTCCAAAATTTATAAAGTATGCCATTAGCTGCTTAGCTCAGGGTTTCACTTTGGAAAACAGTTGATTTAAAAAATATCAGCAGATACAGAACTGGAGTACACATAATAGCATAGTTGCCAACTCCCTACATTTACACAGTAATATTGAGTTTGTCATCTATTTCTTGCTTACTTTACATAACCAGAATTCTCCTAAGATTCTGTGACCTGCCTAGTGTGGTCTATTATAGATTAATGCACTGAAAAAAGGGCGACATAAATTCCACTAGGTCATTTTATGCAGTCTTCATTTGCAGCAAAGCTAACCAGTTGGTATGATCATCAACATGTATCTCTTTTCTGTTGCTCCTTTGCCATCAGATAGTAGGAAAGGCCAGTCAGCCCTATCTAACAGAAAATAGGAGAAAGAAGACAACGTTAGCAACGACTATCTGGCAAAGCTGCCCCTTAATGTCTCCTAAGTTCCTATTTCAGAATGTTGGCAACTATGTACATCACTAGCTACAGCAAATGAATGGCATTTTTAATGTAGAATTAGACAAACAAATGATGAGTCAAACATCTGATTCAATACTAGGCATTTTTTTGTACACACGTCTATTGCTGGAAGAATTCAAAACCCTGGGAGCAGAGTAAATACTATTCCTGCTTGATACATAAGGCATAATATGTTCTGAAATGTACACTTCATTAGGAACTCGTCCATCTCTGGAGCAGTATGATGTTGTCGACTTAATAGATGATCTAAAGTGATTATCGTTGCGTGCCTTTGATGCAGCAGATTGTTTATATATGTCAGAGGAACTTCGACCGTGGACCAAATGCTGATCTTCACGAAAGGAATGCCAGAATGGATTTTCAGAGACGTGATCTGGATACAATGACTTACTCCGCTTGCTTTCTTCCAGATTGTGGTCAAAAACGGAAACCTTGGTGCTAAAGAGTTTCTCTGGTTTAATATTGAATACATGTGCATAAGGGTCATCCTGAAATCTGTCCTTTTCTTTCAGGCTCACACTTCGGGCAGGTCTTCCAAGATCCACTTCCTTAGGCTTTTCAAGGATATTGTCAAATGAATGCTGTCTGCTAATCCTTAGCCTGTTCACTTTTTGCATGTTAGAGGCTTCGGAAGAGGCCCAGTGATGGGCAAAGGATTCTTCAGGGCGCATAGGGCTTACCGGCTCTTGTAACATGTGATCTTCACTAATATCATACAAGTTTGCCGTGTGCACACAAGCATCACATCTGTTGTACGGAGACCTGACCGAATAGTGCGCAGTGTAGTTAGGCAGCTTGGAAAGGCAGCTTCTGCAGTGTGCAATGGGCTGCTTGTACCTATCATTGTATTCTACGGGGGAAATATTTTTCTCTTTCAAGCTGTAGTGCTTATTATACAGGCTGTATTTATTTTCAGCATTGGTAAGGCTGTCCTCATTATGCTGAGGAGTCCTGTTTAGGTGCAGAACTGCTTCCTGTTTCCTGTAATTCTCATTCTGATCATGGTACGCTGGAGGGTAGTCCAGATCTTCTGGAATTGCTACATTTTCTCGGTAATGATGCTGATCTGAATGATAATTGGACTCCCTGTCGGAATCAATTGTGTAGACTTTCTCCCGATGAAGTTGCTGCCCCTCCTTTGCTTTAAGATAGGAGAGCTCTATTTCACTGCAGTCTCGAGGATACTTGGCCATCATGGATTTCTTTTTGAAAGTTTCTTTATGTTTATGATGTTTCTGATTGTTATCAGGGTCCTTGTAGGAAGTAGTACGGCTTGAACAATCTGACATGTCTGAATGGGCAACTTCTTCTGGAAGGTACCTCTGATTTTTAACAGGTTGCTTGGGCTCTACGTTGACACTTTCTACTAGTGATCCCTGATTCTGCCGCAAAGTTTCTACAGATTTTTTCCACAACTGCCTAGGCCTGGAGTTAAGTTTAGGAGTATCTGAGCTAACTGCAACCTCCACAGTGTTGGGATTTGCATCATTTAGAGTCAATGGATGCTGCCCTTGGAGTATATAATTGTTGCGGTTATCTTTTTGACGGTTGACATTAAATGTCATCATTTCACTGGTGTTGTCATTGGGTTGATAGGGCCTGTTATCAGAGTACAAGAAATTTCCCTTTTGATCAACCACATCAAGCAGTAAAGACCCTCTTTGAATGAAATTGGAAGTTCTTTTAGGTGAGTTTGCTCTTGAAGCATTAAGATTTGATATATTGGCCATTGTTTTTGCTGTATTAAACAGCCTCAGAATATTTGTTTGAGGACTGTTTAAATCCAGGTTGGGTGATTTCTTCTTTTCCTCATTAGGCACACCATGTATGCAGCTCCATATTCCCTGAAAAACAAAAAGGAGGGAAGAATTAGCACAAACTGCATTGACACATGCCATTATGGGGCTGTTGTGCAATAATTTAAACTGCATATTCTCAAAGCTTTCACAGTGAGTAACCAATGATGCTAAAGCCAAATAATCTAATGACCATTTTCATAGACTTGAAAAATACATGTCAACTATCTTACAATATTTTGCAGTTATAAACTGTGTAAACACATAAATGATTATGCCTCTCTTAAATATGTATATTTGAATCAGAATTAAAATGCCAGTGCTTTCCCATGAGCAAACAATAATATTTGGAGGTAAACCACTTGCGATTTAAAGTAATGATTAAATGGTTTTTTTCCTTTGAGATGTCACTTGAAATGAGAAAGGATCAGTTATTCTTCAGACTGAATGTTCCTCCACTAGAGGGAGTAAGGGAATTACACAGAATTTACAGCACAGAAACAGGCCACTCGGCCCAATGCCGTGTTTATGCTCCGCACGAGCTTAGTTTGAATATCTTCAATTTGAAACTCTGAGGTCATGCCTTGGGTATGGTCCGAATGGCTTTTGACCCTTGTCTATCATAACCAAAAGGTCTTTTACCAGTTCTTAGTTGGTTGCTGCGGGAACTGAAATATACCATAGCAGCAGAATCATCTTCAGGGGAAGAAAACTGACATTGCAAGTCCCATCCTGAAGCAAGCATAACATTTGTTTGTCAAGGATGAAAAAAGCTATCACATCAAATTGACGAATAAGTCCATGGTTTCATGAATAAGTCCATGCTTAAGCTTAAGATAAAAGAGTAAATGTGGAGTTGTGAACCCATGAGTGGGAAATGAGGAAGATTTATATCTTCCCTTGGCGATACCACCACTTATAATTTTCATAACTTGAATGGCTTAAAGGTTTCCTCCACTGCTGCACCAGAACAGTTTAACTTGACTGAGGCTGCCTTGGTGATCTCATACAGGGGACGCTATCTAAAGAAATATTTGATGAGTCTGAGGACATTTGGACAAGACATGGTCAGCCACTTGGAGCAAGATGCTAAGTATTATTATACTTGGTTTATTTCAACATTCATATCTACCTGTTTTTTAGTTCAGTTATAACTACTGACAGCACCACAAACCTGTAGTAGATCATAATACTGTTTCTGAAAAACCTGAAGAAATAAAAGGCTTAAAAAAATACCGGGGTAAATACTAAAATAACAATCTTTACAATATGAATAGAGAATAATAGGTATCTTGGCATTATTAAAATGCAGTCACCTCACCAAGATATACAGGTGACCATCATAAGCATCAAGAGGAAAGCCTCAGCAGTTGGTGACTATCATCTGATTCCAGATCTGAGATTACAGTCTCAAAATCATTCGAGGATATCCATTAGTTCAATTTGTTTTATTTAATTTTCAGTCACTGCTTTTTTTTCCCTGCCAATTGGAGCTGTCCTGGTAGGTACAGAGCTAATGTGCTTCAAGATGCTGATGCACAATGACATTCATATTGCAGATTAACAGATGTGTAATCACTGCAATTTTACAAGTGATAATCAACAGTTGGGTGAGAAATGATTGACTCAGCATGAATCATAGAAAATACATGTGTAGTACAATCCCTGGATGGCTAGTGTGATTGGTAGGCTTGACTTCTAGTCTTGTTTTCCATTATCATGCATATTCTTGATTTTCGTATCTGATAGACAATGTACATTCATTATTATTCAAGTCTAACAAGAACGTTCCAGTACTGAATAATAAAATGTCAGTATTAAGTGTGCTAACTAACTTTATAATTGCAGCATAAATGAGGTCCCTATGGAGCTAGGAAATAACAAATAAAGATCAGATTACACACTGGAATATGCATTGGTCATACCAATATAAGCACCTTTGAGAGGTATTATAGTGGTTAAGAGGGTACAATGGCAAATAATGAAGTTGATTTGAGTATCAGGAATTAAGTTATGAGGAGCAATTAAAGAAATTAGATTTGCTTTCTGTTGAAAAGCAGAAGACTTTGGGCTGACCCAACTGAAGTTTGCAAGATTATGAAAGAACAAAACTGATCCAGGTAACTTCATGACTATGGCAAATGGTTCAAATAGCAGGGGATACATAAATTAGGAAACCAGGAACAAGAAGGGGAGTTAGACAGAACTTTTTCACTCAAGGTCTCAGACACCCCATCGCCCAATAGAAAGCCAATAAAGTGGACAGCAAAAAAAAATTCAAAATGCACTTATGGAGGGTAAAGCGATTGAGAGATATAGTGAAAAGACAGGTAGGTGGGTTGTTATATGGAAAAGGGGCAGGTTTATTGAGCCCAATGGCCTTTTCCTGTGCTTAAAAAATCTTGTGTTCTTATATTTTATGACTTATTATGCTCCTGTGAAGCACCTTGGGACGCTTTAATATGTTAAAGGTGCGATATAAATGCAAGTTGTTGTTGTTAAGGTACATTTTTGTCTTCACGGGCAGTAGTCTGGCAGAGTGGATTTGCTCTGCCAGATTACCACCCATGCAGTAAAGACAAGAATTTAGCCCATAATGTTTCATTGTCGTATGCATCTCTGGCTTGGGGACGTCCTGAGGTTGTGAAATGCGCTATATAATTGCAAGCCTTTCTTCTTTCTTTCTCTGCAATATAGAACAGCTCAGCTGAATTTTGGAAAAATCCTAACTGAAATAGACTAGTAACATGTGCAGCAAAGTTTCCATTCTCATCTTCCTTTAAATGATTGCTAATGAAATGCAACTTCCTTGGAGAGGATTCAGCATAAAAGCCACGCATAAGTATCTGATATAATGACCACGCTCACTTTTCTTAATAACTTTGCCATCTACTCTGTCAGGATAAATGCGCACTAGACAAATAATTAGTTGATTAAACTTAAGTGCAATGAGAAGATCAATGGAAGCTGATGATTCTGTATCAGTAATGTAACATCTTTCTGCATTATACTTTGCCAAATGCAATATAGTTAATTATCTTCCTTCTTCTATAAATCATTGACTCTTTCACTGGTATTGCGAAGGATAGAGTTCTGTCAATTTTTTGACCTTCAGACTCTATGCTACATGCACAAACTGTACACTGCAAAGAAACCAAACTGAAAACTAAAAGATGAATGTGAGTCCATTTCCATGGCTTTTCTGCCTGTCACTCACTCTATATTTCCAGTTTTCTATCACTGCATAAAGGTTTTTGCAGCACTGCCACGCTCAGCAAATCCTATGGCACCACTTTTTCATAAACTATCCCATAAATACAGCATTTTAAAAATTAAACAGCTGGAAAGTGCTTAACCTTTAAAGCTTATATCCTAAAAGGATGTTTCTCTGCAGTTAACATCTAAAGCATAAAAATAACTTTTGGATGTATTACACTTTAAATGAGCTGCTGATAGTTCCTTTGAAAATATCCCAAAATAGCAAAACAGTACTTTAAATATTAATATATACTGTAAATTTAGGGTCTGCCCAGCTGCTGATTAAATCTGTGCAACGCTAAACGACTGGTCATATTTCTCCAGTCGCTGACAGCAAGTTTTCCTTTGATGGAGCAACAACCAACTTGCAGGTAAGAATGTTCAGAACACTGAACAGTACAGTGCGAGGGCAGTTTCCAGTACCAGGCTTGCAATCCCAAACACCTTTTTATGACCCTGGGATCTTTTACTTCAAACTCGCATATCCCAAATTAAGATTGGGTATATTACAGGATTCGTCGAAGGATTCAACAAGAGGAATTTATATGTTTACACAGCCGGAGTGCCAGCACGATATGAGCTACCGATAGACACCCCGCTCATTAGGAGGGTGGGAAATCGGGTGATCGGGCCGAATTCAAAGGGAACAAGACATTTATGGGGAAGGGTAAAAGGAAACATCAGTTTGGAGCAGCAGGCAACATTTTCGCAGAATCTGACATTAAATGTGGAAGATTCTGAATCTTAAAAGCCCACAAGCAACTGCCATAAGAAGCATGTCAAATGTGTATCCAGCTTTCCCTGAGTGCAGCCGAGGATCCCTTCAATGGCCGCCTCCTGACTTGTACAACCCATGCCTGGTGGTCATGAGCAGGAACTGAGAGTAATCTTGCAGGAGAAGACAACAGTGTCATGGGGGCAGGGGTGGGGTCATAGCTATGTCATTAGACCCTGATTAGCATATATTCCTGAGGCTCCTGCCTGTATCCAGTGGAAGCTCTGACCACCTGGATCAAGACCCGCCCGAAAATTGGCACAGATGGGAACTTGGTGGTGAGTCTTTTCATGCACTATTTTCGACCCGCTCCTGCCCCATTTTTAAGTGTAAATACGGTGGTAAGAACACGAAAATCGTCTGTTTGTATACTTCTATAAGATCCCCTAACAGTCACCTCCTTTCAAAGCTAAAGAGACCCAGTTTCTTCCATTGTAGTTAACGTAACTTTTACTTGTTGTTCACCCCTCGGATTTGTTTTTGTAAATCCACTTCTGACAAAAAAGTCTCCACCACAAAACACCAACTTTTCTTTTTCTTTGTGGGGGGGAGGGGGGATGCTGGCTGACCTCCTGTACATTTCCAGCACTTTCTACTCTTATTTCAGATTACCAGCTTTCACAGTTTTTCTTTTAATCTCCTTTTAGGCGAGGAGTCCACAACAGCCAATGGCCAATATTTCAGTGAAGTAAATTGAACAATAGATAAGATTCTGCCTATGACCCAACAGTGGAAGTGATATCAATAATCCACCAGAGGAGCTATGGTTTATGCTGTCCTAACCCACACCAAGTCCCCGTTCACCCATCCCCCTGTGCTCGCTGACCTATATTTGCTCCCGGTCAATGCCTTGATTTTAAAATTCTGCAGCCTTGCTTTCAAATCCCTCCGTGGCCTCGCCCTGCCCTGGCTCTGTAACCTTCTCTAGCCCTACAATCCTGCAAGATCTCTGCGCTCCTCCATTTCTGGCCTCTTGTTGCGCATCCCTGATTTTCATCGCTCCACCATTAGCAGCCATGCCTTCGGTTGTCTTGGCTCTAAGCTCTGCAATTCCTTCCCTAAACCTTACCACCTCTCTACCCCTCTCTCCTCCTTTAAGACATTCCTTAAAACATACCTCTTTGACCAAGCTTTCGGTCGTCTGTCCTAATATCTCCTTATGTGGCTCGGTGTCACGTTTTGTTTGGCAACACTTCTGTGAAGCGCCTTGGGATGTTAAAGGTGCTAAATCAATGCATGTTGCTGTCCATTACAATAAAAACAGCTGCTCAGAATGAACTAATGAGTGTGATCTTGATGGCTGGAAAGTAGTCCATTCATATTAAGAACTGCCGAAAATGATTGTCTCACCACAAGACTTTTACTTAATTGTCTGTCGTATTATCAGGAGTCAAAGCTATTGGAATATATAGGATTTTATTCTACCTGCTTTTTATTCCTCAGACTTTCTTGACTAACTTTGTGTTATGCACTTAGAAAAATGATGTGCAAAGTTATCAGATTAGTGCTCTGATCCCTTCTCCCAGTGGTTCCATGTTGATATATTTATCAAATAGTATTAATGCTGCTAGCTGCTAATTTGTTAGGAATATTACATTAAAAATTATCTGATTTGCTTGCAACTTCATTTCATCTATACTTGCAATCAGAGTTGCAGAATTTGTGTTTTCAAACATTTGAGACTTTTGAACAGCTGAAACAAAAATTAGGAGCTATCAGATTGGCACAGTTTGAAACCGATGTCTCCATTAAACATGAGAAGTCGCACAACACCAGGTTATAGTCCAACAGATTTATTTAAAATTACAAGCTTTCGGAGCTGTCGCCCCTTCGTCAGGGAAAGTTAATGGCATCTCCGCATCATGACTTCCATTAAACATATTCTCTTTTTTTTTTTAAAAAAAGCAAATATTAGAAGCCAATAAATATTATGTGGTAATATTATCAAGCAAATATCTAAAAGATACTGGGGGGAAAATTCGTGGCCGTTATGAGAGTTGCCGGCGTCACCGGCTCCTCGGGTTAACGGCCGCTGAAAATGGCCGCAGCGCAACCAGAGAAAAATTTGCGCTGGGGGCTGAAGATTTTTAGCTCAGCGCTAACTTACTGTGTAACGCCCTCCTGGTGGCATTACTGCAGACATGGAAGTCGAAGTTCCCATCCTGAAGTCGGCATTCCAGCTTCTAACAGCCTCTGGGATCGAGGCTATTGAGTTTGCAAGGAATTGTGGGCAATTAAAAGGGCTATGAATTAAAGGGGCAATGCGTTCAGAAGTAATAAAAATTAAAATGAAGTGAAAAAATGCAGTTTTCAGCCTTTACTGCCTTTAAAAAAAAAATTTACATTAAAAAGTCCCAAAACGGGAGTCTTCAGCACTTGAAGCTGAATTTCCTTCCGAACCTCAAAAAATGGGAAAATTGCTTCAGCACTAACATAAATGGCTCAGCAAGCCGGGGAAGGGGCGCCCAGGGTCTCACACGCGGCACTCCAGCTTTGTGCAGGGAGTCAACGCTGCAAGAGAGGTCCTCTACCCACAGGGGCCAGCAGTGTCGCCCCCACCACCTGGCTCCAGTGCCCAAAGAAGCTTCACGACCTCAGACCAGTGGTCAAGGTCAGTGAATGCATCTTCAACAGCTGTCTCCTACCAACTGAACCACTAACCTCACACACTGCTCAATGCTTGACCCGCCCCCATCACTCACCTACCAACAATCTGTCCCAATCATGAGGCACATCTCCCATTTCTAGCCTCACCTCACCCCCTTGGAGGAGACGGTGCAGAACATTCTTGGCAGGAGCATGGCTGAGCCCTTGGCCAGTGGCAGGGCAGAAAGGATAAAAGGTGCTGGTATCCTGATATGTTATCCTCCTTCTGGCATGCACCTCTTGCTTTCCCACCCTCCCCTTACCACAACTCCACCCTTGTGCCTTCCTTTCACACACCCAAGAAATGCAGCCTGCCCAGCCAATGGTTGGCCAAGAAGAGGGAGAGGAGCGAGAAGAAGAAGAAACACCATCACTCGATTGCACACTCCCAGCCATCAGCTCCTCAAGGTCGACCAGCAAGGCCATTTGCAGTGGCCCCCACTGAAAGTCAGCAGCCTTCCACCAGCCACGCTGCAGCTATTGGGCTAGCACTGCATGACATCAGTAGGTTAGGCAAAGACACACAAGACAGTCACTAAGAGAATGCATTAGGGTGATGAGTTGATTTCTTTATGTCATATTGGATGGATAGATGTGTAAAGTTGGATTGGAAAGTTTGCTTTGTGGTGGCTTTTATTTCAGCATTGTGGCCAAGAGGATGCTGTGATGGTCAGTAACAGAAGGAAGGTAAGGTGTGGGACAAATGTTGAAAGGGGAACTGGGGTTGTGATCACTGGGATCGCAGGCGGATGATTCCATCCCGGATATCCCGGCCTGAAAGAGGCTGACTGGGTTGCATCCTTCCTTCTGTTTCCCCCTCTTCTGTTTCCCCCTCTTCTGTTTCCCCCTCTTCTGATTCCCCCTCTTCAGATTCCCCTCTTCAGATTCCCCCTCTTCAGATTCCCCCTCTTCAGATTCCTCCTCTTCAGATTCCTCCTCTTCAGATTCCTCCTCTTCAGATTCCTCCTCTTTGGCTTCTTCCTCTTCGGCTTCTTCCTCTTCTCTCTGCTAGCGGATGCTGTAAATCTGAAATGCTGGAAATACTCAGCCACGGATGTTGCCTGACCTGCTGAGTATTTGCAGCTTTTTCCGTCTTCTCAGAGGCCTTCCTTTACCATCCAAAGCCTTGCAAGCATCCAGCAGCACTCGCTGCATAATTTAAAAACATCTTTTGCAGCAAGCCACTACTTCAATAAAATTTTAAAAAACCCAGTCCAAAAGCTTAAATGCAAACTTACCTGAAAGATGTGTGTGTCTCATTAAGAGGTGCTGACAGCACCTCTGCGAGTCTGCTTGCACGCTGGGTTTACCTGGCATGCTTAGGACCCAGCGCTGAACTCAGTGCTAGGGTCAAAGTTCGCCATGGTGACGTTAAGTTGGTGTTGCATGCCGACAGACGTCACCACTTTGCCATTTAGATCTGCAGGGTGATACTTCTTAACGGCAGCGCTGCTGGGCCTGGGAAAATAGAGGATGCTGTGGGACCTGCCACCAGCTGGCGAAAGAGCAGTGGCCACCCTCTTTGCGCCATGTTTTGCCGGTAACGGGTGGCGTTAAGCCCCCGAATATCTAGCCCATTGCAACTTTAATTCTACAGACATACATACAACGGCTGGAATTTTGCCGGTGCTCAGTGGACGGAATCGGTGGCAGGTTGGCAGTTAAATGGGAATTGATTGACAGCGGGTCGGGAACCCACTGTCAAATTGCACACACTTGCCTTTCCCAATGTCGGGTCTGCCAGCGCTGAGCAGACCTGACAGGCAGCAGCGGGGGAGCCAATTTAAATGATTAGTGGCTTGTTTACAGCCACTTAACAATGGTTTTAAACTTACCTTTTGAATTTGACAGCTCACCCACAGGTTTCACGCTGTTGCTAGACCACATCTGTGAAGCTGAGGCAGGAGGTCAGTGGCCATTGAGGCAGCTGATGAATTGACAGCTTCTAAAGCTCCCATCTTACAGAGATATCTTCTCTCAGCCACAAGCTCTTTCTCACTGCATTTCCACAATAGATTCAACATGCTGCAAGTCTTTACAAAAGTCTCCATTCAGTCTGACCTCATTACCTCTCTCACCTGCCATCTCTTCCACCAGCATGGGTGCCCTTTATACTCCCTCACTTTGGTCCTCAGAATCCCACCACGATCAGCCCCAACACCAGCAGCACCAGGCACACAAGCAGTACCAACAACACCAACCTTCTCCGCGATCAACTGATGCTGCACAGGACAGAGGGCAATAGCACATTGCTGCTCGGGACGCCAGGGATGGCCTCACCACGGCCAGATTTTCTTCACTTGATGCTGTACACCCTGGCTGCCACATGATGTGCCAGGTTGATACCACCCCACAGCAGCACCATAAAGCATCCCTACCATGCCCAAGCCATTCCTTTCACACTCATCGCCATTGCGGGGGTTACCGTTATGTCTCACACCATTCATTGCAACTCACTAAGCCACTTCCAAAGGTGCACACAAATCTGTCCAAGAACGCCAAGTGTTGAAAATAAAGATTTCAATGTTTGACAGCACATTAACAGAAACTTTACATGGACATTGTATAAAACACCTAAGTGCCTACCCTTGTGTGTTGCTAGTTGGTATGATTGCACCAGGATGAGGGTGAGTGTGAGGGGTGGCTAGTGAGATGGGGATGTGATAATATAGATAGAGAGGGATGGGTGCAGGTCCAAGGTAAGTTGGTGTGAGTAAGGATGTGCAGGAGTAGAGTAGAGAAGGCAGAGTGATGGGGGTGTGATGAGTGGCACAGCAGGATGAAGTTGAGTGTGGCTTTGTACTAACGTTTCGTGATCGACTGAGATCATTGAAACGTTTGCGGTACTGCACCCAGGTTCTCCTGACCACATCCCTGCTTGCGCCCTCCTCTGCAATGTGCAACCAGGCTGTGTTGATCTCCTGGGGAGGTGTCTTCCGCCTGTTGGAAGGGAAGAGGACCTCCCTGCATGCTGTGACTCCCTCCATAAGCATATGGAGGGAGTCATGGGAGAGCCTGGGTGCAGCCCTGCATCTTTGTGCAGTGCTTGTCAGTGTTTGCAGCACTTCAATGCTGTAGAACACTGACAGCACAACTGTCAAAATAAATTTGGCCATGGTCCCTTTAAGGAAACCGGCTGATGACGCATCATCAAATGACGTCACCAGACCCACTTCCTGTAATTGGCCGGGAAACACGCTGGGCGGGCTTAACAAGCCCCAGCAAGGAAAATTCATTTCGGAGGCTGGGATGGAGCCAGCAGCGAGGTCGGGACCCGCCACCGACGTCACCCGCCATGGTCAGCAAAATCGCGACCCAAGATTTTCTCCTATTCCTTACGCTATCTAACCAACTAGGGGGTGACTTATTTCCTTTGTACCAAGTTCTGAAAATCATTATGGAGAATATAATTCTTACATAAAACACAAGTCTTAAAGAAAGACTTGCATTTCTACAGTGCCTTTCACGACCTCAGGACGTTCCAAAGCGCTTTACAGCCAATGAGGTACTTTTGAAGTGTAGTTTCTGTTGTAATGTAGGATTCTTGGGATGCAAACACATACTAAATGTAATTTTTTTTTCCTGAGAACCCCAATTTAATATTCATTTTTGTCAGCTAAGCTTCAAAATAAAACAAATGGACACTTTTGGTATCCATTTTTGCCCCCTGATCTAACTGCAATTGTCCCTCAGTGTGATGCTCTCCAATATACCAATTCTTTGTACCGTGCCTTTTGTATTGCTCTCAAAGGTAATGTTGGAAGTGATCTACTGTACTAACAGATAATTAAACTGTAAGATGCAGATACTTCAGATTGAAGTCATTTCTTTCCATTGTGCCACTACAAAAGGCAAAGAGGTGATGTATGTGTGTGCAAATTATTAAGTCTTTTCTTTATTTTCTTCACAATGTTTCATTCATTCTGGGACAAACAATGTAATCTTCCAGTGCTGGTATTTGCAACCCAACTCTGCACTAAATTGCTGTGAGGGGGAATTTAATCCATTACATTAATATGCTGTTCTTAAGAATCTGCACCCACATAAATAGTCGTAATGAAACCACAACTCTGATTTAAATTTTAAAAGTTTCAAATGTTAACAAAGTAAGTGGAAGGGGAATAGAGGAGCTGTGGATTTGAGCTGTCTATATTCCCGTGTATGGGAATACTTGCTTTCAAGAAAATTAAATCTGTTTATAGTTAGAAACAATCAAAGGTTGTGGGCATTTCTCTTGAAGAACTGAGCATCCCAACATTAGTTCATCACCATGGGACAAGACTGATAGAATGAGGTTTTATCCACTATCATTTATTTGAGAACAAACTACTTCTTTCTGTGTAATAGTATTATTAATCTTTGAGAGCATCCTTCACACCTCAGTAGCTGTGCCTCAGACATCATACGTAGGCGGTCATGCTTTAACGGGTCAAAATTATACACAAAAAATAGAAAGAAAGGTAGTTATTGCATGCTGGAGCCAGAAATTTACAAGTTCCTGCCAAGTCCTTGTTTCATGCTGGTTTCTTCTGACCTAGAGATGGAAAATTTTAAGCACCTTCCAAACTCTGCAAACTTTCCTCACCAACAACGTCGCAACTCCAATTGACCTCAGGGCTGTACTTATTTACAGCGATTAATTCTGTGGCCTTAAAGAGACAGGTCAGATAAACACAGTCCCACCACTGTGGAAGAAAATATGCTGGCCATCATGGGCAGGGGGAGAGTCATGGCTGTGGTGAGTGGCAATGTTGGAGAAGATGTCACAATGGTTTCTTCACACTTTATCCTCTTTTTCCCTTCTTACCTCTATCTCTCCCTACACACTCTGCATGACAAACTGTAGATGCTTTCACCAGCCATAAGAACATAAGAAATAGGAGCAAGAGTAGACCATACGGCCCCTCAAGCCTGCTCCGCCATTCAATGAGATCATGGTTGATCTTCGACCTCAACTCCACTTTCCCGCCCGATCCCCATATCCCTCGATTCCCTCAGAGTCCAAAATTCTATCGATCTCAGCCGTGAATATACTCAAGGACTGAGCATCCATGGCCCTCTGGGGTAGAGAATTCCAAAGATTCATAACCCTTTGAGTGAAGAAATTCCTCCTCATCTCAGTCCTAAATAGCCGACCCCTTATCCTGAGACTATGCCCCCTAATTTTGTCCTTCCAGCCAGGGGCAACAACCTCTCAGCACCTACCCTGTCAAGCCCTCTCAGAATGTTTCCATGAGATCACCTTTCATTCTTCTAAACTCCAGAGAGTATAGCCACTGTTCTTCCTTCACACTAAAACCTAACCCTCATTTCACTTAAGGTGCTGAAAATGTGGTCACATCTGTGCCATTTCAGGAAGAGGAGGCCAGCCTTCCTGAAGATGCACCGTCACTCAATCTGACCCTAGCAAGCACCAGCTCAGAGATTGGCACCACATATACTTTAAAGGCTAGGCTATTGGATGGGTCTTCACAGGAGCTAGGGCAGGAGGATAGGACGCCATAAGTGGCAGTTGAGATCAAGGTCACAGGCTACCGAAGAAGGCTGATGGGCATACACCAGGAAATATTAGGTGCACTGGGCAGCCTGCCAGCAAGCTTCTACGCAATAGCTCAGAACATGGAGGAGTCCAGCTCCAATTTGTGCCGGGGCTTCGAGCAGAGCATAGAGACCATTCTGTCCAACAAGGAACGAGTGGTCAGCTCCATGAACATGACAATGGCACCCACCATAATGGAGCATCACATTACTCCTTCACTTTGCTCTCGTGCAGAGTCATAGGAGTGCTGAGGCTCAGTCTCAGGAGAGTGGCCTTGGCTCCATCAGAGAGGCACCTGCTGGCAGCGTGCCTGCTCCCCTGCCACACACTCCAGCAGTGCCCTCATTAGTGCCACACAACCAGTTGGGCCAGACTGCCCTGGCCCACGCCAATATGCTGCAGTCTACAGCCGAGCCCTCAAGGCCCAGAACTGCTCAAAGTCGCCTACCACGGCCATCAAAAGTGTCCTCAATGGAAGCTCAGCAGCCTTCCACCTCCCAAACTGTAATCACTGGGGAAACACCTTGTTGGCACACTAGGAAAGGTAAACGAGCATATAAGACAAGCACTAAAGGATTGCACCAGGGTGATTCTTAGGTATTCCTCTGAAATATTATACACAGATGGAATTGAGTAGTTGGATAATTTTTTTTCTGCATTTGGTGCTGGTGTTAATAGTTGTAGTGAAGTGAGGGCAAAACCCATAAGGCTGGGATGAAGGGAAGCAATCGAACTGTTGGTGTATTGGGGATGGATGAGCTGCTCTCCAAAAGTACTGGCAGCTCGGGACACTGGTGGTCGATGTTGATCCTGTTGTTTCCCCTCTTTGTGCTGCTCTTCCTCCTCCTCCTTTTCCTCCACCTGCACTTCTTGCTGCCCAGGTGGCAGTAAGGGCTGGTCACTCTTTGTCAAGATTATGCAGCATGCAGCAGACGAGGACAAATCTGGATACACTTTCAGGGCTGTACATATGAATGTACAAAAATGACAGCCAGGAAAAGACCTACTGATCCATCCAGCCTGTCTCACACAGATGTAATGCTTTATGCATTGGGCAGGGAGTATTTTGAGAGCAGGACATTGATGGAAGACCCACTCTGCCAGAAACCTACCCATTTTGCGTCTCAATGCAGTTTAGTGAGGGCGGGACCAATGGCAAAGCAAGTGTCTGCCTCGAACATGGGCAGTCACTTCATTGAAATATTAATTTGGGGACATGTCAGTTCTGTATGCTATTTCCTGCCATTCTGCTGTGCAGGACATCAGGCATACGGGACACCAGGTGTATATCACACCCGTGTAAATGGGCGTCCAGGTTTACTAGGAGGAAGTAATTATACTGGAGGTTATGGAAAGGACACAGTAATATTAAGGTAAGTAGATTTCAGCCATTTGTTTATCTTCATTTGTATTTTTATCCTGCTGGCACTTAGGTTCATATAAGTCTTTGTGCCAATTGTTGTAAATTATTTATTTTTTGCCACAGAGGATGACCATACTTGCAACAATTTCATGCAGGACCACCTCCATTTCAGAAGTCATTAATAAGGGGCTCGAGTGCTGCTCGGTCACTGCAACTTCAGACTCATGCCTGCAGCTTGGATTTTTTTCACCTTTAATTTTGTCTGCATTTTCTTAATCCCCTGACTCTTTCAGCCATGGGAAAGTGTGCGAATGGGTTGAGATGCCTTTTAAGACTTTCCAAAGGTTTTTCAGAATTTTTTGTTGTGACACTCCCCTTTAATTGTCCCCATGCCTTTAAATTTCACTTCCACAAATTGTTTTTCATTCCCATCAAAAAGTGCGTTCCCTGGACCTAGACCCAAATTTGCACCTGAAATTCTACTAAAGAGCTGACCTAAGAGTCTGCCAATATCGGCCAATAGCCGTTCAGGTCTAAGCTACACCAACAGAGGAAAATCTAGGCTGATATTCCCACTGGTTTGTGCATTGGCAACAAGGGAGAATCAGTTTAGAATTAGTACCAGGATCATAAAGTGGGAGGTAAAAGGAATGTTTTTCACACAGAAACGTTATTACAATATGGGATGCATTACCACACGTGGGTATGAAAGCTCAATCACAACATTTAAGTGGCAGTTAAAAATATTAAAAAGTATGAAGAAAGAGAATCAAAATAGGATTCAAGTAGCTAACTCCAGTATGGGAATAGCACATTTATGATGCGCTGAATGATCTTTTATGCTGAAATTTCTATAATTTGCTGAAATTTTTATGATTCGTGGATTCTATGTTGGAGTGTGGTGAGGTTGAATTGTGCAATCGATGCCACTTATTTTTTAAACACCAACTTAATTTGTCCTAGATATTTATCATCACTAGACAGGTTATCTTTGTCTACAGTCTATCACATGAACACTCTGAAAAGTAAAGATTGATTTGGTCTTGAATAATCGCATTGCTCTTCACATTGTATGAATAGAGCAATAGATTTGGAGATAGCTGAATACTTGAAAGTAATTCCGTTTTTGAGATGAGGTAGAAGGAATGTTTTAGTGAATTATTTTTTCATGTTACACCATTCCCTTATGGTTTTTCTGTACTCCTGCAATGGCTGCACAAGAGGACAGTAGACAACCTTTTCCCAGGTCTTTGCCAATGTTGCTCTTGACATGAAGGTGGGAGCTATGTGAGAGAACCCCAGGATGACTAATCCAGCAATTCTATCTTTCTTCTGTGTGCCTCAGGAGCATCTGTCCTCCACACAATGGCTACCCCGGCACCTGACAGCACAGCTGAGATTGGGAACTCACCATACAGTGTATCGGATGATCAGAGCCACCCAACCCACTCAATGGTGAGATGGAATGTAAATTTTTGAACAACCTATTTTCATGTAAGCATACTTCACAGGATAAGGTACATAATCCAAAGTAATAAAAACAAAACATGTTTGTAACTATTTGCTTAATTACTTCTTAATTACCTGGCATTTAATTCCATGGAAAATATATACAGTGAAGTATTTCAATTTTTCTTTCTAATTCTCCAATGTATTTCTCTCAGTGTTGGTTTTCATTCTGGTTCTGTGCCTGAATCAACATTCCTCACAAGCACGGTGACTTACCTGCCTTGTCACAATATCATTGTCAGTGGCACATCGGCTAGGGTTTCCGCTTGTGCACTGGACAAGCTGCAATTTTCCCCATTCATTTTATAGGACTGGAAAATGGTGGGTGTTGAGAGCAAAAGTGGAAAATCCCTGGCCAACGCCTCAACCTAGCAGACACGAATTGATTTTCTCCACTGCATCACCCATTTGCCACAACCAAGGAAGCTCGCATCCTCAAAGTTTCAGCTTCTACATTTGCTAGCAGCATAACGTGTGAAAATGCTGCAGTTGCTAAATATAGGTGGCAGGAAGGTCTTTAACCAGAGGACACAGATTTAAAATAATTGGCAAAAAAAGCCAGAGGGGAGAAGAGGAGAACTTATTTTTACTCAGTGAGTTGTTAGGATCTGGAATGCACTGCCTGAAAGGGTGGTGGAAGCAAATTCAATAGTGACTTTCAAAAGGGAATTGGATCTCCACTTAAAAAGGAAATATTTGCAGGGCTACGAGGAAAGAGTGGGGTGTGGGACTAATTGCATAGCTCTTTTGAGAGAGTGGACATGGGCACGATGGGGGGAATTTTCACAGGAAAAAACGGGTGGGTTGGAGGTGGGGGGGGGGCGGCGCGGGGACGTGAAGGTTGGAAAAATCTAAAACCCGACCCCAACCCACCTCCAACCCGCCCACTTTTACCTTTTACTCAGGTGGGACGGGGAGCGGGCAGCCAACCCGCTACATATGATAATGAGGCCTGAAGCCTCTACTTTAACCTGCTGTGCAGGTTTAACTGCAGGCGGCCGGGAATCCCAGGGTTCGGGATTCCTGGCAGCTGCAACGAGGCGGCCTCAGCCTCGGGGAGCAACCCTTGTGGGCCGGGAGGAGCAGGAGTGCTTCATCCCGGCCCCCCCAAGCTCCACTACCAGCAGCCTGCACCCACCCCCTGGGGTCATGGATCGGACACCCCACCCCCCCCAAATCGAGGATTGGACCCTTCCCGGGGGATCGGACCTCCCTGCCACGGGCTTGGACTCCCCCCTCCCCGCCCTGCATCTCAGCTGGACCCAGCACTTACCTGTTGCTATGGCGTCTTGGTCAGCCAGCGTTCCCTGCCCGACTGGAAGCCAGCCTGTCAAATGGGGAGCCCGCCCATTATATCACACGCACGCTGGAGTCAAAACTCCACAGCGTGCGCCCGCCGTCTACCAGGTCCCCCCGCACATGGGAAAATCCCGACCGATGGGTCGAATGGCCTCCTTCTGTGCTGTATGATTCTACTTATGTACAGTGTTGATGTGGTATAGGGCTCTCCATGTATCCTGCCAATGGTCATCATGGGCTGATTTACTGGGGGAGATTTAACTTTCAGCAACAATGAAAAGGAAAATCGGGCGGGGTGTACAATGGGCGGCTGATCCAATATCGCTCATTTTATACCATTGCCGAATGTTAAAATTAACCCCACTCTGTCTAAGAACCACTGTTCTTTTTTAATAGCACTATGTTGCAAGTTACTTTACTTTTAGTCTGTCAGCAGAATGCCTCAGCACTGAGTGTAACTTAATAGTAATATTTACAATGAAGCAAGGTAATTATGTTGCCTGTAAAATTATTAGATTATGTCCTACTTTTCCCAAAACTGGACACATTTTAAAGCGTCTCTACTTCTTAAAGTTAGGATTCAAATACGCAAAACGGTAAGAAGAAAGATATTTAACTAGCTCAGGCAGCTAAAAGAAGTAGGCAAGCTACATTTCGCTTCACTTACCCTGCTGATTGAGAAGAGTAGTCCTGGTTTCCCAGTACAGGTTCCCATGAAGCAGTGTCTCAGGCTCCAGTAAAACCAATGTTCCCACACGAAGGTGATCAGGCTCAGTGCCATGGCGGCAGCCAGCATGTAAAACACACCTGCCATGTTGTCAACATCCAACTGGCTGCTCATCACTTCGTTCTTCTCATTGTGACAGATTCCAGTCAGCCACAAACTCTCCAGCTCTTCCATTTCACCTGCACGTGAACCACAGATTTGACTAGATTCAGTATATATATATATATAAAGTTAGCCACAGAATGGAGTAAATTCCAAAACCAACCAATTACCTTTACCTCCCACTGACTTTATTACAACTCCTAATATACCTTTTAGAATGAAGAGATATGAAACATAATTAATCACAGATTTTGTCCCAAGATTAGTAGCGAGAACATAGAACTGATTAAAGCATGTGAAAAAATGAAAAAATGAACTCAGGACGGGAATCGGGCAGGCGGGGGCTGAAGCGAGCTCCAACCGCACCCCCACCCACCCACTCTTCCAGCAGAATGAAGCCCGCGAGATTACAACTCTGTTAGAAACTAGTGGTGCCTAAAAATATATATGGTTATGCGAATGAAACTGTAACATGAATAATACGGTGTTTAAATGATTGTATTAGTGCTCGAGACAAGTATGGAGTTAATGTTGTGTTTTACTGGAACTGTGTAAGTTTTGTTTTCCTGGCGGCTCGTATTTGACTTTGAGACAAAATGTCTTCAGTTAGTTAGATTAGATGAGGCATAACATTCCACACAGGGGCCCACAGGATGGCTTTGCCCTGCCAGGCTAGCTGTCTGTTGTTTGTAAGTTAGGGTTTTGACTTTGTTAATGTATTTTTAATTTGGCCAATAAAAGTCCAACCTATGTTTCTTCCATTATTACTAATAACCATATTATAATACTAAGGTAGAATTTGGAGTTTGTTTAACAGAACTGCTTGCGAAGATAATTAACAGTTAATTAGTATAAAGGGCATAGAATAGAATGAATTTATGGGAGTTAAGGTACCATCTCAGGATGGAATAGTCTGTTAGATTAAAGGGAGATAGTTTGGATGGCGGCTGGTTGAGTAAAACAGCTCTGGCTTGGGCCTCTGATTTAATGGCCCAAAGCTGTGCCTGGTACACGCACTGGCTGCACCAGAGGGGACAAGACAGGATGAGATAAGAGATTATTGCTTTGGAAGGAAAGGGCCGGATGAGATAAGGGAAGACAGTCCTCAACATGCTGTAAGGCCATGATTGGTCAAGTACAGAAAGCTTGTGTAATGGCTGTGAAGACCCCTTGAGGGAGGGTCTTCATCGGTAAGTTTAGACAAAGAACTCGACATGCCATTGGGCACCTTGTTTTAAGGGGAACCTCTATAGGTTAAATGGTCTTGTCCATTATTCTACCTCAGGCCCATCCTAAAAAGAGAATAAAAGGAAGAGCTAAAGAACTCTTAGCTTAGACCGTGGAGCGAGGGGCTCCCAAGAGTGGAAACAGTGGTCTAACACTCTTCAGAGAGTGGACCCATGCGGACCCATGCGGACCCGAGTCTAACACTCTTGGTAGTTCAGAGAAAGAGAGAGAGACACGTGAGAAAAGAAGGAGAACGAATAAGAAGAGTTGTTTGTGCACGCCAGCCGTCTGTCCAATCGGGACTGATACCAGCTGCTTGTCACGGTCGTATGTTTTTGTTGTATAACTAGTGGGTTATATTCCTTCCTAAACTCCAATTAAGCACAATATACCCACTATATTGGTTTGCACTCAATCCTGTTTACCAGAGATACGCGAATCTCTACAACTCCAGGGCATCATCTGTAGGTGCGGAATATCGGGCGGCAAGAAGCTATTTCTGTTAACCTGTTTACCAGCACTTTATTGCAAAGCACCTGTAGTCTATTTACAATGGCAAACTTACACCTGCACAAAGTTGATGTTGAACACTCCAATTTGGTGGCAAAATACTAACAATTAGCGTGGATTTATGCTGGCAAATATTAGCTTGCAACACAACATATTTGTGTAAAATTCCCTTGTCCGACCATTTAACAGGGGTGGTAACCTGTTTACAATAACTGGGTTAACATTAAAATAGCACAAAGGAATTTCATAGGAGCGTGTTGAGCCAACAACTTCTATAAGGTAAATGGAGCACAGTTAAATGAACAAAAATGTAGAAATTACAGGCAGTGGTCACCAAATGATGCCACATTTTCTTAATACTGCTTGTAAGCCATAATATCATCACAAGTACACAAGGGATGTGAGATTTGTGATAAATGTTGCACTAGTAAATGAGTTACTAGCAATAATTAACTGAATTGTATGTCTTTGATATGGTTGCAACATTTAATCCAAGACCTTTTGTGTAGCTTTAGCCAGCAGAAAACACATTTTCCCGATGCTTTAATCAGCTGTCAATTTATCCAAGCAGTTAGCTTGTGTATTAAACAGAGGTTGTCTCAGAACATAGGAACAGGAGGAGGCCATTCAGCCCCTCAAGCCTGCTCTGCCATTCAATTAAATCATGGCTGATCTGTACCTCAACTCCATTTACCCGCCTTTGTTCCATATGCCTTGATACCTTTACCCGACAAAAATCTATCCATCTCAGTCTTGAGATTTCTTTTAAATGCTTCAGTGATGTGGCAAACTGGATTTATTGTGAGTTTTAAAACCACTCTAAGCTCATCAGGGTTGTCTTTTAAGAACATCCATAATATAATGAAACCACAAACAATATCAGGAAATGTGAAATGGAAACTGACAACCTTGAGCACAGCAGCTTTTCAAAGCCAGTCAAGAAACGCAAAAGACTAATTAGCTCAATAAATAGATTATCTGCATGAAGATGTGTAAGTTGTTGAAAGACAATATTAACTTTTGTGAATCTTATCATTCGCCACTGATGACTCCTTCTAAAATGGTAGTTCTTACATATTCTCGGAGTCTGATTTACCTCAGGTAGATGTGTTTCTAGCTGAAGATATTTAGAAACATTACTCATTTTAGCTATATGTAACCACTGCTAGGAAAAGAAGAACTCACTTCGTCAAGACAAATCTCTTCATATCAATCATTATTTTTAGCATCAGGAGTTCAAATGATGCTGCGAACGTGGAATGATGTTGGAGCCCCAGTGCATGGTATCAACGAGTGGTAGGAATCAGGTTCACGCCAGCAATCTCCCACGTTATGAGTTTATGAGCTCAGTCGTGCCACTGTGGGTTGCCACCAAGCAGAGGCTAGATGCCTCACAGCAGAAGGGTATATCAGACACGCAAGTCTACTCTTGCATACATCCAAGCAACTGATTCCACTGCGGTATCTCTGATGGTCTCGGAGCAAGTCACCACGGATAGCGTCACCATTGAAGTCAATTGAAATAAAAATCAGGAGAGATGCAAAATGGGTTGCTGATTCGCTATTGCCCATTTTACATGATCGCAGAAAGTCAAAATTACCCACTAGCCAACCCCCACGCAGCCGCCTCCCCCCCCCCCCCTAACCCACCCCCACCACCCCCTTGAGTCAAGACAGGAAAATTGGAGAATTAAATTAAGAGATATTATCCTCTTAAAATGAGTAAATTTATTCATGTCTTTAAGTGGAAATGCTTCCAAAAGTACAGCGACTGTCAAAACACTACAGTAAAATCATTTACATTGTTTGCCGTTAGACATCTCACTCAGATGATATCTCGCTTTATTAGTGTCTCTGGCTGCGGATTGGAATGGAAGAAAAAAATATTTCAGAAGAAAGAGGAAAATAGCTTGCTCATGTTGGGAATTAGGGCCATACAACTGAATGGCACATAAAATCTGTACCTGCAGCACACTCTTAATCAGAGCTTGACCTTCAGTGGAGTGGCCTTTACAAATCTCATTATTTTTTCATATTCTGGATGTTTCAACTAGACTTAAAATATATTGTGACAAATGTCAGTTGTCATAAAGGATACTACAATGTTCACTTGACTTCATTCCAGCTGTAATACATCAGTACAATAGTTAAGAAAAGAACAATGATTATTAATTTATATTCATTTCTGGGGAAATCTATCCAATGCATGAGTCTGTGTTGTATCCGGTCATTAGTACCATAAGTGTCCAATTTCTGTTATCCTGGAGTGAATTATAGAGTGTTCTTTATGTATCTAACTCCCTGGTAGTCTTGCAAAGTTGTTTACGTCTAATTGCCTGGTTGTTGATCTGAGTTACCTGCATACACTCATTTCACGAGTCATCAATGCCAGTATGTGTCTAACCTTTGGGCAATCAGATTTGACTCTATGATGGCAATGGCAGGTATTTACCTTTGTGATGAAAGTGCATTCATGAGGCTCCCTGCAATGCTCTGGAATGATGAGGTATTCATTGAGCAGTTTCAGTGCAAAGGAAGGACTTTGAGCAAAGGTACTCTCAAGGTACTCGTCACGGGAACGGTAGCATGGTGGTTATGTTACGAGACTAGTAATCCCAAGGCCTGGACTAATAATCCGGAGACGTGAGTTCAAATCCCACCATGGCAGCTGGGGAATTTAAATTCAGTTAATTAAATATATCTGGAATAAAGAGCTAGTATGGCGACCATGAAACTACCGGACTGTCGTAAAAACCCATCTGGTTCACTAATGTCCTTTAGGGAAGGAAATCTGCCGTCCTTACCTGGTCTGGCCTATATGTGACTCCAGACCCACAGCGATGTGGTCGACTCTTAACTGCCCTCTGAAATGGCCGAGCAAGCCACCCAGCTGCGCAATTAGGGATGAGCAATAAATGCTGGCTTTGCCAGCGACACCCACATCTCATGAATGAATAAAAAAAAGGTAATGACAAGCCAGTCTCCCAGTGTGATTAAAACACATTGGGCTGTAAACCCGGAACTTGCGATTTGTCAATTTTCTTGACAGATCATCCGCATTCCTGGGAAAAGGGAATCCGCGGGCAGAGAGTTGGGTTATCCCCTGTGACATTCTTACGCCTGGTAAAAGCAGAAAAATATTTTTTTGGCAATCATTTACACATTAAAAAACCTGTGCAATAAGGTAAGTTTATTTTAAGCCCCTTTAAAACATTTAAATTAATTTGTCAAAAAATTAAAAATTTGTTTAAAATATTTAATTAAATAGCATTTTAATTAATTTTAAATATGTATTTTTTTTTATTTATTTGATGTGTAGATGTATTTTTTGGGGTATTCCCATTCGTGCTTATGAGGATTCCATACATACGGAATCCCCATAAGCATGAATGGGGATTCCCTTCTTTCATTCGTTGGGCCGGCCCACGTGGTCCCAGGGGTGCTTGCGCCCCGGGGATACGTGGGCCTCTACCCGTGGGTACGCGGAGAGGCTCAGGACCGCGAGTCTCCGTACCTCCCGGACCACCAGGTACACGGGCATTTTATTTGCGGATCGGAGGCATTTCCCCGTGGGACGCCTCCGACCGTAAACTCAGGGCCTTTGTGTAATCATCCTAGAACATTGTGGGAACGTTCCATGGGAATGGCAAGAGCTGAAGTTCAGTGCAGACATTCAGGCACCTCTCTACTCATCGAAATTGTCTCCTGAAAGCTGGAACAGACACTCAGTATGTATTGCATCAATTTAGAAGGGAGCTTTCCAGATGATATACCTTCTGATTTAATAACTTGGATTCACATTATTCATATCGTTAATCTTCCAAATGTGACGTCCAAATATTGTTGAGCACTCAACCCGAAATCTTGATTTATGATCTCTCCTGTTGGAACAATTTGTGTTGACCTCAGGATAGGTCTGAGAATTTATGAATTCTCCAGTTGATTAGAACTTACTTCTTCAACGCAAGTTCCTTCATGCGGTTTCGTGGCTATGGAACAGCAAGCCCTCAAATTCGCCAATCAACATTGATTACACTTAATTATGGCCCAATTACGTAAGCTCGTACATCCCATTACTATCTCAATATCTTACACAAGCCAAGGTTTGCTTCCTATCTTGGTAAACAAAAACCTCTCATCGATGTTTTCCCCAATAGAAACTAGGGGCTGAATTTTGCCGGTGCTCAGAGGACGGGTTTGGAGGCGGGTCCGCTGTCAAAATCAAAAAGATTGACAGCGGGCCGGTATCCCGCTCTGAACCCGCCTCCTTGTGAGTTTCCCGAGCGCCGACTCTGCCTGCATGTTGCAGACCTGGCACTAAGCGGCGGGTCAGGCAATTCTGATAGTTAGCAGGGTAGTTAAAGCATTTGAATCAACATTTTACCATGTCCAAAGCATTTTCCCAAGTTTACCACAAGGTTCCCGTTGCTCGGGGATCACGTCAGGTAAGTATGTCGGGTTCTGAATAACTCTCCATTTCTTTCATTAGGTCACAGCTGCAAAGGTGGTTTAAAACCTGCCATTTTACAGCTGGTCACTTTCCAATCTCAGAAGCTTCAGCCTTCAGTATTTGGAACCCACTTTTGAGCTTTATGCACTTTTGAAGTGTTTGGAGTAATCTCTCTGTCCACTGTCACCTCCTTGGAACAACCTATCTCAACACTGACAGATTACTTCTGTCATCTCAACCTCACCTGCCATCTATTCCATCAGCATCGGTGCCCTTGAAAAAATCTCACCTTGATCCTCAGAATTCCAACACGATCAGCCTCAACACCAGCATCACCGGGCACACCAGCAGCACCAACATTCACACCAACCTTCTCCGCAATCAACTGATGCTGCACTGGACACAGGGCATCATCACCCATGCACATTGCTGCCCGGGACACCAACGATGGCCTCACCATGTCCAGATTAGCTTCACTTAACACTGTACACCCTGGCTGCCACATGATGCACAAGGTTGGCACCACCCCACACCAGCACCATAAAGCATCCCTACAATGTCCAAACCATTCCTTGCACACTCATCACATTGGGTTGGGGGGGGGGGGGGGACTTTATGTCTCACCATTCACTAGAACTCACTAAGCCACTTCCAAAGGTGCACACACATCTGTCCAAGAACGCAAAGTGTTGAAAATAAAGGTTTCAATGTTTGACAGCACATTACCAGAAACTTCACATGAACATTGGCGAAAACACCCAAGTGCCTACCTTCGTGTGTTGTTAGTTGGTATGCTTGTAGTAGGATGAGGGTGAGTGTGAGGGGTGGCTAGTGAGCTGGGGAAGTGATAATGTAGATAGAGAGGGATGGGTGGAGGTGCAAGGTAAGTTGCTGTGAGTAAGGATGTACAGGAGTAGGTTTGGGAAGACAGAGTGATGGGGATGTGATGAGTGCTACAGCAGGATGAGGTTGAGTGTGGCATTGCAGTAACATTTCGTGATCTACTGAGATCATTGAAAGGTTTGTGCCACTGCAGCCTGGTCCTCCTGACAACATCCCTGCTTGTGTCCTCCTGTGCAATGTGCAACCAGGTCTCCTGGGGAGGTGTCTTCTGCCCATTGGAAGGGAAGAGAACCTCCCTGCTTGCTGTGACTCCCTCCATAAACATATGGAGGGAGTCATGGGAGCGCCTGGGTGCAGCCGTGCACCTTTATGCAGTGCTTGTCAGTGTTTGCAGCACCTCAATGCTGCAGAACACTGACAGCACAACTGTCAAAATCAATTTGGACATGGCCCCTTTAAGGAAACCGGCTGATGATGCATCATCAAATGACATCATCAGACCCGCTTCCTGTTAATTGGCTGGGAACCTCGCAGGGCGGGCTTAACAAGCCCCAACATCAGAATATCTTGTTGGAGGTCAGGATTGACACTGATGCGAGGTCCCCACATGCCACCGCCCGCCCCGGACCCGCCGAGGTTGGAAAAATCCAGCCTTAGATTATTCTTTTCAGATTCCAAGAAGATCAACCTCTGCACATAATTTAAATTTTCCATCACATTATAACCTATCTGTAAACACACTAAAACAAATTAGGGGTCCTGAAACCTTCATTGACATATATAAAGGTGCCTACCGCCTGTTTCCTGTTTCAGGCGGGCGGGTGCCTGGGCAGCCACCTATGCTAATATGGCGGCACCCGTGCCCCTAGCGATAACCCTCATGGGACGTTCACCCCCAATTGACCCTTGTTGTGCCCGTTTTATGCCCATAAAATGGGCACAAGGTTCAATTGCTACCCCATTATCTTGCGGTTTCTTCCCATGGAGACATAGCAGTTTTTCGCTCTCCTTTGCTGAATCTCCTCAATGAATGTTTGGAGGTCGATCACATTGAAATTGTGAGCTTTCCTTTTGTTCCTCTTTGCAATGCCCATCTCCCCTCTTCGGCTGTCTGTACTAGATCCTCCAATGGAGCACTCTTGAAAAATGGAACAAAATCACACAGGAGCAAGCAACGCAGCTACCTGACAGTGAACGCATGAGCCAAGCACTTTCTTACTTAACTGCTGCGTCCCCAGCCTGCTCCTGCAATCCTCAGTCAGACTTGGCTTTTTGAAGCTGCGCTCTAATTTCCAAGCACCCCCAGCACAGTACTGTACACCTGTTTTTACACAGGATCGGCACTAGAGAAGTGCCACTGGATAATGAAATGAACTGACCCTGCAAATTCTGGTGGACTCAGCTCTGCAGCGTATTGGTGGGTGCAAGTCATGACTCATTGATACAAACCCGCCACAACTGGCTGTGTGGAATCACGGGGTCATCCTCTCCTCAATAAAGTCTACGAGACTGGCCCGATATTATCTACCCTTCTAAGCTGTGCTGGCTGTCACTTATTAGGTATTTTCACACAGATACTTTTCCATTTTACACCTGATTATTGATTCCATTAATTGTCTAATTATTGAAATTAAGCTAATAGGTTTGTAGTTGTCAGACATGCCTCGGTCACCTTTCTCAAATATGGGATTTTTTTCCTCCTATTTTAGTTCTGTCAAATCCTTCCCAGTGTTTATTGCCTCTCTTAAAACATTCATCAATGTCTCAGCAATCTTCTCCCTCTCTCGGTGTACTGCAATGTTATCCATCCTGGAAATTGATTGGTTTTTAACCCCAACATCCTACCTATAAACTCGGGGGTGGGGTGAATTTCCGCCGGCGTTCTCCTGTTTGTATACCATAACTTCAGTGGAAGAGCCTCAAAAACAACAGAAAAGCATCATTCACTCTGTTTTTCCTGGGTTTCTGCATACAAGTGGCGAACTCCAGCAGAAATTCTCCTGCTCTGTTTCATTAATGTCAAAATCCCAGAACAACAAAATGGGGGGAGTTTTAGCACACAAAAGGAGGCGGGACAAGGGGTGGGCAGCCAACCCGCTCCCAGGAGGCGGGTTGGCAATTTAAATATTTTAATGAGGCTGGCAGCCTCTGATTTAACCTGTTTTGCAGGTTTTACAGTGGGCAGCCGGGTTTCCCAGGCCTCGGGAAACCCGGCAGCTGAAGTGAGGCGAGGCCAGCTTCGGGGAGAAGAAAAGTGCCTGCACAGCACTGTTTGTGAGCCAGGAGGAGCAGGACTACTTCCCCCATGGCCCCCCAAGCTACCCGCCCCCCCCCCCCCAATCAGACACCCCCCATAAAAAGGTCCCCGGGGTCAGGAATGGGATCCCCCTGGGATCAGGGATCGGACCTTCCCAGGATCGGGGAATCGGACCTACCTGGTCCACACCCGACTGGAAGCCAAGCCTGTTAATCAGGCTGGGAATCTGTCAGGGCCAAAAGACGCTTGCCGAGGAGTTAAAACTCCACAGCATGTGGGGAAACCCGGATTTCTGGGTTTTGCAGGTTTTACAGTGGGAGGCTTTAACTTCTTCTCCGACTATTCTTATTAGACTCACCCTATTCCAACTATGGAAGAATTATTTGGTGTTATGTTTTGCATCTGCTGCTATGTTGCTTTCCAGTTTTCTCTTGGTAAGCCCATCTTTCTTTTTGCCCTGTATAATCATGTACTCAGCCCCACGATCACCCTCTCAGTCATCAGTGGTAGTCATGTTGATATCCACAGCATGAATTGCCCTGCTCTAGGACCTGAAAGAGTTCACCTAGAAATACCAGACTTCATGGAAGGGAAAAATAAATTAAATGACTGTAGGAAAAAATCTATATTCAGGATAACCAATGCCTGCTTTTAAAAAAAAAACAAGTCATTATTTTTCAGTAGAACTTTCCTTATTTCTATATAGAACTTTCAGGATGTAATGATGCACAACAAAACCCTGTCACTATAATGAAATGGAAAAGTCGCTAACAGTAAATACTCAAGAACCTGAATGACTTAACAGTCAATATATGAGATCGAGCCTTCACATGGTCCATCTCCGACTCTTCCCTTCCTCGACTTCTTATCTCTATTTCTGGGGATAGGCTGTTGACCAATATCTACAAAAAGCCCACTGGCTCCCACAGCTACCTTGATCACACTTCCTCTCACCTCACTTCCTGTAAGGACTCTATTCCATTCTCCCAGTTTCTCCGACTCTGTCGCATCTGTTCTAACAATGCCAGCTTCCGATATGTCTTCCTTTCTCCTCAATCGAGGATTCCCCTCCATCGTGGTTGACAGGGCCCTTAACCATGTCCGTCCCATTTCCCACACTTCTGCTCTCACCCCTTCCCCTCCCTCCCAGAACCATGATAGGGTTCCCCTTCTACCCCACCAGCCTCCACATTCAATGGATCATCCTCCACCACCTCCAGCTTGATGCCACCACCAAACACATCTTCCCCTCTGGTCCCCTTTCAGCATTCCGAAGGGACCGCTCCCTTCACAACACCCTAGTCCACTCTTCAATCACCCCCAACACCACCTCCCCTTCCCACAGTACCTGCCTGTGCAAGCGCAGGAGATGCAACACCTTCCCTTTTACCTTCTACCTTCCCACCGTCCAGGGCCCTAAACAGTCCTTCCAGATGAAAGAGCGATTTACTTGTGCTTCTTGCAATTTAGTATACTGTATTCGCTGCTCATGATTCAGTCTCCTCTCCATTGGGGAGACCAAACGCAGATTGGGTGATCGCTTTGCGGAACACCTCAATTCAGACCGCAAGCATGACCCCAAGCTTCTGGTTGCTTGTTATTTTAATTCTCCACCCCACTCCCACTCTGATCTCTCTGTCCTTGGCCTCTTACACTGTTCTAAGGAAGCTCAACGTAAGCTCAAGGAATACACCCCATCTTTTGATTAGGCACTTTACAGCCTTCCGGACTCAACATTAAGTTCAACAATTTCAGACCATAACCTCTGCCCCCATTTTTTCAGACAGCTGCTGTTGATGATTCTGCCATTGCCATTTACACACTCCTCTAGAGCCATCTTTTGTTTCTTAACTTGTCCCATTACCATCCCCTTTTGCCGTGCATCATCATTCCTTTGGTCATTTAATCTCTCCTGCCTTCCACCCTATCACAGACCTCCCCTTTTGTTCTTTCCTCCCCTCCCCCTTGTCCCTGCTTCTGTATTTGCTTAAAACCTGTTACAAAACCTTCTTCCAGTTTCCATGAAAGGTCATCGACCTGAAACGTTAACTCTGTTTCTCTCTCCACAGATGCTGCCTGGCCTGCTGAGTATTTCCAGCATTTTCTGTTTTTATATGAGATAGAGTATTCGTTATAAAATACTGAAAAAATTATGGGATGTTTTAATGAATGCATAAAATTACTTGAGCTGTACTTTCACTATTAATGTAATTAGAAACCATGCTTGGTGTCAAAATCAATACATACAAAACCACAGTTTGTAAGGAAGGCCGCTGCAGGCATCAGTCTACCAACGCATCACATCCTTGTTTCCTGTCATATGAATGATACATTACAACAGAGGATTCCAAACACACAAAAAAACAGGCCAGTTTTGTCAAGTGTAGCAAGAAGTAGCAGCTGGCCAAACTGTCTCACACTGTCCCTGAATTAGAGTAATTGCTCTGCAAAGTCAGTCAATCCAGTTGGTCCATGTTAAACCCACCTGTGTTGCCAAGTACACTATTCATGTATAAAAATAAAGTTCTGTCCAATCAGGCCAACCGCTGTAGAAAATGCTCCACACACCCGCTTAAATGTACACGTGTGTGCAATGTTTTCAGGCCTTGGCCGCGTTTTCCTGATGTAAGGGCAAGTACGTGAGGGAGAAAGGAATAGAAAGATATGCAGATAGGGTTAGATGAAGTAGGCTGGGAGGAGGCTCGTGTGGAGCAGAAACACCGGCACAGACCTGCGCTGTAACTTCTATGTACTATGTAATATTTTGATAGTCAGTGCATCTGCTGTGTGAATAAGTACAACAGGATCTCAGGAATCTGTCTCTCATCACATGAATAAAATCCTTTAGCTTCACTTTCACAGTTTGACATTGTCTCAACCGGTTCCTGTGTTACAGAATCCTAGTCATTTAAAAAACAATTCTGTACAGAGGAATTCAGGCTCAGCACCCAGACCGCAGGGAGATGAAAACAATCGTGGGGGATCTTATAAATCAACGTTAATGACTGAAAGAGTTATGGGTAACAGAGCTCGGTTTATATGAATAAGAAGAGCCCAGATACCCCATAGCTCTTCTGGTCATAAAGAGAGTGAGAGAGTGAGAAGGAAAGAACTAGGAATGGATTACCTCACATCATGCTTAAATATTTCCAATGAATTACAACAGACGTTGTATAAAAGATGACACCAGCATCTATGTAAAAAAAGCTATATGCCATTTCTAGTGGTCTGCAATTGTAAGGTACGCATGCTTTGTTCTCTATCTATATATGCTTTGGCGATTCTGTATCTATTTACTTCACCTGAGGAAGGGGCAATCGATAGCTCCGAAAGCTTGTGATTTCAAATAAAACTGTTGGACTATAACCTGGTGTTGTGCGACCTCTCAATTTCTAGAAGAGACATAGGTTGGTGGTAAGGGCAAGGTACACAATTTATGTGGGTTCTGCATTTGTCTGTCATGCTGGACAAATGCAGGCCAGCTCCTCTGTCACCAACACAGTATATTCTACTCTCAAATATCAACTACTCTCCTATGGAAAGCAGCAAATACTGAGATTTACAACATGCAAATAAGGAGTTAACATTGAGATAAACACAAGTCACACTGCACCAGCTGTGAGAAAGTTGTCAGCTTTTGCAGGGTGCATACAATGAGAATCAATTTAAATTTATGTTGACAAAGAAGTGGTAGCATGGTAACTACAGTCTCTTCAGAATGCCTTCATTTAAATCAGTTGTGAGCAGTGTCTTTGTTACTGATCTCTACTATAGCGTAAAAAATACGACAGTGAAGGTGGATCAGTCACAGTGGGGTACACATTTCGCAGTGCCTGGTTTCAGGCCCGATTAATTTTAATTGGGTGAGCTGCTGGCGGTTGTCGAACCGCCCCAGGCAGCATGCCCATTTGAAGTCATGAATTTCAGGCCGGGCCTGAAGGTAAGTCTCGGGAAGTGGGGGTGTGGTGGGCCAATGGGGAGGGGATGGAGAGTGGTATACTGTATAGTTGGGGGAGCAATCCTGCTCCTTCTGGCTCAACAGCAACTTTTATTCTGTATTCTTTTTTAATACACTTACCTCTTGGTGGCGGTCGCCCAGCGACTGCTTAACCCCTCATTTACATATGTTTAGGCGGCTGCCAGGGACGCCTGAAAAATCACGCAACCCAATATCGGGTTGCACGTCTTTGAGGTGTCCTTTGGGCACGGGACGTTAGTCCCTGAAATTGGCCCATGTTGCAACGAGGTTCACTTTCTACCCCAGTGAATTTATAGTTTTGAAAAGATGTCAGGTGATAATAATTGCACTAAGTCAGTCTCGGGTTTACACACAGCTTCCACATTTAGGAACACGGGAATAGGAGTAGGCCATTCAGCCCCACGAGCCTATTCTATCGGATCGTGGCTGATCCATACCTCAACTCTATGGATCCGCCTTTGATCCATATCCTTTGGTACCATTACCTAACAAAAATGAATTTTCAAGGTTATAATAAAAAAGAACTGATAGTAAATTAGGGGTCAGTAAGGAGACCATCAGCTACTATGTACCAATACTCCACCACCATTATAGGAGGTATATTGTATGGATAGGCTCTCCCCACTCTCCACCACCCAACCCCCCCCCCCCCCCCCCCAACCCACCCAAAAAACAATCCTCAAAACCAGGGACATAGTTGTTTGGCCTGGTTAGTCCCCTTAAGGTCAGGTGTCCCCAGTCACCTGGAAATGACGTGCCACATATTAATAGGCGATGGTCCTTCTAAAAAGGGACAGTGTTTGTAAAGTAGCAAGGAAATGGGAGAAGAGTCTCTCCAGACCTCCAGCAAAACAGACATCTTGGAAGGATAACTCCTAGATCGGCACGTAAAATGACCTCTCAGAGAAATTTTTTTTTCTAAATCGACAGGGAAAGAAGTGCTTCATGTAGATTGTACACACACACACACACACACATCAACACAAAATAAAAACTCATTCCCACCTCCTCCCATTTCCCAGAGTAATGAGCCACTAAATTTGCTGAGGAACAGGTTCAATTATATTTGGCACCCAATCCCCATTCTCACTGCTTCACTGGCATGGATGAGACTAAAAAATTGCTAAACTAAGAGACTGCTACTTTTTTTTTTAAAACTGCCCGTCGCTCATTGCCTTTCAATCACTTATATCAGAACCCCATGAAAAATCGAGACACACAAATCTCTGTCATGACAGTGCAGTGGAAAATTCTCCCAGCTGTACGCACAGCACCACTGTCCTGAAAGGACTAGTCAATCTAATCTAAATCAACTCAAATGATCATACACCTGATTAAAATTCATCTCGGCTTACCCAGCCCATAAATCAATGTCTTAAAAAAAAGATTCTAATATAGTGTAAACAGTAACTGGAAAAGAATCAGTTTATCTTCCAAAATACTCCACATTCTGTTTGTTTAATCTCAAAAGTAGTTCAGATTCTAAGGGGGCGATTTTGTAAATGGGGGCACGTTGGAGGCGGGACTGCTGCTTGTCGGGTTTTAGTCCCGCTTCCATCGATTTGTGGCCAACCCACGCTATTTACCCTTGATTGACCTTGTTAAGCCCACCCAGCGGGCTTAGCAGGCCAATTAAGGGAAAGCCGGTTGCAGAGAACGTCAATCTATGACGTTTCATTTGTCAAAAATCTTTGCCAGATGAATTGTCATCGTTTGACAGCTCTGTGAAGCTGTCAAACAGTGACAATCTCTGCAGTTTGATGAGGTCTTGCACCCGCCCCCAAAATCTGCCATTTTCCCGGCAGACCCGCCTCCATACCCGCCTCCCCAGGGCTGGCAAAATAGCCCCCTAAATGCAGCACAATGGCATAACACTGGAACTGGAAGATGATAGGATGTAGTGCTGGAGGAATTGGCGCAATTTGGGAGCTGACAATATACCAAAAAGCAAAATACTGCAGATGCTGGGAATCTGAAATAAAAACAGAAAATGCTGGAAACACTCGGCAGGTCAGGCAGCATCTGTACAAGGAGGAAGGTAGGGTTAACGTTTGAAGTCTTATGACCCTTTGTCAGAACCCATCCTCTCAGCTGTAAGTGCCGGACCAAGTGGACAAAGAAAGGGGATGAAAACACAAAAAGCAGGAAATTTACTCCAAATATCCCCGTTTAAAGAATGAAATATAAAATGGGAAAAAAGGTTCCAAACTCCACAGCAGTGTACCAATCTATTAATTTATTTAAAAAATCTTCCTGTCTGGAAAACCTTACTTTATGGTGTCACACTTTTAACACACTTTTGTATCAACATTTTCCACTATAAATTCTTATCTCCACATTTATAATGGGAACTGTGTAAACTTGTGACATTGTATTTACAAGAGAAATGCAGGGAACAGCACCAACCGCTGTACATGGCCGCCTTTGATCTCACAAAGGCCTTCGACACTGTCAACCATGAGGGATTATGGAGTGTCCTCCTCAAATTCGGCTGCCCTCAAAAGTTTGTCACCATCCTCCGCCTGCTTCACGACGACATGCAAGCCATGATCCTGACCAACGGTTCCACCACAGACCCAATTCACGTACGAACCGGGGTCAAGCAAGGCTGTGTCATCGCACCAACGCTCTTCTCGATCTTCCTTGCTGCAATGCTCCATCTCACCCTCAGTAAGCTCCCCACTGGAGTGGAGCTAATTTACAGAACAAACGGGAAACTGTTCAACCTCTGTCGCCTCCAGTCCAGATCCAAGGTCGTCCCATCCTCTGTCGTCGAATTACAGTATGCAGACGACGCTTGCGTCTGCGCTCACTCGGAGGTCGAACTCCAAACCATCGTCAACACGTTCACCGAAGCGTACGAGAGCATGGGCCTTACACTAAACATCCGTAAGACAAAGGTCTTCTACCAACCTGCCCCCGCCACACAGTACTGCCCCCCGATTATCAAAATCCACGACAAGGCCTTGGACAATGTGGACCACTTTCCATACCTCGGGAGCCTACTGTCAACAAGGGCAGACGTCGACGACGAAGTCCAACACCGCCTTCAGTGTGCCAGTGCAGCCTTCGGTCGCCTGAGGAAGAGAGTGTTTGAAGACCAGGACCTCAAACCCGGCACCAAGCTCATGGTCTACAGAGCAGTAGTGATACCCGCCCTGCTGTATGCCTCAGAGACATGGACCATGTACAGCAGGCACCTCAAAGCACTGGAGAGGTACCACCAACGCTGCCTCCGCAAGATCCTGCAAATCCATTGGCAGGATAGGTTCACCAACGTCAGTGTTCTTGCTCAGGCCAACATCCCCAGCATCGAAGCTTTGACCACGCTCGATCAGCTCCGATGGGCGGGTCACATTGTCCGCATGCCCGATACGAGACTCCCAAAACAAGCGCTCTACTCGGAGCTCCGACACGGCAAGAGAGCCCCAGGTGGGCAGAGGAAACGCTTCATGGACACCCTCAAAGCCTCCTTGAAAATGTGTAACATCCCCACCGACACCTGGGAATCCCTGGCCCAAGACCGCACAAAGTGGAGGAGAAGCATCCGGGAAGGCGCTGAACACCTCGAGTCTCTTCGCCGGGAGCAAGCAGAAGCCAAGCGCAAACAGCGGAAGGAGCGCACGTCAACCCAAGCACCCCACCCACCCGCCCCTTCAACCACCGTCTGCCCCACCTGTGATAGAGACTGTAGGTCCCGCATTGGACTCATCAGTCACCTGCGAACTCATTTTTAATGTGGAAGCAAGTCATCCTCGGTTCCGAGGGACTGCCTAAGAAGAAGACTCTCCCACCTTGCTTTTGCCTCTCCCAACTCCTCAACCTGTACTGCAGAGAAATCTCTTCTTAATGAAGTTTAAGGAACTGCATGATGGAGTGGAATTTAACTAAAAGCAAAAATTAAGCGTGAATATTCAACAGAAACTCATGAGCTAATGGATAACATAAAGCACCCATACCATCGCCAACAAACTGGAGGAGAGCCAGGTCAATCTGACGCTTCCAAGGTGAGCTTTTCTGCAAAGCTATTCCATACCCAGTGGTCGAGAAGACATATCCACTGCCAATCGTTACAAGCTTGCAGCCTTCATCTCTTCCTGCCATGTAATTCAGCACTGCCGCGTCATATATGAATGCATCCAACTTTCTAAAATAAAAGAAATGAAATTACAGAAACAGCACTGCCAGATTTTGCAGTCGGATTTTTCCGCAGAAAACACTCATGCACCATCACCAACATTTCAAAGCGCCTCCCTGCGTGTAGAGAGCTGACTGTTGCATATTATCAGCTCAGGCTACACTCAAAAGCCAGGAAACCTTGAACTTGCGATGCGCAGACTTTTTTGCATTGTTAAGTAATGGCTTTGGCTGATCTTGTCCTATATACATTTGAAAAATTATCAGAGTGCTTTTAACACTATTCCAGTACATTCTTGACGATGTTGCATAAATGTTATGAGGTGAAGCTCCTTGGGGCATAGATCAAAGGATTGTGCCCAGAGGACAACACGCTTGGTTTTCCAGTCAGTCATCATCTCACAAAGTTTACACTGAAAAGCATTGCAGTAGCAGTAGTATTTTTTTGAAAATCACATTAGACAGTTGTAAATTTGAGGGCATCTAATACCAGCATTATGGTAACATTAAATCAGTTTCGCACTCAGAGGAGCCAAAATAAACAATGTGGTGATGAATGGTTCATCAGACTGTGTCGTGAAGTGCCTGTGATACTTCACATGTTATGATCCAAGGTCTAAATTAACTATGTCATTATTGTGAGGTGTTCTTGTCAGTCATTGGTAACTTCATAAAAATGGCCCAGAGTGGCCTGGCCTTGCACCTCTCAATAATGACTTGGTTGAAGTTAGCAAAGTTAAAATGTCTATAATATATTAAAAATCTTACAAAGTATTTACAGCACAGAAACAGGCCATTCGTCCCAATAGGTCCATGCCCATGTTTATGCTCCACATGCGCCTCCTCCCACCACTCTTCATCTAAACCCATCAACATATCCTTCTATACCTTTCTCCCTCATGTGCTTATCTAGTTTCCCCTTGAATGCATCTATGTTATTCGCCTCAACTATTCCCTGTGGTAGCGAGTTCCACATTCTAACCACTCTCTGGGTAAAGACGTTGCTCCTGAATTCCCTATTGGATTTATTAGTGACTTTCTTATATATATGGCCCCTAGTTCTGGTCTCACCCGCAAGTGGAAGCATCTTCTCTATGTCTACCCTATCAAACCCTTTTATAATCTTGAAGACCTCTAGCAGATTCTGCCAATCTTCTACCAAGGTTATGATAGTAGATCGGGAGAACATAAGAACATAAGAAAGAGGAGCAGGAGTAGGCCATTGGCCCTTTGAGCCTGCTCCACCATTCAATAAGATCATGGCTGATCTTCTACCTCATCTCCACCTTCCTGCACTATCCCCATATCCCTTAATTCCCCAAAATTTATCGACTCCTGTCTTGAATATACTCTACGACTGAGCATCCACAACTCTCTGGGGTAGAGAGTTCCAAAGATTCACAACCCTTTGAGTGAAGGGATATAGTGGTGTGTTTATGTCAACCTTATGTATAGCAATCCCATAATTTGGGGAAATAAAATAAAAATATGAACACTTGCCTGATGGATAAAGATTAAAATGAGTTCTGAAATATAAAATTAAATTATTATATTTTGATCTTATGGGGAAAATATGGGAGATAGTATGTTATACAGTTACTGAAATTTGTAATTGGATTTTTGACATCAAAATAAAAATAAAAATACACTTTCTACTTATAGTATTGATGTCAGGCAATTTGTCAAACAAAATTAATTACAGGAAGTGTTGATATATGGTCACTGATGTGTTTTTTTTCTCTTATACGGTACTATGGCAGTTGAATTCCTCTTTTACTGAGATTTGGGAGAGTGTCGTTTCCTCAGTAAGTAATTAATGGGCTCAACAATAAATCACATACTCAGAAATTGCATGTTTTCATCCTTGATTTCATTAGTGGGTCGTTAATTTAATGGATCACTAGTTTCAGAGATATACAAGCATTCTCCGACTTTTTTTGCAAAACAGGAATCTCAGGCCCCTCAAAGTCATTCTCTTTCTAACCCATTCCATTTCATTTCTGTTAGAATCATAGAATAGAATCATAGAATGGTTACAGCACAGGAGGAGGCCACTCGGACCGTCGAGCCCATGCCGACTCTTTGCACTTCAGCTAGTCCCACTCCCCCACCCTTTCCCCGTAGCCCTGCAAATTTGTTTCCTTCAGGTACTTATCCAATTCCCTTTTGAAAGCCACGATTGAGTCTGCCTCCACCAGCCTTTCAGGCAGTGCATTCCAGATCATAACCACTCGCTGCGTAGTTTTTCCTCATGTCGCCTTTGCTTCTTTTGTCAATCACCTTAAATCTGTGTCCTTTGGTTCTCAACCCGTTCACCAATAGGAACAGTTTCTCTCTATCTACTCAGTCTAGACCCCTCATGATTTTGAACACCTCTATCAAATCTCCTCTCAAATTTCTCTGCTCTAAGGAGAACAATTCCAGCTTCTCCACTCTATCCACGTAACTGAAGTCCCTCATCCCTGGAACCATTCTCGTAAATCTTTTCTGCACCCTCTCTAAGGCCTTCACATCCTTCCTAAAGTGCAGCGCCCAGAATTGGACACTTTGGGGAGATTTTGCCAGCCCTGGGGAGGCAGGTATGGAGGCGGGACTGTTGGGAAAATGGTAGAATTTGGGGGCGGGTGCCCAACCCGCCCCAACCCGCCCCAAACCGCCTCCATACCATCTTCCTAGGAGGCGGGTAGCCGTCCTGCACCGGGTCCCATCTCCTTAGAGGCGGGAAGGGATTAAAGCCTATTAACTGCCTGTTAACAGGTAGTCAACAGGCAGAAAATAGGATTATCCCCTTTTTGCCCTCACAAGTGCAGGCTTCCCAAAGGCTCCAAAACCCGCCAGCTCAGCTCAGCGACTACTGGGTCTGCGGGGGTCGGGGGTGGTGGGGGGGGGGGAGAAGTGTGCTGTGAAAGTAAGTGATGGGTGCAAGAGTGTAGAGGTGAGTATCTGAGGTAAGTGCAAAGTGTTTTTAAAAGTGTACTTTCCTTTGTTTCTTCCTGCAGGCTTCAGTCGGTTTATATGCAGAGTCTCGGACCTCCGTGTTGCAGATGAGAGATGGCCGTTGCATTCTCAGATGCAACAACCATCTCATTTCTGTAAAAGAAAGAAGTTTGATGAGGTCTTGAATTCAAGATCTCATCAAACTACAGAGAATGTCAGTGTTTGACAGCGTCACAGAGCTGTCAATTGATGACAATTCATCTGTCAAAAGTTTTTGACAGATGAAATGTCATACATTGACGTGCTCTGCAACCAGCTTTCCCTTAATTGGCCTGCTAAGCCCGCTGAGTGGGCTTAACAAGGTCAATCAAGGGTAAATAGCGTGGGTTGGCCACAAATCGATGAAGGCGGGACTAAAACCCGACAAGCAGCAGTCCCATCTCCAACGTGCCCCCATTCACAAAATCGCCCCCAATGCTCCAGTTGAGGCTGAACCAGTGTTGTATAAAAGTTATTCCCTCACCTTTGCCTATACAGTCCTGTAAGTCTACTAGGAAAAAGACCGGGGAAGTGGGATTAGAGTAGATAACTTCAGTTTCATGGCTATCACCGGCGGGGATGTGAAGGACCAAATAGCTTCCTTCTGTACTGTGATTTCTGTAATTTATTCTGTTCCATTTGGTATAAAAGAAAGAAAGACTTGCATTTATATAGCGCCTTTCACGACCACGGGACGTCTCAAAGCGCTTTACAGCCAATGAAGTACTTTTGGAGTGTAGTCACTGTTGTAATGTGGGAAACGCAGCAGCCAATTTGCGCACAGCAAGGTCCCACAAACAGCAATGTGATAATGACCAGATAATCTGTTTTAGTGATGTTGGTTGAGGGATAAATATTGGCCAGGACACCGGGGAGAACTCCCCTTCTCTTCTTCGAAATAGTGCCATGGGATCTTTTACGTCCACCCGAGAGAGCAGACGGGGCCCCAGTTTAACGTCTCATCCGAAAGACGGCACCTCTGACAGTGCAGCACACCCTCAGTATTGCACTGGAGAGTCAGCCTGGATTTCTGTGCTCGAGTCTCTGGAGTGGGACTTGAACCCACAACCTCCTGACTCAGAGGCAAGTGTGCTACCCACTGAGCCACGGCTGACAGCATTACTTGTTCATTTGCGGGAGGGGGTTGCGCTCTTTGCCTTGTTTACATCAACAGCACATCTAGTTGACAAAATTAAACACCTCTTCTTACACAGTGATAACACCCGTGTGGTGCCATTTTTTTGATGGGCTGCTTTTGACTGTTAGGAGCTGTATCATGTGACCACATTTCACACTTCTAGATAGAAATTTCAGTTCAAAACAAAGAACGGGAGAATTTTATAAAAAGAATCCATTCGGACTTTTGATAAAGTGAGACATGGGGAAATGTTTCATAAAAAATACATCAGAAATAAAAAGGCCGATAACCTCTGAAACATCTGTACACCACAAGAACCTAACCAAAGTAAGGGAATAACTGAACCACTTTACAAATGGTCTATATGCGCTGAGTGGAACAAACCATTTGAAAAGGTTATGTTCTCATGTCTTTCCAGATATTGATATTATTGGCCAGACAGGGAGGCAATCAACTTTACTTGTCAATGACTTTAAATTGGGAATTTGCAGTTAGACTTTATAGTTTTCAGGCCTAAAAAATATCAGTTTGTTCCTCATCCATCTTATGGCACAATTTGAATCCGCCTTCCAAAGTAAAATTAGCCAACTAGTTTTATATGATTCAATAAATAGAAATATTTAATAAAATTTAACTGTGATTCAGGACTACCCTAGTAAACGAGTGCTCTTGGTTGTTCCGAAATCGCCAGGAGTTTGTTATGAAGCCTTTAGTAATCTTCAGGACAACGTTTACCATTGGCGCCTAAAACAGTCAATTTCAGTTGTATTACTCTGTTACTCTTCCGGTACAGGGCCACACTTGAACCCAGTGCAGTCAGACTACAGCTGGTGTTTTTGGGACATTTTCAGTAGAATACACATAACCTTTCATTTATCATCAGGGAATAGTTCAGGCAATCTCGAGATTTGAAACCATTTGACATCACAAAGAACCAAAATCGAAACACTTCAGGCCCAAAGCAAACTACACAGATAATTTTGTGACATTATTCACAGTAAAAGGGTATTGGAGAAAGAAGAAAGGGCAATGATTAAATTTGAAAGCACAAAGATGTATGACATGCTTTTTCATCCCAAAGATAGAATGAATAATTGAAAGGGTATTATTGGCCTGGATTTTATGATCTGGCAGGAACCCTGCCGGATTGGTGGCTGTGCAGTCCCTGCAACTACTCATCTCCCTCCACCCTGACCCCAGCAGATCTTCCGACGTCAGTCTAATTATAATTTTTACAGTAGGTATTACTGGTCCTCCGGGGCTGTCTGTCTGGGATTTGGAGGGGGAGGGAAACCAGTAGCTGGACTGGTATCTCCTGGGGCTGTCAACATTTTTTTTTTACAATAATGGGAATATTCCCATTATTAATATTTCATTTGAAAATGCCTACCCAAATATAGAGAGATGGCAGAACGGTCCCCTGCCTCCATCCCACTGCAAATTGATCAGAAAAGTCTGGAGAAAAATTCATAATCTGTGCAGGTGCCATCATATTCCAGATGGGAAGAGAAACATTTTAGACAAATGTGAGATTCACACACAAGTGTGAAAATGCTTTTAGGCTCCATTATGCTTTCTTGCATTTCCAGTGAAAGAGCAGACATCTTCTGCCAACACTCTTCCATAGTCAACCACTGGGAAATGTGCAACAGTGGTCTTCCCCTCTGGAGACTCTTCCTCAGATTTTCATTCCATCACTTTCACCCGGAGCCCTTCCCCGACTGACTCAATTGAGATCAGGAGGTTACTGAGTGGAGAATACGACTGTGTATTCCTAAACCTCTCTGCCTCTCTCTCCTCCTTTAAGTCGCTCCTTAAAAACTACCCCTTTGACTAAGCTTTTGGTCACCTGTCCTAATATCTCTTTTTGTGGCTCGGTGTCAAATTTTGTCTGATAACGCTTCTGTGAAGCGCCTTGGGACGTTTTACAGCGTTAAAGGCGCGATATAAATGGTTGCTGCAGTGTGGTTGCTGCAACTAGCACTCCATCGTGCGCAAGCAATCAGTGGTCACTCAATCTCCCTGGACTATATTTTTCAAAGTATTTCAAAACATTTGTAGAAGTCTGTGAATTTAAAATGCAAGGCGCACGGCAAGGAGCAGTTTTCAAATGGATTGGTAGGCGCCATTCTGCCGCATCAAGCTGGAATGGTACATTCCACAGTGCAAAGCAGTGCAAGCATTGTCTGAAAATATTATAACTTTTAATCCATTAATGTTATTACTATTTAAAAGGAACTTAAGGCCTCAGCACCTAACAAAGAACCAGAGTTTGATAAATTAGATGTCAGTTTACTCAAGCTTGCAGCTAATGTGATTGCCAAACCTACTGCCAACTTTTAATTAATTTTTCCTCCAATGTAGGCCAGCTACCAAAGGAATGAATGATTGCTGGAAAAAAGGGTCTCTCGCTGTTCTCAATATTTAACGACTAATTTCATTTTTTTTTTCTTTTGCTTCCAGGATTGTGAAAATTGTTCAACATGATGATATTTTTTTCCCTTTGGACAGATAATAATCTTAATGATATTGATATCAGTCGGAGTCCAGAACAAGGGGGCATAACCTTAAAATTAGAACTAGGCCGTTCAGGGGTGATGTCAGGAAGCAGGTCTTCACACAAAGGGTGGTGGAAATCTGGAACACTCTCCCCCAAAAAGCTGTTGAGGCTGGGGGTCAATTGAAAATTTCAAAACTGAGATTGAGAGATTTTTGTTAGGCAAGGGTATTGAGGGAATATGGAACCATGGCGGGTAGATGGAGCTAATGATTAGCGATGATCTAATTGAATAATGGAACAGACTCGAGGGGCACAATAGCCTACTCCTGTTCCTATGTTCATCATCCTGGCATCACTAATGGTTTTTTATGTCAAGTTGGATTTAACTTTGAAGAATGTAAAATATATGCTGCAGCAAATAAGGTGTTTTACTATAGGACTGATTTACTCTTATAGCCAATATGTCCAACTCATTACTGGGGTTTTGAAACGGGCTGTTGCTAACTATTGCAATGACCCAAAATCTTCCCAAATTAATTTTCAACGAATATACAGCATAGTTTTACAATGGAGGCCTGGCTAATGCAGGTCTTTTCCTTTTCTTTTTACTATTCCTCAGATAGAGGTTTGTGAAAGGCTTGGGATGTATTGGCGAAATTACACAGCGCTTTCTTCAGCCTGTAAGAAATTGGACCAGACAGCGCAGAACAAGGGAAGACATATACAGGAGACAGGACAAAGGAGAGGCTGAGAAAAACAAATCAAAGGTACTAGCAAGGAGAGATGAGACGACTAATTTGAGGGCAGAGGCAGCTGGAATCAGTGATTAGAGAGGGAGGCGACAGGGGGAAACAAAATAAGTAAAGGAATTCCAGCATGGAGATAAATTTGAAGCAGTCAGAGGAGAGGAGAGACAGACTGAAGAGAGGATGGATGGAAGCTAGTAATTGGGAATGAGAGGGATATTAGAGAACATGTGAATGCGACATGACAGCAAAGACGTGAGACAGAGTGAAGCAGCAAAGTGACAGGAATTAAAACTGAGATCTGAACCGAGGAGAATGCAGGGGTTGAGTAGGATGTGAACAAAGACACAGAGACACAAATATACACGTCCAGGCAAAGAGAAATCAAAGAGAGAGAGAGAGAGACATACACACAGAAGGCCTGCAAAGAGACAGACAGAAATAAACAGAGAGAGAGAAGAGTGAGAGAAAGATCTATGGACAGGCAGAAACAGAGACATAAATACAAAGACAGAGCCACATCTTAATCAATATTAAATATATATTCATTCATTTTATAAGCACATGTTGTCAAATTTGACAGGCCCAAAGTTCAGTGGTAACTCTGTGATAACCTGTTTGAGGATTTCAAAAAATGAACAATTACTTGCTATCAGTTGCTGCTACTTCCCAAGATTTAATGTCTATTGAAAATGTTAATGTTGGTAAAGAAACCAGTGAGACTTCAAAATAACCTCTATCATGACTTTATTGGGATATGTTATTGGTATTTGATAAATTAATGGTGTTGAACAATGTCATTTGGTTTGAGCTGAAATCTTTCCAGGAATGATGGTGGATACTGTCTTGAGGAAGTGGTATTATTTGGCTGATTAGGCAATCGAGCACTCCCATGGAGCGCAGGTAGGGCAATTGTGTGCCCACAGCCTGTGGCTTCCATTAAAACTAATGAATGGAAAAATAACAGGGTGCAAGCCTGTGATTTCCCAACCTACAGAACCTGCTGGGAGAATCCTTGCTGGGAGAATCCAATCGCAGAATGAGCCCTACTAAATACTTGGGTATTTATTTTTATAGCTTTTTTTAATTCTCTTGCTAGTTTTCTCCTCTCAGCTTTTGAAGACTTTGACTGCTTGTTTGGGTGTTGTTTAAAGGTTACACCCCAGCACCTCACTCAAATCTTACTCAAGTGACCATTACTCTTGTGTGAGCCTGGACAGTGAGTATTTGACCGTGAGAGGACATTGCAGCAGAGACTGATCTTTTCCTAATCTGACATTCACACATGGGCCTTCAGCAATCAGGAGCAGGGTCACTTCAGGGCAACACGGTGGCATAGTGGTTAGCACTGTTGCCTCACAGCGCCAGGGACCCGGGTTCGAATCCAGCCTCGGGTGACTGTCTGTGTGGAGTTTGCACATTCTCCCCGTGTCTGCGTGGGTTTCCTCCGGGTGCTCCGGTTTCCTCCCACAGTCCAAAGATGTGTGGGTTAGGTTGATTTGGCTATGATAAATTGACCCTTAGTGTTGGGGGGGATTAAATACGTGGGGTTACGGGGATAGGGTGGGATACGTGTCGGTGCAGGCTCGATGGGCCGAAATGGCCTCTATCTGCATTGTGGGGATTCTGTGATTACCCAAGGTCACTAACCCAGGGCATCCCTGGTTGAAATTCAGCCCACCTGGAACCTGGGACCATCCTGATCTATGGGACAAACTTGCTGAGCAATTGGGATTTTTATTTAGGGTTACAATCAATATTCCATTCATAAGTTAGCTGATAATACTGATTTTTTTTAAGATAGGTTGACAACGGGATTTTCGTAGATGTTCTAAATTAGTTTAACTTTAATTACTGAGACAGCATATACTCTCGGGTCACTTTAAATTCTTTTCACAGATTAGATATTCTAAGTAGCTGTGCAGCTAGACTAATATCATGCTGTAATTTTCAAACCCAAGGGTTCTTTATAGAATCAGTTGGGATAACTATCCCTCACAGCTCTGTGTGAGTCTCGCTGGAGTGTGCTGGTGCTTAAAGTTATTAATGGTTTCAGTCTATCCCACTTAGCTAACAATTTATCATGTAATACTCTTGAATACTGGCCAAGAAGATGAGATAATGGCTTTGTTCTGCAAAGTGCATCTGCAGAGAACACAGGCTGTTCCCCTTTGCCCAACTGGCCCCATTACATTGGAATTCTCCTCATAGTCGAATTGTAATCAGTAATTTCAGCATGAAAGTAATAAATTGAAAGCGCATCTATTCGTAGAGTGTAAACGTAATAGTGAGTGCTACGTATGACCTGCTGCTTCTTAATAAATCCAGATGAATGACTGAACACTAGTGGTCACTGCGATTTATATGTCGCAACAGTTTGCTGCATTCTGGGGCTGCAATGCAGCACACAGCATGGGACAGGACTGCCAGTTATCTCAAGCATAACTGTAACTGTTTTCAAACCTATGTGGTAAGCTTTCACCTGGAAAAATGCCACCAAGACTGCACAACAGTAAAGGCTGCAGCACCGGCTTGTTCAACAGGAGATGTCACCATTATGTTTGGCAGAATAAACCCCAACGTGCCAACATAATCTCCTGTACGTTCTTGTGTGGCAAAGCCACACAATGAGTTCACAAAATATGCGCGTTGTTTTCCTGAACAAAAGGCAGAGGTAGATAGATTCTTGATAAGCAAGGGGGTGAAAGGTTATTGGGGGTAGGCGGGAATGTGGAGTAATCAGATCAGCCATGATCTTATTGAATGGCAGAGCAAGCTCGAGGGGCCGAGTGGCCTACTCCTGCTCCTGTTCCTAATTCGTATGTTCATATGTTCGTATGTAAATAATGAAGAAAGAAAGATTGTTTGCAACCAGATAAACATTCATAGTGAGAAGTGGGCACTTGTCACGGGGAATCTCTTGCCCAATGACACTGGGGCCAATCCAATAAACTGATTCACCAAGGAAATGGAAGAGATACAGGACTTCACGGAGGAGCGCTAAAATTGAGATTATTCTCATCGACTTATTTGGGGGAAAACTGAACACGTAGAGCATATCTAGTGCTAAGTATCGAAATATTCACAGAACTCACCCCTAGCTTCCTTCCCTGTTAAACATTCACCTCTGCTGCCCTGACGGTTCATTGGCTTAATTCACCATGTGATGAGGTATTGGCCATAAAGCCTGGGAGCATCACAGATTTGAACCCTAGTCTGTGCTGAATTAGCAGTAGCAGTGGAGTTGGTACAATCGGCTTCCATGTCCCTGCGCTGACTGGGGTAGGAAGGCGTGGGAAATCAAGCAGAAATCCCCTTCATTGATCCAGTAACCTCTGTGGACATTGAGTGAGGATAGGAAAAATCTCACAGAACCAATAATAGCGACAGCCCAGGCACCGGGAGATTGGGGCAGTGAGTTCCGCTCTCCAATTTTCCTTGCGCTACCACCAGCCAAAAGCGGGGATGAAAATCGGCCCTCAACCTCTTAGCTGACACATGGTTGAGAAACCAAGGGATTGCTGGTGCCCGTGGAACTGCACTCCAGCATGAGTCAATACCTTCATGTCTGTGTGTGTAAATTATTTCTCCTAACCCATCCTCTGCTGAAGAAACTGCATTACGGCCAAATGCTTTCAACGTAATTGGCATTTAGCAGGACTCCAGCATAAAAAGAGGGCTCTCGGTATTTTAGCAATACTCAGCATTAGCATCAAATTCAAGCTTTGTTTTAATATTGATTAACAGTAACATTAATTTTATAGAAAGCAGTAGTCATCACATCTCAGACAAACTGGCAACTTGAGTTAGTTTGTCTGAGGTATGGGACCAGACTCTGGACTAAACTTACTTAGTTTAAAAAGCACTTCTCAATTCTATACTATGCTCCACATCTCAATAAATCTAGTCTCAGCAATTACGGAGCAGGGTACGGCTGTTTGTGAGGGAATGGTCCACAGCACGTGCCTCATCAGACAATTTCAAATAGATGCCATCTTTTTAAGCAGAGAGAATTTCTCTTAACTGTTCATCCTCTTTTGGAAGAAGTCTACTTTTGAAATCAGCAGCGTTAAGCGTTCCTAGGTGAGGTGTCACACAGACTAGGTACGCAGTAAAGTTTTATCGACTGTTGCAGCAACGAGCTTTAGGCCCAACCTCAGATAAAGCAATCCACAACTCCATCAATGTGACTCACATTCGCTGGAAATGGGTAAAGACTGTTCAAACTCACACGACAGCTTCCCACTGAAGAGCCCAAGCAAAGAGTCACCCAGTTCCATTTACTTTTTTAAATTTTTTAACGAATATACTTAATGTAAACATTGCACATAGAATGATACAGCACGGAAGGAGGCCATTCGTGCCACTGTGCCTGTGCCGGCTCTTTGAAAGAGATGTCTATTGAGCCCCTCTCCCCATCTCTTTATCATAGCCCTGCAAGTTTTTCCTTTTCAAGTAGATATCCAATTCCCTTTTGAAAGTTAGTATTGAATCTGCTTCCACCACTCTATCAGGTAGTGCATTCCAGATCATAACAACTTGCTGTGTAAAAAAAATTCTCCTCATCTCCCTCCCCACCCCCGGTTTTTTAGCCAATTATCTTAAATCTGTGTCTTCTGGTTACCGACCCTCCTGCCAGTGGAAACAGTTCCTCCTTATTTACTCTATCAAAGACCCTCATAATTTTGACCACCTCTATTAAATCTCCCCTTAACCTTCTCTGCTCTAAGGCGAACAATCCTAGCTTCTCCAGTCTCTTCACAGAACTGAAGTCACTCATCCCTGGTATCATTCTCATAAATCTCCTCTGCACCCTCTCCAAGGCCTTGGTATCGTTCCTAAAGTATGGTGCCCAGAATTAGACACAATACGCCAGCTGAGGCCTAACCAGTGATTTATAAAGGTTTAGCCTGGCTTCCTTGCACATTCCATTTATAAATCAAAACTGAAGAGCATTTGCTTACAAGTAGAAAACACGTTGGAAAAAACATAAACAATATCTAGAAACTGCTTGTGTTTGTTGCTGGATAAAGGAATAGGTGTCATCTAATACTTACCCAGTCTTCAGGCTAACCAGGGCATCTTGCACTCCTTTTTGGTTGTACTTGGACATATAAGCATGCATATCTGGATAGTTATTCCTAATATTTCTCTCTGTGCTTCCATTTGGAACCGTCCCAAATCGAAAAGGTGGTGAATGGTCGTACGGCCTCTGAAACTACAAGAAATACAAAAACCATGGTGATCAGTTTTAGAATGAGTTTTCAGCAGTGATGAATATTCTTTTTCACTCGAAACAGTTTCAGCATTCCTGCATTAAGCATTAAGAGACCCAGAAATCAAAGGGCATCAGTTCTTGGTTAAGTACTTGCATGTAAAGCATTGAAAGTTTTATATGCCCACAGAGGAAGGTTTCAGGAACAGGCCTATGGTTTTCTATGTTAACTCTGCCAAAGAGCCAAGGAGCTGTACATTTTAATTGAGCAGTGTAACCTGATGAAGGGCAGTAGCATCCCGAAAGACAGTCCTGTCAGCACTGAGCTTTATAGCAAATCAGAATTATTAAATGCATTAAAAGTCACTTCATTTTACAAGCTGTTCCAACTGAGGTTATAGAGTAAAACTCGATCCGATACTCCCAGAATCTAAGGAGGAAACCAATGCAGTGCACACTCATATCAGGACTTTCCACATGAATAATATTCCTCTTCCAAGTAAATATTCCAATATGTTGCTGTGTCCTCTTCTTGCCTTTAGGCAGCCATCGTTATTTGATGATGAATATAAATCACAGTAAGATCCTTAACAATGCTGTGACTGGCTATTGCAGCTTTGTAAAATGTTGGTACAGTCACTGAGGATCTGCATTTAAATTGTTTCATTATTTCCTCTTTACATCTCAGTGTCAACGTTCAGCTAAGTGATGGTATGACAGATTACTCAATCCAATTATAGGCATAATTTCTATACTTTGATGTCCATTTATTGTAATATTTACTTCACACCAGGTTAATGGCAGTGATTGCCATTACCAAAAGCCCAGTACTAAAACAAACACTCATCAGTATAGCAACATTCTTATATATATCTACTCTCATGCATTCATTATTGCCTATTTTTTCTGCCACTGTATATTGCCAGAACATTTCACTCCAGCCAACAGAGATTCAGGTGCAACAGAAGATCTTCCCTCAGCCTTTTACATTTTAATTTAGTTCTTCGGAACGACGACCTCCTCCTTTCTCCTCCCTGTTGTTTGTATGGTTCCACTCTCTTTTAGGTTGTTCCTCACTGCCCACCGTGTTGCCTAATCGAGATAGCAAGTCAACAACTGACCCCATGCATTTGCCAATCTCTTGAGCTCACCGCAAGGAGATACACCCGGGCATCTGTAGGTCACTCTGGGTCACTCGCCCTCTGAATTCCCGCCCTGCTGTGGGGAATTGCCTACTGTTTACTTGACACTACCCTCAATGGTGCAGCACGCAGGGTGCAAGGAACCATGGACATCGCTGCTCCAGTGAATCAGAGTGCAAGCACATTGCATCACACTGATACCCAGCATTTAATATGGGAAACCTTCTAATTTTCACAGGTTTAAAACCAATTTGCTGAAGCCTATGAAGTATCTTTCGGTGACTCAAGTAGGTTTTTTTAATAAAAGAAGCGTTGCAGTTGAGATATGCTGCCCGCCTGACCACAGCTATTCATCATTGTCACCACAGGAAATTGCAGGCACTGCAGCATCATAGTCTCCATACTGCGCAGCACAATAGATAAGCTATATTTGCTTATAACAGCGCTTAAAATGGGTCAAACTCAATCCAGAAATGTCAAAATTGTGCCGCTGGATGATTAGCTACAGCAAAGGCTGCAAAAAGAATCGCTGCATTCTAAGAGATCAGTTGAAATTGTACTTCAAGGGCTGGAATGACAAAAGTCTCGACGTGCAATTTTGTATATAGTCCATCTCGGAATCTTAAAGTGGGCCAGCAGGTATTGTGTCCTTATTCGGGAAACATACAAAGGATAGAGGGGAAGAATTTCAGTGCCATTTTCAGTGTCGTTTCAGCACAGTAACAGGGCAAGTAACTTTTGTTGGCAGGAAAATGGCCCGGAAGCCATTTTCCTGCCGTTTTTTTCCACGCCAAAATTGAGCCCTCCCCCCCGAATTCCATGCACTTATCGCCCCATCCTATGTTTCCTATGTTTTCTCCTACGATCAGCCCACCAAGTCTTGAATGGCCTCATTTAAAGGTATTATAACGAGGGACAGTGGTGCTGCTTTCACACTCGCAAAACACTCAGGGTAACTTCAATTGAGAACTCTAGGGTGTCGTTTCTGCCGGGATCAGTCAAGGCAAACAGAAGTGAAAGGCTTCTAAGCCTGACGAGTGTGGAGAATTTCACAAGCGATTTCTGCAGCTGGGAATTACTTTTTGCATTCTGCCTACGCAGACCTGGACTTGTTTCACACTGTTTCTGACAGTGTGAGACTAACGGGAGAATTTGACCCCCCACCCCGCCGGCTTTCAACCCTACCCCATAGCCACCGAGAGGGCTTCTGAGGAGCAGATATAGCATTCCCTATGGGCATACCCTTCTAGGCTATTATCATGATGGAGGAGGAGCAGCATTAGATGTCAGAAAGGAGAGTCAGGCAGAATCTAAAGAGGATGCAGCCCACCAGCTATTACCCACCCGTAGAATATACGGCGGCACAGGTCATGAGGACTTTCGTGAGGAGACGTGTATAAGAAGAGTGTGCTTCACCAAAGAGGCAATTGGGCAGCTCTGACACCTACTGAATGAACATCTACAGCCAGGGCCATTTGTCCACATTACTTTCGCCGTGGCTATGAAGGTGATGACCACTCTCAACTGTTATGGCTCCAGCTTATTTCAGGCAGCCGTGGGAAATCTCCATATCATCAGCCAGAATGCAGTTCAGGAATGCATTCATCAGGTGACTATAGCACTTTACAGGAAAGGTGGGGAGTTCAGCACCATTGGCATCACAGCCATACAGCAGCGAGATAGGGCGCTAAGCTTTTACGAGGGTTCTGGCTTTCTCAAGGTCCAGGGTGCAATCAATGGCAGTCAGGTTGCTGTGCGAGCTCCTACAGAAAACCCCCTCAACTACCTCAGCAAGTGAGGCTTCCACTCACTCAATGTACAGATTGTGTGTGACAACATGCAAAGGATCCTATATGGCAATGCCAGATATACTGGAAGTTGTCAGGATGCATTCATGTATCGAAATGAGGCCCTTGCTGACCTTTTCTGGGATGAAAATCAGGTCACCAGATGGCTTAGGGGTGCAAAGCATGCCCCCTGATCCCATGGATAATTATCCCACTATGAGTGGCCCGAATAGCAGTAGAGGAATGCTACCTGAGGCACATGCCTCTAAAAGACTGGGTATTGGTGGGATCATCAGGCTCAATATTGTTCCTCCACATTGGATTATCCTGTAATGATTCTTTTACACTGTAGCTCATTTCAAGTCAGATCTTATTCTGTAAAATGTCAAATTCATACAAATATTGATGGCTTTAGTACAAATATATGTTGTACAATATTGTAAAATAAATATGCAGTTAGAATTTTCTGTGATATAACTTGTATCATGGTGTGCAGATCATTGAAATATGGGCTGGGAATTTCCTTGGAGTTGCTCCCACTCCACCACTGGAATTCGGTTGGAGCGGGATTCAGCTAAATGGAGCCATTTGCCTGCATAACAAACACAATTGATTACATCCAGGATCAATTACCTTTGTCTGAAATACATCTGGGGTCCTTTCAAGGTCCTCAACGGAATTCCCAAGTTCTCAGCTAGCAAGAGGCGTTGTGAGTGGAATCCCCGGGGTAGCCCAGGAACTGCCCTGACATGCCCCATTGATGTGTAGGGGTGGGTGCAGGACTTGTCCTTCCCCCCAACCTCCATCCCCACCAGATTATCTCTTAGCTGCTGAAACAGGGAGAAATCCCAGTGTAACCAAGTTCCGCCTCATTTTCCAGACCCCATCTGGCAGTCCCACCAGAGAATCACCCAGGGCCCAAGCAGAATCTCGGATCCAAGGTGTCTCCCTGGAATACCAGCAACAACAAAAAAAATGTACTGCAGAAGAATAGGCAAAACCTTATGATCAGTTGGCAAATCTGTTCAAAGACATTTGAGGGTACGTTTTACATGGTACACTTGAATTCTTGTCAGTATGGGACTACACTAATAAGTAGTAAAAGCAATGATTACCTTTTTATCACTGAGTCCAGTCACTTGATCAACAAACTCTTCCTGGATCATAAATGCAGCTAAATTGGCAGTGTAGCTTGCGAGAAATATTACAGCAAAGAAGGCCCATACGGACACAATTATTTTACTAGTTGTTCCTTTAGGATTCTGCACGGGCACAGAGTTGTTGAAGACCAAGCCCCAAAGGAGCCATATTGCTTTGCCAATTGTGAATGATGGACCATGGGGAGCTGCAAATAAAGAACAAAGTATATGAACACGCACTTTCCAAGAGCTCGGGATTTTCCAAATAAACCTTTCAGAACACTCAATAAGGAAGTTAGTTTCGTGAATATAGCTTTCTTTCGCCAGAGTTTCATAATAACGCCAGTTCCAATTTGTTTTCTCAGACTGTACTTTTAGAAGCCTATACCATTATACTGAAAGGAGGAGGTAGCTCCACAGCTAAGTATGATCACACATAGGTATTGCATTGAATTCTACACTGCCAGTACCTTTCCCTCCCTGTTTTAATCTTCCTGTAAATCTATTTGAAAGGCTTCCTCACTTTTAAGCTGGTGACCAGGTGTCATTATCGCGAGTGGAAGTGTTTCAAACCAAGTTCTCACTGCGCTCCTTGATAAGTAGATAACTTGAATTTTGAGGTACCTTCTTATTTAGTTCGTGTCAGTGATTAATGACTAGCATAAACAATTTTTATTTTCCCAGGTCCCTTAATATGAAAATAGATGAACCTCCCAAGTGCATCTGGGTGGAAACCAAGATAAGGTGACCACAAAAACATCGATAAATCACCGGCTGTGCAATGACAGTGTACATAGCAGGAATAAAGTCGCCCGAAGAAAGCAGATGAATGAGCGCTGAACAGCTTGGAAATGAAATGCCTCAAGATAATCTCTAAAGTGTATGGGAGCAGAATGTGACAAAAAAATGGAAGGAGGAAAACAGGAAGAGAAATGCCAGCGGCTGTAAAACTGAAGAAAAGCAGAAGCGGTTCGGTCATGTTCAAGATAACCAATATCAATCACACTGAAGAGATGTCTTCAGTTGGAAAGCAGCTATCTTTATGCCAACTGCCATTTTTGAAGGCAGGAGGAACTTTCATACTCTTTTCCAACGCCAGTTTCACTCTAAATATTAGGAAGTATTATTCTTTCATCTTTGAAGAAATGTCTTTTTAGCACACTGACATTGCAGTACTCCACCACTGACTGACCCAATCATTCTCCTCCCTGCCCCTTTCTCAACACAGCTCTGCCTGGTATGTTCATCACCCCTCCTCCTACGATAACTCTCTTTAGTCTCTTCTTTCTGCCTACCCTTGGAAAGAGTGCAGACAATGACAGAAAAAACAAATGAGGGGAAAAAAATAAATATAAACCCTTTGGCTGTAAAGCGCTTTGGGATGTCCTGAGGTAGTGCAAGGCACTATATAAATGCAGGTCAGTCTTTCTTTCTTAGAACTGTAGTTTGACAGGGAGTAGTCTTACCATTCAACCAATTTATTCTATTTACTTATACAGCCTATGTATAATTTCATTAAACTGGAGTTTTGTAGCACAGGCTGAGTTTGTAGGACTACTGAGGCTTCATTTTTAGAGTTTATTAAGTAAAGCTGAAATGTTTCTACTTTATAAAAATGCGTTTGATGGGAATGAAATCTTTAAGTCTGAAGAAAAATCGGTGTTTCATAAGGCGATATGTGCAATGAAACAAGCAGCTGACAAGGATCACAATGAATCACAAGGAAGCTGTCATCATGTCATAAAAATACTCATGTGGCAGCAATTTTTTTTGTATCGATGATTTCAATTATACGATCCATTACTTGGGATGATATAACTTTCCAACACGATTTTAAAGAAAGATGTCTTTTAATTTCAGCATCAGTAAAATCTTACAGGCAGGATTTTTCTTTTGGAGTGCAGCTCGTCCTTTAACAAGCTGCCTTTTGCTGAAGAGTGCAGATACTTTATTGCTGAGCCAGATGGCATCTTGAGGATACAAGGCAATTGTTGGCAGCATGGGGCTAATTTGACTTCAGAAGATCGCAACAAACAGTTCAGAATAATGCTCGATACCCCCTGAATAAAACATACCATTCAGGATGTGGAAATCACAGGATGCGCTGTGTTTTGATAATATTTTCGGCAGTGCTTACAAAATAAATGTATAATTTTCAGTGGCCCAGTAGCTCAGACAGGAGGGTGGCTGCTTTTCAACCAGATAAAGAAAAGACTTGAGCCTTTCACAACCTCAAGATGTCCCAAAGCGCTTTGCAGCCAGTTAAGTACTTTTGAAGTGTAGTTACTGCTGCAATGTAGGAAACACAGCAGCCAATTTGCAAGGTCCCACAAACAGCAATGTGATAATGACCGGATAATCTGTTTTTAGTGATATTGGTTGAGGGATAATTATTGGCCAGGGCACCGGGAAGAACTTCCCTGCTCTTCTTCGAAATAGTGCCGTGGGATCTTTTACGTCCACCTGAGAAAGCAGACGGGGCCTCGGTTTAACATTTCATCCGAAAGACGGCACCTCCGACAGTGCAGCACTTCCTCAGCACTGCACTGGAGTGTCAGCCTGAATTTTGTGCTCAAGTTCACAATTCTTAACAAAAAAACTGAAAACAAGATAAAAGCATTCAGCTTACCTCTCCCTTTTGCCAAATTTCTGTTGTACCCAAGTGGGCTAAAATACTCAAATGCAAAAACAGCAATGGCTGACACAATGAGGAGCGTGACGAACATCATGACCCATACAGCAGCACTGAAGGGCTCTAGAAGAAAACAGAGAAAAAGCCTGAAGTAATTCAATACATTATCCATTGAAAACAAAATATAACAGAGGCATTGAGAAGACATCCATGCCATCACATTGGCCCTACAATGCTAGTAGGAGAGAATAGCCTATGAATGGCAGCATCCCATTTAAAAATATATTGTCATTACAATTTGCTGTAGCTTATTGCAGCAACTGTTCTGAAAACTATTTTTTAATTAAAATAAAAAGACTTTGATCACTCAACTCTGGAAAGTAAAGGGTCAATGATAAATGTCCTCATTTACACATACATCTAAAGTCTCTGGGGAGGATGGGAGAGGTAGTCTCAGGTATTTTTTTAAATTTGAGAGTTAATGAGGTCTATTTTTCCGCTCATCTCCCTTGAGTGAATAGTCGGCTCCTAGGTCTCCGTGTTTGTCACTGCCCCTGATACTCTGAACCAACCATTAGGATATGAGCAATAACTGTCTGCAGATGACTCTCCATTTAACTTTTCCCTCCCTCCTTGTTGGAAAAAACGTTGTATTTGCTCGATACTTTCTCACAGCGCCATATGGAAGATCAGAAGTTAGTGGAGTGGGGAATGGAGCCTGCATCCTACCATTCATTCTATTACGCTGCATGTTGCACTGCCCCAATACACTATCCAGCTTTTTATGAAGAGCCAAAGCGAACAATCTCTCTTTGCGCTAGGATAAAAACGAAGACAACTATTGATTGGCCCTCACAAGAAAGCTCATTTGAACAATTAAAATACTAAACTGTTGGCCCTTACATGAAGGACATCTTGTGCCCCACACTGTGAATTTGTGGTCGAAAGTTCTAATTTTGGTAGGCATACCCCCCCAGGTGGCGAGTTGCCAATCTAGATGGTGATTATCTGACACAGACATCTAGTGGATCACTGAAGGGAAAAGATGAAATATAAGCAGGGGTGCCACCTGGGGATGCACTTCAGTGCCCAAGGTGTCTAGAGAGTGGCATTAGTGAAAGCTGTGAAGGTGCCCAGAGGTACCTCCAGACTCCAGAGGTAATGGTGAGGAGGTGGTAAGAGAAGCCATTGCAGGAGGTTCTCTGGCTACGACTTGATAGGTAAGACTGGAACCAGGCGAGGGCAGTTCCACTCAGCTGGACAATGGAGGAGAGGCGTTGGCATGGGTGACAATGTCAAAGGCTGTAGAAATGTCGAGAAGAGCGAGAAGGGATATTGCACCACAGTCACAGAGGATTTCATATGTGACTTTGATTAGGGCCATCTCAGTGCTGTGGCAGAAACTTGTTTGGAGAGGTTCAAGCATGGAGTTTTGGGAGGTGACAACAAGTTCAAGGACTTTGGAGTGGAAAGAGAGGTTGGAGCTAGGGGAGTAGTTAGCATGGACAGAGGTGTCAAGGGTGGTTTTTTTGAAAAGCATGTGATGATGGCAGATTTGAAAGGAAAGGGGACAGTACCTGAGGACAGGGAACAGTTTACAATATCAGCTAACATGAGGGTCAGGAAGGGAAGTTGGATGATCAGCAATTTAGTGGGAATAGGGTTGGGACAGCAAGAGCTGGGTTTCATGGACTAGATGAACTCAGAGAGGGCATGAGGGGAGATCGGAGAGAAACTGGAGGAAGATGCGAGTTCAGGGCTCGGGCGGGGGGGAACCTCAGACGAAGTGGGCTAGGGGAAGGGAGGGAAGCAACAGAGGCAGCTGAAGGGATGGTCTCAATCTTAGTGACAAAGAAGTCCATGAGCTCCCCGCACTTGTTGTTGGAGGTGAGAGTGGAGGGGGCAAGGGAGAGGGATTCAAAAAATGGTTGGTAGTGCTGAAAAGAAGCCGGGGGTTACCTTTGTATTCCAGGATGATCCTGGAGTAGTGAGCCATTTCGGCAGAGGAGAGCCGGGCCCGATAGTGCTTGAGTTGTTCCAGCCAGATCTGGCGATAAGTGGCTAAGTCAGTGGTGCACCATATGCATTCAAGTCTGCGCCCCGTTAGAGTAAAGGGAATGAAGATGAGGGCCATACCAGGGAGAAGAACCAGGGTGGGAGAGAGGAAGGGTTTTACTGAGGGCAAGGCATCAAAGGCAAAGGTGAGGGAGTGATTGAGCAGATCGACAGCCGCTGAAGTAACGTGGCGAATGGAGTACCAAAGGCTGGAGAGTTGGGAGTTTGAAAGTGCTGTTGTAAGTGACTTAGGGGGGAGTTTTCTCCAGGGGTGGATGCAGAAGGAAGTGGGATTGGAAGGGGGATGTGACTAGTGAGGGATAAAAGGAAGTGATCAGAGATGGCCTTGTCTGTACAAAGAGAAAAAATGGCATGAAAGATTAAGTAAAAAAACAGTAGGTAGATAATTGAAGATAAGTCACTGATGTAGCAAAGGAAAATGAACAATTAGACAGACTGGGGTGTTGCAGTATTGGATGGGTGGGGGTGGTGGGAATGGAACTGTACACTAATAAATTATAGGAATATTTCTAATCCTTTTTAATTTGCTTTTTCATAGCTTTGAAATCCTTTTTCTTTCTAGTCCAAAGAAGTGCGATTTCAAAACTACCTTAAAATAAAACAGCTTTAAAAATCTAAGGCATGGCCTACATTTCGAAGTACATTAAATCCCTGAATGGTGCGAAATCACCTGACCACCTCTCTCAGGTCAGATATGATGGATAAGATGCAGAATTGGGAATGCGCTGTACCAACAAAACCACCCGCCCACGGCTTTTTAAAAAGCACAATCCTACGCTCTCTATAGCTCTGACTGCTCCGAACATTGACAAAAATAGTGCGATGTCTGAGATGGGTCTGACCATGCACTCTCAACATGGATTTGTGAAAAGACTACTTTCATTTGATTTATGACTCTTATCACCTTAAAGACTATAATCATAAACTCCCTTCCTCTTGTCGGCAGACAGTCTGTTTGCCTACCCATTTTAAAAATAGCAATCACAGCAGGGTAGCAGGGATGTATTTTTTTAAATCAGTTTTAAAGTGGATGGTAGCTGTTTCAGGAAGGAAAAGAGCCCAGAGAAGTTGCTAAGGAACTTGGTGGTGTCTTTACAGTGCGGTGAATTTCACCATCATTATGCAAGTTAAATAAATCGTCGTATCATTGTGGTCATAAGCATTGTTGGAAAGCTACGGCAATCGCTTTCCAATGCTGCCGATTCCCCTGGAATCGCCAGGTTGCTGGTGATAGAATCGACTGTACAGCACAGAAACAGGCCATTCGGCCCAACAGGTCTATGCCAGTGTTTCTGCTCCACACGAGCGATAATACCGCAATAACATCAATTAAGTCAGATTGCTCCTAAGCACCAGTGAGATCACATGCCTGCTATTCCTGGGCTACCACAGACAAGGGCACCAACGGTACGGGTAAGACATCTCAAAACAGTTTACCTAAAAATGCAGAGGGGGAAACTGTGCCATTGCTGCGAGACACCATAACGCTGATCCCCGTTTCCACAAATGGCACCGAGAAGTCAACAACTTCCGATCTCTCCTCGTTAATGGTCAGTGATCCGACAGCCATAGCCGCTCGCTGATACATCACCTGGAGGTAGTGCAGGCAACAACAAAAAAAACAGATGGAATCAGTTGAAAACACACAGCCTGTAGAGTTTTACTTCATTTATTTCTAGGGTTTTTTTTTCGGGGGGGGGGCGGTTTGTTCGCGAACAGATTCTAATCCTAAAGTTGCGTAACTTCTTGCGGCCGTTTATTACCTAAAGCGACTTACATCACCAACCATTCCATTCCATACACCGTTGATTTTTTTGCCATGCTTCCCGTTTGACACCAGGTACAGATCATACGTGAATTTCACGGTCTGTGCAATCTTCTTCAGAATGTCGATGCAAAATCCTTTGCAGCATTTCTTCACATATATCCCCTTGCCGGTGGAATTGCTGCCAACAGAACAAAAAGAAGCGTTTGTAAGCAGTGCGACAATAACAGCAAATAAATCTCTGTTCCAGGAACATGGAATCCGCCGTTTGATCCCACTGTCAAAACAGACCGAAACAGTTAGATTTAGGGCTAATTACCCTGACCTGCAAATCAGTGTGACTCATGTCGCAATATGGATGCATAAAGCACAACCAAATTCTTCTCCCTGCTATTTTAATGAAGGCATTCACCGAGTTAAAATAAACAGGGTAACGCCAGTGTTAAACTGGTGGAGAGAGGAACTTGGCACAAGTATGGTGAGTGTCCAAATGATAACATTGGTCACAATAAATTCCAGACTTCTATGTGTGACTTCCAATTTTAACTAAACCTTTCTGCACTGTGTAAAATAAAGATCCTCGCAATCAATCACATTATGATCAATGTTCTTTTCTAGTTTGTGGTAAATCTATCACTAATATCTGTTCGTCATTTCTCATCTGTTGACATATTCCTGAAATACAGGGCTGAATCTTAACTCCCAAAAATGGGTCGGTTCGGAGGTTAAAATTTAAAAAATCTGAAACAGGAAACCAACCCGCCTCGAACCCATTCACTTCCGGTTTTAACAGCGGCAGAACGAGGGGCGAGTGACCAGCCTGCTCGCTGGTGGCGGGTTGGTTATTTAAATATTTTAATGAGGCTGCCTGCCTTCATTTTAACAGTGATTCTATTTTTAACCACAGCCGTCCGAGTTTCCCAGGCCTCGGAAAGCCCTGCAGGTGAAAGGAGGTGAGAAGGGCTGAATCCACGAGGTAAGTGCCTTTACAGCACAGCATGTGGGCCAGAGGAGCAGGAGTGTTTCCTCCAGGCCCAACTAGCCAATACAGTATACCCCCCCGCCTGCCCCGCGATCTGTCTGCTCCCTCGACCACCATCGGACCCACCCCCTACCCACCCCCCGTGATCAAACCCCGCCTCCACCCCCGTGATTGGACTACCCTCCCCTGGTGATCGGACCCCCCCCCCAATGATCGGACACCCCTCGCGATCGGAGCCACCCCCCTCCATCGGACAATACCCCCCCTCTAACGGACCACCCCTTCCGCCCCCCCCACCCCCGTGATCGGACAACCCTCCCCCACCGTAATCAGACCCCGCCCCACAATCTTTCCCACCGCCCCCGCCCCCCCACCACTAGGCCGACCTGCTCTCAGCCCAGCTCGGCTGTGGCCTAGTGCTGTAGGAGTTCCAGCCCGACAGGCCTCCAGCCTGTCAATCAGGCTGGCTGTGGGCGGGAAATCCACAGAAAAAGCCCGGAAGTCCAGGTTTCCCCGCATGCTGTGGAGTTTAAGCGTGTCTTTTCTCCTTGACAGGTTCCCCACCCAGAAGTTAGCCTGATCCGGAGCAGGCCGCAGGAACCGGTCCGGTCCTGGGGGGGGTCCAATCCCCGACCCCGGGGGAAGGGGGGGTCCGGTCTTGGGGGGGTCCAATCCCTGACCTCGGTGGGGGTTCCAATACCTGAGGCCGCGGGGGGGGGTCCGGTCCTGGGGGGGGTCCAATCCCAGACCCCGGGGGGGGGGGGGGTCCAGTCTGGGGGGGTCCAATCCCTGACCCCGGGGGGGGGGGGGGGGGTCCGGTCTTGGGGGGGTCCAATCCCTGACCTCGGGGTGGGGGGGGGGGGTCCGGTCTTGGGGGGGGGTCCAATCCCTGACCTCGGGGAGGGTGTTCCAATACCTGAGGCCGCGGGGGGGTCCGATCCTGGGGGGGGTCCAATCCCAGACCCCGGTGGGGTCCAGTCCTGGGGGGGTCCAATCCCTGACCTCGGGGGGGGGGGGGGTTCCAATACCTGAGGCCGCGGGGGGGGGGGGGGGTCCGGTCCTAGGGCGGGGTCCAATCCGTGACCCCGGGAGGGGGGGGTCCGGTCCTAGGGCGGAGTCCAATCCCTGACCCCGGTGGGGGGTGTGTCCGGTCTTGGGGGTGTCCAATCCCTGACTCCGGGGGGGGGGGTCCGGTCCTGGGGGGTCCAATCCCTGACCCCGGGGGGGGGGGGTCCGGTCCTGGCGGTTCCAATCCCTGACCCCGGGGGGGGTTGTCCGGTCCTAGGGCGGGGTCCAATCCCTGACACCGGGGGGGGGGGGGGGGGTATCCGGTCTTGCGGGGGGGGGTCCAATCCCTGACCCCGGGGGGGGGGGGGGGGGGTCCAATCCCTGACCCCAGGGGGGGGGGGGGGGGGTTCCAGTCCTGGGGGGGTCCAATCCCTGACCCCGGGGGGGGGGGGGGGGTCCGGTCATGGGGGGGTCCAATCCCTGACCCCGAGGAGGGGGGGGGGGCATCCGGTCCTAAGGCGGGGTCCAATCCGTGACCCCGGGGGGGGGGGGGGTCCGGTCCTAGGGCGGAGTCCAATCCCTGACCCCGGTGGGGGGGGGTCCGGTCATGGGGGGGTCCAATCCCTGACCCCGGTGGGGGGGGGGGTCCGGTCCTGGGGGGTCCAATCCCTGACCCTGGGGGGGGGGGGTCCGGTCCTGGGGGGTCCAATCCCTGACCCCGGGGAGGGGGGGGGCGTCCGGTCCTAGGGCAGGGTCCAATCCCTGACCCCGGGGGGGTGGGTCCGGTCCTAGGGCAGGGTCCTATCCCTGACCCCGGGGGGGGGTCCGGTCCTAGGGCAGGGTCCAATCCCTGACCCCGGTGGGGGTGGGTCCGGTCCTAGGGCAGGGTCCAATCCCTGACCCCGGGGGTCCGGTCCTAGGGCAGGGTCCAATCCCTGACCCCGGGGGTCCGGTCCTAGGGCAGGGTCCAATCCCTGACCCCGGGTGTCCAGTCCTAGGGCAGGGTCCAATCCCTGACCCCGGGGGGGTGGGTCCGGTCCTAGGGCAGGGTCCAATCCCTGACCCCGGGGGAGGGGGATCCGGTCCTAGGGCAGGGTCCAATCCCTGACCCCGGGGGGGTGGGTCCGGTCCTAGGGCAGGGTCCAATCCCTGACCCCGGGGGTCCGGTCCTAGGGCAGGGTCCAATCCCTGACCCCGGGGGGGTGGGTCCGGTCCTAGGGCAGGGTCCAATCCCTGACCCCGGGGGTCCGGTCCTAGGGCAGGGTCCAATCCCTGACCCCGGGGGTCCGGTCCTAGGGCAGGGTCCAATCCCTGACCCCGGGGGGGGGGGGTCCGGTCCTAGGGCAGGGTCCAATCCCTGACCCCGGGGATCCGGTCCTAGGGCAGGGTCCAATCCCTGACCCTGGGGGGGGGGGGTGGGTCCGGTCCTAGGGCAGGGTCCAATCCCTGACCCCGGGGGGGGGTCCGGTCCTAGGGCAGGGTCCAATCCCTGACCCCGGGGGTCTTTGTATGGGGGAGCTGGGGTCTGGGGAGCCAGGGGACGCACTCCTGCTCCTCCTGCCCCACAAGCAGTGCTGTAAAGGCACATACCTTCTCCCCGAGGCTGTCCTCGCCTCCCTTCAGCTGCTGAGTTTCCCTAGGCCGAGGCTGGCCAAGGTTAAACCTACAAAGCAGCTTAAATCAGAGGCTACCAGCCTAATTAAAATATTTAATTTGCCAACCCGCCTCATGGTGGCAATCAAGGGGGGAGTGACGGTGATCGAGGGGGAGTGATGGTGATCGGGGGGGAGTGACGGTGTTCGGGGGGGAGAGATAGTGATCTGGGGGGAGTGACGGTGATCGGAGGGAGTGATGGTGATCGGGGGGGAGTGATGGTGATCGGGGGGGGGAGTGACGGTGATCGAGGGGGAGTGATGGTGATCGGGGGGGAGTGATGGTGATCGGGGGGGAGTGATGGTGATCGGGGGGGAGTGACGGTGTTCGGGGGGGAGTGATGGTGATCTGGGGGGAGTGACGGTGATCGGGGGGGAGTGATGGTGATCGGGGGGAGTGATGGTGATCTGGGGGGAGTGATGGTGATCGGGGGGAGTGATGGTGATCGGGGGGAGTGATGGCGATCGGAGGGGGATGTGATCGGGGGGGTGATGGTGATCGGGGGGGGAGTGATGGTGATCGGGGGGGAGTGATGGTGATCGGGGGGGGGAGTGATGGTGATCGGGGGGGGAGTGATGGTGATCTGGGGGGAGTGACGGTGATCGGGAGGGAGTGATGGTGATCGGGGGGGGAGTGACGGTGATCGGGGGGGGAGTGATGGTGATTGGAGGGAGTGATGGTGATCGGGGGGAGTGATGGTGATCGGAGGGAGTGATGGTGATCTGGGGGGAGTGACGGTGATCGGGGGGAGTGATGGTGATCTGGGGGGAGTGACGGTGATCGGGAGGGAGTGATGGTGATCGGGGGGAGTGATGGTGATCGGGGGGGGAGTGACGGTGATCGGGGGGGAGTGATGGTGATTGGGGGGAGTGATGGTGATTGGGGGGAGTGACGGTGATCGGAGGGAGTGATGGTGATCGGGGAGGGAGTGATGTTGATCTGCGGGGGGAGTGATGGTGATCGGGGGGGGGAGTGATGGTGATCGGGGGGGGAGTGATGGTGATCGGGGGGGGGAGTGACGGTGATCGGAGGGAGTGATGGTGATCGGGGGGGGGGGAGTGACGGTGATCGGAGGGAGTGATGGTGATCGGGGGGAGTGATGGTGATCGGGGGGGGAGTGATGGTGATCGGGGGGAGTGATGGTGATCGGGGGGGGAGTGATGTTGATCGGGGGGGGAGTGACGGTGATCGGAGGGAGTGATGGTGATCGGGGGGGGAGTGATGTTGATCGGGGGGGGAGTGACGGTGATCGGAGGGAGTGATGGTGATCGGGGGGAGTGATGGTGATCGGGGGGGGAGTGATGGTGATCGGAGGGAGTGATGTTGATCGGGGGGGGGAGTGACGGTGATCGGGGGGAGTGATGGTGATCGGGGGGGGAGTGATGGTGATCGGGGGGAGTGATGGTGATCGGGGGGAGTGATGGTGATCGGGGGGAGTGATGGTGATCGGGGGGGGAGTGATGGTGATCGGAGGGAGTGATGTTGATCGGGGGGGGAGTGACGGTGATCGGGGGGAGTGATGGTGATCGGGGGGGGAGTGATGGTGATCGGGGGGAGTGATGGTGATCGGGGGGGAGTGACGGTGATCGGAGGGAGTGATGGTGATCGGGGGGAGTGACGGTGATCGGAGGGAGTGATGTTGATCGGGGGGGGAGTGACGGTGATCGGAGGGAGTGATGTTGATCGGGGGGGGAGTGACGGTGATCGGGGGGAGTGATGGTGATCGGGGGGGAGTGATGGTGATCGGGGGGAGTGATGGTGATCGGGGGGGGAGTGACGGTGATCGGGGGGAGTGATGGTGATCGGAGGGAGTGATGGTGATCGGGGGGGGAGTGATGGTGATCGGAGGGAGTGATGGTGATCGGGGGGGGAGTGATGGTGATCGGAGGGAGTGATGTTGATCTGCGGGGGGAGTGATGGTGATCGGGGGGGAGTGACGGTGATCGGAGGGAGTGATGGTGATCGGGGGGGGAGTGATGGTGATCGGGGGGGAGTGATGGTGATCGGGGGGGAGTGATGGTGATCGGACGGAGTGATGGTGATCGGGGGGGGAGTGATGGTGATCGGGGGGGAGTGACGGGGATCGGAGGGAGTGATGGTGATCGGGGGGAGTGACGGTGATCGGAGGGAGTGATGGTGATCGGGGGGGGGAGTGACGGTGATCGGAGGGGGAGTGATGGTGATCGGAGGGAGTGATGGTGATCGGGGGGGGTGATGGTGATCGGAGGGAGTGATGGTGATCGGGGGGGAGTGATGGTGATCGGAGGGAGTGATGGTGATCGGGGGGAGTGATGGTGATCGGAGGGAGTGATGGTGATCGGGGGGGAGTGATGGTGATCGGAGGGAGTGATGGTGATCGGGGGGAGTGATGGTGATCGAGGGGGAGTGATGTTGATCGGGGGGGAGTGATGGTGATCGGGGGAGTGATGGCCTGCAGCGGCCTGCGTGCTTTCAATGTGGGATCAGGTGGATCACTCCTGCTTCTCCCGGCTGATATGGCAAGCAGCAGACTTTATGCTTGTAATGAATGTGCACTTCCTGCTTGCCATACTGGAGCCTTAGGAGGCCGTTTAGCAACTGAAAAATGGGTGCAGCGCGGCCGAATTTCTAGGCCGGTGTAAGCCTTCTACACCGTTTCTCCAGAAATTCCGTGGATCTTTCATCCCCCCACGAAATTCAACCCAAGCATATCTAGGCTTACTTGGAAGCTCAAGCCCATGAATGGCCTTATTAGCAACAACCAGGCTAGGTCTATCACGTAATTCTGCCTTGCATCCGATCAGCCACAATCAGTGCTTTGTTTCTGTGCCACTGGTAATTGTGCAGGGACAAGATTTTCCCTCAAGGCATTGCTGAAATGCACAAAATTAATCACAGTGTCATAAATAGATCTCATTTCACTTTTGGGAGCAGTGCTTATAATAGGTTGCAGTCAGGAGGCAGGGACTGTGATCCAAATTACAGAATCGGTTGGTTATAATTAGGCTTGGCATTTTTTTAAAGTTTTAACTGAATTATTTAATTAAATCCAACTGAACAGGGCATTTCTTTTCATGAACATTTTAACTGATTTATAAAACTGTTATTCTTCTTCCTCCTCTCTTGAGCAAATATGCCAATGGTCACAGTGTTACAAAGAATTACATAGAATATACGGCACAGAAACAGGCCATTCGGCCTAACCAGTCCATGTCGGTGTTTATGCTCCACTCGAGCCTCCTCCCGTCCTTCCTCATCTAAATCTATCAGCATAGCCCTCTATTCCCTTCTCCCTCATATGCTTATCTAGCCTCCCCTTAAATGCATCTATACTATTCGCTTCAACCACTCCCTGTGGTAGCGAGTTCCATATTCTCACCACTCTCTGGGTAAAGAAGTTTCTTCTGAATTCCATATTTGATTTCTTGGTGACTAACTTATATTGATGGCCTCTAGTTTTGCTCTTCCCCACAAGTGGAAACATTCTCTCTGTGTGTACTCTATCAAAACCTTTCATAATTTTAAAGACCTCTATTAGGTCACCCCTCAGCCTTCTCTTTTCAAGAGAAAAGAGACCCAGCCTGTTCATCCTTTCCTGATATGTATATCCTTGCATTTCTGGTATCATCCTTGTAAATCTTTTTTGCACCCTCTCCAGTGCCTCTATATCCTTTATATAATATGGTGACCAGAATTGTATGCAGTACTGCAAGGGTTGTCTAACTGTGGTGCGATACAAGTTTAGCATAACTTCTCTACTTTTCAATTCTATCCCTCTAGAAATAAACCCTAGTGCCTGGTTTGCATTTTTATGGCCTTATTAACCTACATCACTACTTTTAGTGATTTGTGTATTTGTACTCCCAGATCCCTTTGCTCCTCTACCCCATTTAGATTCTTATTTTCTAAGTAAGTGAATAAAGTTAGGTCAGTGAATAAAAACTCATCTCATCTCATCAGAGCACATGGCTCTTCAAAGCACTGCAGCTGTGTGCTTCATTATCTGATCCAGATTGTTTGCAACCTCGACATCCGACTTAACCCTGAGCTGAGCTATCTTCTCCATTACATTGATGGCTTATTTCCACCCCTATAACATTGCCCACCTCTGATCGGCCTCAGCCCATCTATCAATGAAACCCTCATCCATGCCTTTGTGACTTCTAGACTTGACTATTCCAATGCTCTCCTGGCTAGTTTCCCATCCTCCACCCTCCATTAACTTCAGCTCATCCAAAACTTTGTTGCCCATATCCTATCCCACACCAAGTCCTGCTCACCCATCACCCCTGTACTCGTTGACTCACATTGGCTCTCATTTTCCCAGCATGTCAAATTTAAAATTCTTACCCTTGTGTTTAAATCTCGCCATGGTCTCGCCTCTCTCTAACTCTGCAACCTTCTCCAGAGCTGTAATCCTCCATTTCAACTCTCTGTTCCTTTTACTCCAGCCTCTGGTATAACCCTCCTCCCTTCTCCCCATCATTGGAGACTGTTTCTTTAGCCACCCAGGCCCCACATTCTGAAATTCCCTCCCTAAACCCCTCCACCTTTCCAACTCCCTATCCTGCTTTAAGACCCGCCATAAAACCCACTTCCTTTGACCAAGCTTTTCATCACCCTTCCTAATAAATCCTTTGGCTCAGTATCTGTACACCTGAGTGGAGTACCTTGGGACACTTTTCTAAGCTAAAGCTCTATATAAATACAACTAGTTGTCATTGCTGTTATTATTATTGATTCCTGTGACTTCCATAAATTCCTCAAACCACTCGGTTTCTTTTCTTGACAACTTGCTGAGTATTTTCCCCATAATTAAAACAGTGGTTGCCAAGGGATCTGGTAGTCATGGGTCTTGTCATCATGGTTCTGTGGCCAGGTAGCATTTGACTCTCAAATCTACAAAGCAATAGGCTTGACACATTCTTACACTTGATTCATTGTCACCACCCTGTGTCCATATTCCACATCTCTTGTCAGAGACCACTTGAAGTAGAATGGGCAATTAAAACCTTGAAGGAGTCAAACCTCTGTTGTGCTCTACCGACTGAAGAAGGATGGTCTGGAGGTGCCAACAAGAAAGGGGACAACAAACATTTTTACAAAAGGTACTTTTTTGGTTCCAATTTTGTCCCCTCCTCTCCTGTAGGTGCTGAAGCACAACTGCAACAACAACTTGCATTTAACCTCGGAAAGCGATTCCGCAAGTGCCAGCAGCCCTTCAGCACTACAACCAAATTGCCATTCTTGATATGTGAGGCTAGACAGTGAGCTATTCAAGCTTGGAAGGCATCACAATTGAGAGTGACCGTGTCTTCACCCGATGTCCACACACACACACTCTTTCCACAAAACATGGATCTGCTCAGGCAAGGTCACAGTACATATGGTGAGGAATAGTGTCCATCAGTGGAGCACAAGAGTGTTGAGAATGCAGAACTTACTACCACATAGAGTGGTTGAGGCGAATAGCATAGATGCATTTAAGGGGAAGCTAGATAATTACATGAGAGAAAAAGGAAGAGAAGGATATGTTGATAGGGTGAGATGAAGTAGGGTGGGAGGAGGCTCGTGTGGAGCATAAACACCAGGATGGACTTGTTGGGCCGAATGGCCTGTTCCTGTGCTGTAAATTCTATCTAATTCTATATAACTGATAGACTATGGTGCAAATATGAATGAACAGTCCAGCGTTTCAGTGCTGGAAATCTAAAACAAATACAGAAAATGCTGGAAATGCTCAGCAGCCTCTGTGGAGAGAAAGTGGAATGAATGTTTTAGGCCATGAGACAGAAAGGTTTAAATGTGATTTGGTTTGATACGTACAAACCTTCAATTGGCTTAACTTCATGCTTCCCATTTTCTTGAACATAAAGCATTAGCAAGCATTAGGAGTTGTTCCTAAAAATGAAGAGTGTGGAAGATTCTGAAAAAACACACCGCCTTATAAACAACATTGTAAAAATGAAGTGGCCGACAGGAAAATGAAAATGAACATAGACTGTACTCACAGAGCCTTTATATTTTTCCTGCATGGCACGTTGCTTCTCGCACAGGTTCCAGTCAATTTATCCACCTCTTCCACAATGACAAATGGGGTTTCCTCTAAAGTGACGATAGTTAGGTGGCTGTCATCTACCTCCCCATCCGCGAAGGAATTAAATCTTGGCCACACAGGATATTTCAGTGCCAGGCTTTGGTTTTCCCACTTCCCAACCTGGAACATGAAGATATCAAAGTCATTCACATGTTCACTCAGGTTTCCCAGGATAAAGGCAAATGTTAGCAACAACTACTTGCATTTATATAGCGCCTTTAATGTAGTAATACATCCCCAGGCACTTAACAGGAGCGTTATCAAACAAAATTTGCCACCGAGCCACATAAGGAGATATTGAGACAGGTGATCCAAAGGTTGGTCAAAGAGGTAGGTTTTAAGGAGCGTCTAACAGGAGGAGAGAAAGGTAGAGAGGCGGAGAGGTTTAGGGAAGGAATTCCAGAGCTTAGGGCCTAGGCATCTGAAGACACAGCCGCCAATGGTGGAGCGATGAAAATCAGGAAATGTGCAAGAGGCCAGAATTGGAGGAGTACAGAGATCTTGGAGGGTTTCGTTGCTGGAGGAGATTCCCGAGATTGGGAGGGGCGTGGCCATTGAGTTCAAGAATGCTAATGTGGAATGCATCCTTATACAATGTAAATTTTTTGTTATACCCTATCTGCACTATTTGGGTCTTCACCGAGTTGAGATTGTACCTGTGAGTAGTCGCCACCCCCTCCCCCCCCCGCCCCCTGCCCCCTTCCCCCCACCCCCTGCACCCCCCCGCCCCCGCAACATCTCATGTATGTTGATTTCAGCTGGAATTCCTGGCCTTCTGGGGCACAAGATCCATCCCTGGCCACGTGGGTGTCCGCCATTGACACGCCAATGAAGGGACCTCCCTCTGACCCCCGCTAACTTTGGTGGAATCAGCAGTGGAGCACAATGGGGGTGAGTTACTGTGGAGTTTTCCCGCTTGTCCGCAGATAGATCGGTGGAAGAGCCGTGGAAAACCCATAAACACAAGGTAAACACTCCCAATAGCAGCAGAACATACATGCAATGAAGCACATGCTTCAGCAAGCAGCACTTTTACCTCGTAATTCAGACCGTCGACACTAGGGATTAGCCTCGTGGCTCTTCTCTGCACTGGCTCCAGCAACTAGAACTGGACACAGCACTCAAGTTGGGCCTGACCAGAGCACTGTACAGTTTGATCACGGCTTCCGCTGACTTGTATTCTACTACTTCTATTATCATTGTTGAATGCTGCTCTGCCCTAGTTGGACATGTTGAGCATCTGCCACCCAACATAACTTCTCTAACATTGTTTTCTACCCTTCAGCCAGTTTCCTATCCATTCCCAAGGTTCACCTGGAATCCCCCCAGCTTTGAGCCTTTTGTGTGGAACTTTGGCAAATGCCTTTTGGAAGTCTAGGTACATCACGCTGTAAGGCTTTCCAGACTCCATTTGGATAGCCACTTCCTCAAAGAGGCCAAGGAGGTTGGTCAGGCAGGATCTTGCCCTTCTGAATCCATGTTGGCTGCCGTTTACCAAGTTATTACCGTACAGATAAACCTCAAGTTTACTTCTGATAATCAATTATTCTGCACGGAAGTGAAAGAAGAGGAATGGGTAAGTCGTTGCCTCTGCCTATTTTGTCACCCTTTTTGAAAATAGGCACCACACTAGAATTACAGAGAATTACAGAGAAGGTACAACACAGAAACAGGCCAATTGGCCCAACTGGTCCATGCCGGTGTTTATGCTCCACACGAGCTTCCTCCCACCCGCACTTCATCAAATTCTATCAGCATAACCTTCTATTCCTTTCTCCCTCGTGTGTTTATCTAGCTTCTCCTTAAATGCATCTATGCTATTCGCCTCAACTACTCCTTGTGGTAGCGAGTTCCACATTCGAACCACTCTGGGTAAAGAAGTTAGCCTCTTTCCAATTTACTGGTGCTTTCACAGTATTCAGTGACTCCCTCGTAATGATTAAGAAACGCCTTACAAATGTCTTCCCTAGTCTCACTCAGCGCTCTGGAATAAATACCACCGGTGCAGGCACGATGGGCCGAATGGCTTCCTTCTGTGCTGTATCATTCTATGATTATATTACTGGGGATTTATTTGATTAGCGACCTTTCAGCCTGATGTAATTTACTGAAATGTTTGGTGGCTAATAAATTAAGTTTAAGCCTTTTTTCAGTCCTTTCTACAGCTGAGAGTTGATAGAGATCATAATTTTTAAGCTTCAACGTAACTCACTTTTTTGCTGCATTTGCATCAGCTGAACAGCTACCTCAACGACTTCCAATATGGCTGCTTGCAGCCTTTTCCAATCTTCTCTGACTTTTGCACAGAAACATGACTTTTCTGCTCTTTACATCACCAAGCAGAATTGCTAGGCTGTATTTCCAAACAAGAACCTTTTATTTGTAAAAGCCTTTGTGGCTCAGGCGTTCTATCTCAGCATTTAAAGAGGTATGGGCTAACCCAAGGACTGTTGACATAGATTTGTAGAAGTCAGGTTATGCTCGACTAATTTAATTTTAAGGAAGCGCACAGACTAAGGAATGGAGTGAATGTGGTATACTTGGGCTTTGAAAAGCACCTGAGAAAGGGCCACATAAGAGATTTGTGAAAATGAAAGCCCACAATATTAAAGAGGTAAATAGTAAAAGCTTATTTCCACTTTTTGTCGAAATCATAACATGGGAGCATAAATTTAGGAACACCAGACACATAAAGGAGTAGTTAGAATATAGAATGCATGACCTCCGGGGGCTATTGAAGCCAAATCGATCATTAAATAAAGGCTGCAAGAAGCAACATTTTAGGGGACATTACACAAGAAGAAAAGTAATATAGGGAAAAGGCAGGGTACTGGGATCAAAGCCAGTAGTTCTGGTGTGAAGCTAACACTGGCACAATTGGGGACTGGACTGAGTGGCCTGTCTGTGCTGAAAACCTCTTAAGATTTTATAAGTTTCTACAGTAGCTAGTACTAAATACATATATCATAGAATGATACAGCACAGATGGAGGCAATTCAGCCCATCGTGCCTGTGCCGGCTCTTTGAAAGAGCTGTCCAATTAGTCCCCCTCCCCTGCTCTTTCCCCATTGCATTCAATATTGGGCAGATTCAACAGCAAGATGTCTAGGTTGGCATCTGGTGTATAGAGAACATATCACATTAGCCTTGGCTCAGTGGTAGCACTCTCGCCTTAGTCAGAACGTTGTGGGTTCAAGACCCACTCCAGGGGTTGAGCACATCATCTAGGTGGACACATCAGCTCATTACTGAGGTGGGGGGCGTACCGATTAGTTAGAGGTGCCTTCTGTCAAATGAGATGTTAAACCAAAGTCCTGCCTGCCTTCTCAGGTAGGCATAAAAGTTCCCATGCACTATATATGTACATGGGTGCACATAATCGATCAGTCAGCAAGACCTGGACAATATTCAGGCTTGAGCTGATGAGTGGCAAGTAACATTTGCGTTACATAATTGCCAGTCAATGACCATCTCCAACAAGAGAGTGTCTAGCTACCTTCCCTTGACATTCAACGGCATTACCATCACCAAATACCTCACCATCAACATCTTAGGGGTCACCACTGACCAGAAACTTATGGACCAGCATATAAATACTGTGGCTACAAAAGTAGATCAGAGGCTGGGTATTCTACAGCATGTGACTCACCTCCTGACTCCCCAAAGTCTTTCCACCATCTACAAGGCACAAGTCAGGAGTCTGATAGAATACTCCTCACTTGCCTAGATGAGTGCAGCTCCAACAACACTCAAGGAGCTTGATACCATCCAGGACAAAGCAGCCCACTTGATTGGCACCCCATCTGCCACTTTAAATATTCACTCCCTCCACCACTGGTGCACCGTGGCTGCAGTGTGTACCATCTACAAGATGCACTGCAGCAATTCGCCAAGGCTTCTTCGGCAGCACCTCCCAAACCTGCGACCTCTACCACCTAAAAGGACAAGAGCAGCAGGCACATGGGAACACCACCACCTCCAAGTTCCCCTCCAAGTCACACACCATCCTGACTTGGAAATATATCACCGTTCCTTCGTCACTGGGTCAAAATCCTGGAACTCCCTCCGTAACAGCACTGTGGGAGTACCTTCACCACAAGGACTGCAGCCATTCGAGGCGACGGCTCACCACCACCTTCTCAAGGGCTATTAGGGATTGGCAATAACGCCCACATCCCATGAATACATTTTTTAAAAGTGGTACACCAGATGATGTAGTTGTAGATCTAAGATAGCTGTTAGTTGCTTCAGCATAGATATTCACCTTGCTATACTTCCAGAATTGTCCATACCCTCTGTTGCTTTTACTCATACAACTGAGTCCAGATAAATACTTTGCCAATAAATGTTATACTTGGATCAAGGCCGCTACAGACTGCAGTTAAAAATAACCAATTTGCTCATGTTTGCAGACAGTTCACACATTAAATCAATAACTCAACCGAAGCAAAAGCAGAAAACAATACATTGTATATGTATTATTAAATTGTGTCTGAGCGCGTTCCTGTCTGCACCATTTGTCATGTCTTTGCCACATCTATTGGGGGAGAAATCAAGCGCTCCACTTCATTCCTGGAGCACTAAAGGACACAGGCGGGGCAGCAGTGGTGCAGCGCTGCACAATGTCCCGTGCAGCGCTACTGCGATCCAAGGACCCTTCCCTCCCTTAAAGGGAAGGGCCATCGCTGCAGGCTCTGCATTGGGACCAGTTAGCTGGTCCCAGACAGCGGCCACGATCCGTCCCGATCAGCCCCATGCGCTCCAGCAGAGTGCCGGGCTGATCGATTGCGGCCCAGGAGAATTGAAAAAAATTGAAAAAAACCATTTTAGAAACGTTCCTACTTACCTCGACAACCTCCCCTTTAACTTCCGCCCCCGAAGTGCCTGATCTCCTGTACAACGCCTCCTGCAGCTGTCGGTGTTTTCGCCCGGCGATGCTGCAGGGGACAGAACTGAAGTTCGGGTCCAGGATGCTACCGGGGCGATACGCACGGCAATGGTGTCACTGGCGCAGGAGATCGTGGCGCAAAGTGTTACAGCCGCGGCGAACCTCCCGGCCAAGTCGTTCACCTCGCCACGCCCAGACGGTAAGTCATTAGCGCCCCGTTATCACCCCCGGGGGCACTAACGGGAGGTGCTAACCCACCGAATTTCTCCCCCATTGTGCCCAGTTTTTCCCATTCTAATCTTTTATGTCCACATTTATATTGGCCCAGAAATTGATCTCGCTCTGTTCCCGCGGGGGTAAGGAGCAGACGCGATCTCTCACTCCGCGTTGGCTTTTTCAGATCCAGCTCGCACGAACTTGATGTTCCAGACATCAGCTGGGCAGTGCTTGCGTATCCCACCGGCGTAGTGAATTCGTGCGAGCTGTGGGATCACGTGACTCAGTTAGAGCCAATGGCAGCACACCATCTTCCATTCATAAGTTTCACATACGTGCTGTGAAAGCTATGAATCTTACACCCCCCCAAAATAACAGCTAAACCTCAATTAAATTTAAAAAAAAAACCATCACATTAATAAAATAAGTATAGTTAAATAAATTAACCATTTTAAATAAAAAATAAAATTTTTGAAAATTTTTTAAATCTTTTAAAAAGTTATAAAAATAAACTTACCTGTCTTTAAAGTCTCTAAAAAAGATATACCTGTTAAAAAAAAATCAAAAAAATACTTAATTCACTACTTACCTTGTTAAAAGTGGGTCTTACTCCTCCTTTTTCCATTTCTAAAATCTTCCGTACTTACCTGCGCGTCCAAAGCACTAAGTGCACAGCGTGCGCGCAGCCTGTAGCGCGCACGCGATGCACCGAGGAACCGCCCCCTTTTCCAAAGACCAAGTGCCGGTTTTCAGCGCATGCGCAGGGCATGCAGAAAACCGGCAATTGGAGAGAGAATACGCGAGAGTACGCGCAGCGGGATGAATTTTTGGACCATTAAGTTTCACCTATGTTGCTGTTGCTCCCCATCAGCCAATCGTCATCTTCTGCATGACCAGTGCACGACCAGCGCGCTCTTTCTTGGGGTGTGAATGGCATCCCCAGCACGCCGGATGCGTCCTGATGAGACAAGTGGGCCAATTTTACATGGTCCTCTTGCTCACCAGTTTCGGCGTGGCGGTTCCAGTTTGCTGCTGGGTTTGTGCCTGAACGAATTGCTAGGCCATTATGTTGATATTCTCAAAATGATTTCCCCTCACAATTAAGTTGGCTTGAAACGTTGAAATCTGCCATTTGTTGCTTTCATTTTTGATTAATTTTTTGTTTCATCACTGCAGCTTATAATATAGATTTAACACGTTGTACTTATCTACCATATAGTTCTAGCACCTTACTTGCCGGCCTTTGTGCTTCCCGCAATCGTCATTGACACTGCTCAGCAGTGGAAACGTGGATTGCCTCAGTGCAAGAATGCAACCTTCTCCTTAGAGTACACTTGCTTTCAACTTACATGGTCTTGTTACTCGGCATGCGACTACCTAGGTTGGCTTCCACTGTGTCACTCTCAAACTTGAATGGTATATATATCTTTTTTGTAGATTTTAAAGCCCTGAATTTAACATGGGGCAGGAGTCGTGCGGGCACGGGCCAAGGCGGGGTGCAACCCATCCCAACCATGGCAGCACGAGGCCTGGGAGATTTTAACTTCCAGGCCACATCTGCGTAGGCCCCAAAACCGGTGGGAAGCAGCAGCTGGTCGGCTGGCAGAAGCAGAATGTCGGGAGGGCAGGAGGCCGCCATTGGGGACTAAAGGGACGGAGCCTGGCACTCAGGTAAGTGGCTGGGAAGGTGTCCGAGAGTGGCCACGCGGTCAGATAGATGGGAGTGGGGGAAGCCTGGGCACAGGAGGCCTAAACTTCCCTTGTGGGGCACAGAGAAGGCACACCAGTTCCTCCTATCCCCACGAGGAAAGCTTAAGGAAAATCACTTACCTTTTTTGGGCTTGTTCTGGCCCATTCTTCTCTTCCCCTTCGGCCTGGCAGGGAAGCAAGAGCGGCTTCCGCACGCAGGCCTCCGGTTAAATTTGACGTTGAGCCCCGAAGCATAATTAAAGAAGGAACCCGCTGGCATTTGCAGGACTTGCCTCTCGCCTGCTCAGAAGAGCAGTTTAAATCGGAACCAGTGTCAAACCATCGGGACCTTGGTGGGTAAGTCCCACGGGCAATTTGAACTGACCGCGTACCTGGTTTCCACCAGGCGGACAGGGCTAAAATTAGCACTTAAATTTCTGATCGACTGCTTCTGAAGTAAAGAAAGAAAGAACTTGCATTTAAATAGCGTCCCTTGAGACCTCAGGGCATCCAATGCAGTTTACTGTACTTTTGAAGTGTAGTTACTGTTGTAATGTAGGAAACGCGGCAGCCAATCTGCGCACAGCAAGGTCCCATAAACAGCAATGTGATAATGGCCAGATAATCTGTTTTTTTAGTGATGTTGGTTGAGGGATAAATATTGGCCAGGACACTGGGGAGAACTCCCCTGCTCTTCTTCAAAATAGTGCCACCTGAGAGAGCAGACGTTTAATGTCTCATCCAAAAGACGGCACCTCTGACCGTGCAGCACTCCCTCAGCACTGCACTGGAGTGTCAGCCTAGATTTTGTACTCAAGTCTCTGGAGTGGGACTCTCAACCCAGCAACCTTCTGGCTCAGAGGCGAGTGTGCTACCCACTGAGCCATGGCTGAGTGATTTTGTAACTGCACTGTTCTGCTTGTAATAACGATACATCATTTTACTTTCAGCCCTCTGGCCTGTGTTGGGCATCTTCTCAAAGTGCATATATTTACTTTAAAAGTTTAATTTCTCTCCCCAACTTCCTGTCCTTCCCCTCATCTCAGGTTTCCCCTTCCTCCTCCTCTCCCTTCTTGCCCTCTTCCCCCTTTAACCTCTCTCTTTCCCCCCTTTTCCCTCCCCCTCCCCTTTCTTCCTCCCCTCTCCCTTTTCACTCCCCCTTTCCACCTTTACTTCTGCCCCTCCTCCCTGCTCTCCCATTGTACCCTCTTGCCCTTTTCCCTCTCCTTTTGTCCCCTTCCCCCTTCCTCCTCCCCATCTCCCTTTCCCCTCCCCCTTTCTCCCTTCACTGCTGTCCTTCCTCCTTAACATCTTTTTGATATCTTTATTTTAAAATTTTAACTTCTTTCCTCTCCTCCTCCCCCTAAGCCTCCTCCCTGCATCTCTTCTCCCCTCCCCCTCTGCCCTCTGTAAATACAAAAATTAGAACATTGAAATGGGGACTGAATTACATCTGCGCACCATGGCCCAGATATCCCTCACCGTCTCACTCACCATGACCCAGTTATCCCTCACCGTCTCACTCACCACGGCCCAGTTATCCCTCACCATCTCACTCACCATGGTCCAGTTATCCCTCACCGTCTCACTCACCATGGTCCAGTTATCCCTCACCGTCTCACTCACCACGGCCCAGATATCCCTCACTGTCTCACTCACCATGGTCCAGTTATCCCTCACCGTCTCACTCACCACGGTCCAGTTATCCCTCACCGTCTCACTCACCACGGCCCAGTTATCCCTCACCGTCTCACTCAGCACGGCCCAGTTATCCCTCACCGTCTCACTCACCACGGCCCAGTTATCCCTCACCGTCTCACTCACCACGGCCCAGTTATCCCTCACCGTCTCACTCACCATGGCCCAGTTATCCCTCACCGTCTCACTCACCATGGCCCAGTTATCCCTCACCGTCTCACTCACCATGGTCCAGTTATCCTTCACCCTCTAGCCCCATTCTAGCTGAAGACCACATTTGATTTCTTGACTCCCCAAGTGCAATCCCACAGGAGATCAACTAGTAATATATAAAAAAATCTTGGAGGAGAAATTCGGTGTAGCCCCATTTGGGGCGCTAGAACTTTAAAAGTTGAAAAATGAGTGCCAGGCGCTAATCATTCTTGCCTCCCGCAAAATAATAAGTGTTGCGCTAACTGAAAAGCATTCATTTTAATGACCGCTCCCGAAGCGGCCAGCTGAGTTCACAACGCCTCCTCTTGCTGGCGTTGTCAGCGCGAGGCGATACAGCAGGGGGCGAGAGTCAATTTTCCATCTGGGGCGATAACGGGGCGCTGCGCACTTTATGACGTCACGATCTGCGAGGCACTAGAGGCCCAGGCGCTAAACCAGCACTGAAGTCCGCGAGCGTCGCTGCATTCGCCGCGCCCGGGCACTAACCCCTTAGCACCCTGTTAGCGCTCCCGCGAGGTGCTAACATATCAAATTTCACGGCCAAGATGTCGGTCTTCACTGTCAATGTTTCCAAATATAATTCCCTGCAACATTTATAACTGCCGCTAATGTGTAATCCTATAGTGGCGAGTACTTTGTGTTGTGGTCGCAGCAACTACAGTTCGAATCCGAGTCACGGCATAGCTTGTTTTACCTCTTTATAGAAGGATATGCTGATAGGATCAGATAAAGTAGGGTGAGAGGAGGTTCATGTGGAGCATAAACACCGACAGAGACCAGATAGGCCGAATGGCCTGTCTCTGTGCTGTAAATTCTATGTAATTCTATGTAATGGAAAATGTGAAGCTTATGAGGCTGTCACTGCACTCCCCCGCCCCCCCCCCCCCACCACCGCCTCCCCCCCCCACCCCGCCCCCTCGGCACTTCCATCTCCCATCAGAAATCCACTGCATTTTGCCTTCTGTACTAATCCATTGGGCCTCCATTTTTGCTTAGCAGGGGCTCGGGGGCAAAAACCTTGCTCAGTGGGGGATGGAGTAACAACATTGCTCAGTACGAATACTACTCAGTGGTGGTGTGGGGTTAGGGGCTGAAATCACGCCCAGAAGGGGAGTGGTATTCAGGGATGGCATTGTGCTCACTGGGAGTGGGTGGGTCAAATCATTTGCTCAGTAAGAGGTTCTTCCTGGTCATTTGATCAGTCCATCGATTCCCAGTAGCATAAATTTTATCTGAAAGGTTGGTGCTTGGATTTCCCAAGTGTTTATTGAGGGGCTGTCACATAACATCAGGTGCATCCCCTTGCACTCAATTGGTTGCATAACATTATGTTTACAGCACCTCGTACAGGTGCAATATCGTTAAAATCTTCAGAGCACTCACTATTTTTAATATGTAATATATAAATGTGACAGTGTAATAATGTGCATTGTTGCCTAGAAATAATATTGCATCTGTTGACTGGCTGTAGTTAGTGAGCCGAGAAGTAATGTTTTCTGCTTGAATTAGAAGTTCTTATTAATGCATTATGCTTTGAGCAGGAATCCGGTACAATGGCAGTGAACTGGAAGGGGTTTGGATAATGGAATTCTTACAATGTGACTGAACAGAAAGAGTTGGAAGAGTGTAAATCTATCTCCTATAAATGAATTGGAAGGTGTTTCGAAGACCGTAGCATTCTATTATGGTGATTGATTTGGTCAGTAGCTCAAATTATCACTAAATCCAACTGATCCGTAGAGCAGCAGGTAGCAATCCCAATGTGTACTGCTCCCTTGATCCATGATGTGTACTGAGCAGTGCTCAGCTGATTCAATAGCTATAGATCCAAAGGTATTTTAGTGCTTTGATTCTATTACATTCATTGAACTCAACCCAAAACTGGCATTCTGTGTGGAGCACTGCTCAGCTGTTTAATGTACGGAGTGATTTTTTGCACTGCATTTTTGACTCTCTCTGCACGTGCGCGCCCGTTTGGTACTGTGCATGCGCACTCGAACCTATCGTGCACGCACAGTACCCAACGGTGCAGTGGCTGCGACCTGCACTGCCACGCTTTCTTCGGTTCCATGCGGAGAAGGTCAGGGGATCGGATGGGTGGGGGGGGAAAGAGGGGATCGAAGGGAGTGGGAAGAGGGGATCGAAGGGGGGAGAGAGGATCAAAGGGGGGGAGAGTGGATCTAAGGTGTGAGAGAGGAGCGGGGATCGAAGTGGGAGAGAGGAGAGGTGATCGAAGGGGGAGAGAGGAGAGGTGATCGAAGGGGGAGAGAGGAGAGGGGATCGAAGGGGGAGAAGAGAGAGGAGAGGGGATCGAAGGAGGGAGAGAGGATCGAAGGGGGAGGGGGAGAGAGGAGAGGGAATTGAAGGAGGAGAAGGGATCGAAGGGGAGAGAGAGAGGAGAGGGGATCAATGGAGGAGCGAGGAGAGGGATCGAAGGGGGGAGAGGAGAAGGGATGAAAGGGGAGAGAGGAGAAGGGATCGAAGGGGGAGTGAGATGAGGTGATCGAGGGGGGGAGAGGAGCTTGGAGAGGGGGTAGCTTGGAGAGAGAGGAGCTTGGAGGGGGGAGAAGGTCAGGAACTCGGGGGCAAGAAGGTCAGGAACTTGTGGGTGGGGGGGAGCACGGTGAGAACAGTGGGGAGGGGGGAAGAACGTGATCCAGGTCCAAAGGAGGGGTGGGGGAAAAAGCAAGAACGTGATCCAGATGGGAAGATAGGTCACGTTCTCCCGCAATAAATAAAAGAATTAAAAAAATTAGAGTATATTCAGTGTTGGTCCTACAACAAGCATAACATTACATTTATGTGTTATTTGCTGGACTCGTCTATTCCAATGTTCTCCTGGCCAGCCTCCCATCTTCCACCTTCAATGAATTTGAGCTCATCCAAAACTCTACTGCACGTATCCTAACATGCGGCAAGTCCCATTCACTCATCACCCCTGCGCAGCTGTCTGGAGGTCCGGCGCAGCCCGTTAAAAAAAAAATTAGGGGGAACATTGTCCATCAACTCCTTGATTTTAAAATTCTCATCCTCATGTTAAAATTCCTCCATGGCCTCACCCCTTCCTATCTGATCTCGGCAGTGTGAGTGCTCCTAACCCAGGAGGGTGAGCCCTGTCTGCTCTCTGAAAGCAATAGTGTTAGCACTGTGAGATCTGGAGCCTAGCTGTAACAATGAATGGATCAAATTATACATTGCAAAGATCTTGATTACTCAGGCAGGCGGAATCTAATTACACATTCCAGACAAACTGCTGGGTGTGTCTTGTCCTCCAAAGGGATCAATCAAAAATCTGCTCTTGTCCTCCAAGGGGACCAATCAGAACATTGGTGTTGCAAATAGTTACAGCCTTTAATGTATTAGTGAGTGCTGAGCAGCAATGTATCTTTAAATCATCCTCAGAATCCAGTTAACCAGTTAAGAACAATTAGCAGTCTATTAATAATGTCCCAATCCGTTGATATGATAGATTGTGCAGATTACTTGTGTTACAACAAAGGCAATTGTTTTCCAACAATGGGGTACTGTGATCACTGCAACCTAAGTACACTGGTCACTATAAATGGTTGGTATAATATAGTATTCAGCTGGGTGTAGTTTTGGAATGCAAATTTTGATTATTATTAGTAAATGATCATTACAAGCAATGATCCATATAACAGGATTCCACTGTACTGTAATTTAACACAGTGAGAGTCTGCAGAAAGAAAGAAAGACTTATATTTATACAGCGCCTTTCACGACCGCAAGACATCCCAAAGCGCTTTACAGCCAATGAAGTACTTTTGAAGTGTAGTCACTGTTGTAATGTTGGAAAGGCGGCAACCAATTTGCCACAGCAAGCTCCCACAAACAGCAATATGATAATGAGCAGATAATCTGTTTTTTTTGTGATTTTGATTGAGAGATAAATATTGACCAGGGCACCAGGGATAACTCTCCTGCTCTTCTTCGAAATAGTGCCATAGGATCTTTTACGTCCACCTGAGAGAGCAGACAGGGCCTCGGTTTAATGTCTCATATGAAAGACGGCACCTCCAACAGTGTAGCACTCCCTCAGTACTGCACTAGAGTGTCAGCCGAGATTTATGTGATCAAATCTCGGGAGTGGGACTTGAACCCACAATCTTCTTGACTCAGAGGCGAGAGTGCTAACAACTGAGCCACGGCTGATACTACAAAAGGGTTAGAATAGTGGACATTCATACAGTGGATGTGATTGTAAAGGATTTAGTACATTGGAAATATGTATATAGTGTAATAGGAATAGGAAGAAGGTTCGATACATTGGTTGCTGCAATTGGATCAGGCGTGGGAAGTCTATTGTACTACATTAATTATTGGCTAAATGCAACAGAGGAGTACAACTTTGGGTCATATTCCATGACTACACAGTGAGCTTCCGCTCTTGAGCAGGTCAGAAGAATATAGCAAAACAAAGCCAAGCACTCTCTTGAGGTAAGAAAAGAAACCTCTTGAAATTGATCTTCAGCAATAGCGTAATTAAAGTTACCTGAAGTCAATGGAAAAGAAAATTGAACGAGGTGTAAAATGGGCTGCCGATTCTTTATCACCCATTTAGCGCGACCACCAAAGACCAATCTCCCTCCCAGTGCGTCATGCAGATCCCTAATATCCAGTTACAAATAGCAGCGTAGACAGGGGCACCGCAACAAGCTGGAGAACAATGTGATATATCCAGAGAGCAAAAGGAAAGAATAAAACAAACTGGGTAAGGGTACATTTAAACATATTTGCAAATCATCAACTATAGCATTGTACACATATTGACCTAAAGCATCATGTGTAGTGCTAAATCATTAGTCATATACACAACAAAGAGAATTTATGCAAGCTTCACAAGCAGCAAGAAAATACAATCAAATGATAGATCTAGATATAGAACAATAAGTATTTTAACTCGCTCCAAATCCCATTCACTCATCACCCCTGTGCTTGCTGACCTGCCCTGGCTCCCGGCCCAACAACGCCTAATTTTTTAAATCCTCATCCCAGTTTTCAAATCCCTCCATGGCCTTGCCCCTCCATATCTCTGTAACCTCCTCCAGCCCTACAAGCCTTCGAGATCTCTGCGCTCCTCCAATTTTGGCCACTTGCACATCCCCGATTTTAATCACTCCACCATTGGCGGCCGTGCTTTCAGCTGCCTGGGCCCTAAGCTCTGGCATTCCCTCCCTAAACCTCTCCGCCTCTCTACCTGTCTCTCCTCCTTTAAGATGCTCCTTAAAACCTACTTCTTTGACCAAGCTTGTGGTCATCTGTCCTGATATCTCCTTCTGTGGCTCGGTGTCAAAAATGCTTTTATTGATATTGCTCTTGTTAAGCGCCTTGGAACGTTTTACTGCATTAAATATGCTATATAAATGTAAATTATTGTTGTTATTGTTGTTAAGGTGGAGATCTAAATACACTCAACCAACTAACTGCAGAACAGTGGAGCACCACTTACCCAAACGTAAGATACTGGAGGAGGATCAGTTCTGTGATTTGGCGTGTGAAATGTGTAGAAGACATATCAAAAAACAGAGGTTCCTGGATCCAGGCAATCATTTAGCAACAAAAAAGAAATATTTTTATGCTTAGCAAGGTGAGCGGTGACAGTGATGCAAAAGGAAATAAAATATCCTACTTTTCATCCACTGACATCACAGAATAGAATCATAGACGATAGGAGCAGGAGTAGGCCATTTGGCCCCTCGAGCCTGCTCCGCCATTCAATGAGATCATGGCTGATCATCCAAATTCAGTACCCTGTCCCTGCTTTCTCTCCATATCCCTTGATCCCTTTAGCCTTAAGAAATATATCTAACTCCTTCTTGAATATATTTAATGAGTTGTCCTCAACTGCCTTCTGTGGTAGAGAATTCCACAGGTTCACCACTCTTTGGGTGAAGAAATTCCTCCTCATCTCTGTCCTAAATGGCTTACCCCTTATCCTTAGACTGTGACCCCTGGTTCTGGACTCCCCGGCCATCGGGAACATCCTTCCTGTATCTAGTCTGTCTAGTCCTGTTAGAATTTTATAAGTTTCAATGAGATCCCCTCTCATTCTTCTAAACTCCAGTGAGTATAAGTCCAATCGACCCAATCTCTCCTCATACGTCATTCCTGCCATCCCAGGTATCAGTCTGGTGAATCTTCGCTGCACTCCCTCCATGGCAAGAACATCCTTCCTCAGATAAGGCGACCAAAACTGCACACAATACTCAAGATGTGGTCTCACCAAGGCTCTGTACAACTGCAGCAAGTCATCCTTGTTCCTGTACTCGAACCCTCTCGCTACGAAGGCCAACATACCATTTGCCTTCTTAACCGCCTGCTGCACCTGCATGCTTACCTTCAGCGACTGGTCCAGAAGGACACCCAGGTCTCGTTGCACTTCCCCTTCTCCCAATCTATTGCCGTTCAGATAATAATCTGCCTTCCTGTTTTTGCCACCAAAGTGGATAACCTCGCATTTATCCACATTGTACTGCATTTGCCATGCATCTGCCCAATCACCCAACCTATCCAAATCATACTGGAGTTTCTCGGCATCCTCCTCACAGCACACACGCCCACCCAGCTTTGTGTCGTCTGCAAACTTGGAGATATTACATCTAGTTCCCTCGTCTAGATCATTAATATATATTGTGAATAGCTGGGGTCCTCGGACCAATCCCTGCGGTACCCCACTAGTCACTGCCTGCCACTCGGAAAAAGTCCCATTTATTCCAACTCTTTGCTTCCTGTCTGCCAACCAGTTCTCTATCCAAGTCAGTACCCTGCCCCCATCCCATGTGCCTTAACTTTACACGCTAATCTCTTATGCGGGACCTTATCGAAAGCCTTCTGAAAGTCCAAATACACCACATCCATTGGTTCTCCCTTATCTATTTTACCAGTTACATCCTCAAAAAATTCCAGTAGATTAGTCAAGCACGATTTACCTTTTGTAAATCCATGTTGACTTTGACTGATCCTGGTCATGATGCGGAGATGCCGGTGTTGGACTGGGGTGGACAAAAATGAGAAGTCGCACAACACCAGGTTATAGTCCAACAGTTTTATTTGAAATCACAAGCTTTCGGAGCTATCGATCGTCCCAGTCGGGGAACACTTCAGCAGTCAAGGACATTCAGCCTCGGATCTGCGGGTAAGCGTTCTCCAAGGTGGACTTAGAAACACACGACAACGCAAAATCATCGAGCAGAAACTGATAGCCAAGTTCCGCACTCATGAGGACGGCCTAAACCGGGATCTTGGGTTTATGTCACGATACATGACGTGATCCAGACTCGAGTCGTCGTTGGCTTGTTAACAGATGTGATTCCCAGTAAAAAAGTAAAAATTTTAAAGTTTATCGTTTCCCATACTGCGGCTTTTGACACATTGGACCCCCTGTGGATCCACCTCATTGTCTCAGTTGTATCTTGCTATGTCTTTGATGTGACCTGATTGCCTTTTGTCACACCTCGGCAGATAAACAGTCAGGGTGATTTAAATGTAGTCGTCTGCTTTTGTAAGTAACACATGCATTGTTCTCTATCTATATATGCTTTGGCGATTCTGTATCTCTTTACTTCACCTGAGGAAGGGGCGATCGATAGCTCCGAAAGCTTGTGATTTCAAATAAAACTGTTGGACTATAACCTGGTGTTGTGCGACTTCTCATTTTTGACCGATCCTGTCACTGTTTTCCAAGTGCTCTGCTATTACATCTTTTATAATGGACTCTAGCATTTTCCCCACTACCGATGTCAGGCTTACCGGTCTATAATTCCCCATTTTCTCTCTACCACCCTTTTTGAATAGTGGGGTAACATTAGCTACCCTCCAATCCATGGGAACTGTTCCAGAGTCGATAGAATTTTGGAAGATGACCAGTAATGCATCTACTATTTCTAGGGCCACTTCCTTAAGTACCCTAGGATGTAGATTATCAGGCCCTGGGGATTTATCGGCCTTCAATCCCGTCAATTTCCCTAACATCATTTCCCTACAAATACTGATTTGTTTCAGTTCCTCCCTCTCATTAGATCCTATGTTCCCCGAGATCTCTGGGTGGTTATTTGTGTCCTCCTTTGTGAAGACAGAACCAAAGTATGTATTTAATTGGTCTGCCATTTCTTTGTTCCCCATTATAAATTCCCCTGATTCTGACTGCAAGGGACCTACGCTTGACTTCACCAATCTTTTTCTCTTCACATCTCTATAGAAGCTTTTACAGTCAGTTTTTATGTTGCCTGCAAGCTTACTCTCATACTCTATTTTCCCCCTCTTAATTAATCCCTTTGTCCTCCTTTGCTGAATCCTAAACTGCTCCCAATCCTCAGGTTTGCTGATTTTTCTGGCCAATTTATATGTCCTCTCCTTGGATCTTATGCTATCCCTACTTTCCCTTGTTAGCCACGGTTGAGTCACCTTTTTTGTTTTATTTTTATGCCAAACAGGGATGAACAAATTCTGTAGTTCATCCATGCAATCTTTAAATGTTTGCCATTGCCTATCCACCGTCAACCCTTTGAGTAACATTCCCCAATCAATCCTACCCAATTCGCGCCTCATACCATCGTAGTTTCCTTTATTTAAATTCAGAACCCTCGTCTCTGAGTCAAATACTTCACTCTCCATCTTAATGAGGAATTCTATCATATTATGATCACTCCACCCCAAGGGGCCTCGCACAACAAGATTGCTAATTATTCCTTTCTCATTACATAATACCCAGTCTAAGATGGCCTGATCTCTAGTTGGTTCCTCGATATATTGTTCCAGGAAACCATCCCGTATACACTCCAGGAATTCCTCCTACACAGTATTGTTACTAATTTGGTTAGCCCAATCTATATGTAGATTAAAGTCACCCATGATAACTGCAGTGCCCTTATTGCACGCATCTCTAATTTCCCGTTTAATGCCATCCCCAACCTCCGCATTACTGTTTGGGGGTCTGTATACAACTCCCACTAACGTTTTCTGTCCCTTGGTATTTCTCAGCTCTACCCATACAGATTCTACATCATCAGAGCTAATATCCTTCCTTACAATTGTGTTAATCTCCTCTTTAACCAGCAATGCTACCCCACCTCCTTTTCCTTTTTGGTGTCTTTCCTGAATATTAAATACCCCTGGATGTTGAGTTCCCAGCCCTGGTCACCCTGGAGCCATGTTTCCGTAATCCCAATCATATCATATCCGTTTACATCTATTTGCGCCGCTAATTCATCCACCTTATTACAAATGCTCCTCGCATTAAGACACAAAGCCTTCAGGCTTGTTTTTTTAACACTCTTAGACATTTTAGAATTATTATTTACTGTGGCCATGTTTGATTTAAACCCTTGATTTCTCTGACTGCCACTTTTGCTTTTCTCCTTCCTGTCTTTTGCTTCTATCCTTGTTTCCCTTTACTCTGTCTCCCTGCACAGGTTCCCAACCCCCTGCCATTTTAGGTTAAACCCTCCCCCACAGCACTAGCAAACATTCCCCCTGGGACATCGGTCCCAGTCCTGCCCAGGTGCAAACCATCCATTTTGTACTGGTCCCACCTCCCCCAGAACCGGTTCCAATGTCCCAGGAATTTGAATCCCTCCCCCTTGCACCATTCCTCTAGCCACGTATTCATCTGAAGTAGTTCTTGACCAGTGTGATAATTGCAGTAAAAGAAAAGAACGTGCATTTATGTAGCACCTTTCACAACCGCAATACATCCCAAAGCACTTTACAGCCAAGTAAGTACTTTTAAAGTGTAGTTGCTATAGCAATGTAGAAAACACAGCAGCCAATTTGTGCATAACAAAGTTCCATGTACAGTAATGAGATAATGAGCTGATAATCTGTTTTTCGTGATGTTGGTTGAGGGATAAATCTTGACCAGGACACCGAGGAGAACTCTCCTGCTCTTCTTAGAATAGTGCCATGGGATCTTTTACATCCCCCCCAAGAGGGCAGGCGGGGCCTCGGTTTAATGGCTCATCCGAAAGACGTTAATAAGTAAGTCCCAGACTGATAGTACACAAACTATATGTTGCTAATGCACGCAGCATTGTTTGGAACGAGGATTATTTTTCTGAATATTTAATCTTGGCTGGTTGGAATACAAGAGCTAAAATTCAAATCTGTGGATGCAAAGGGTATTGAGGGCAAAGGTACATCAGCTTCTTGAGTTCAAAATGTATTTATTTCTCTCTCCCAGTCTCTTGTCCATCGGTAACATGCTTAATATTTTCATTTCTGTCACTCTTTTTTCCAAAAATATATAGTTTGTGTTCAGGGTTGTGTGCAACATTTCAGAAAACCCCAGTACACATGGATGCCAAGTTATGCCAAACATCGGGGGTGGGTGTTGGACTGACATGTCCTGCTCCAGCACAATCCCCGTCCTGAGTCACTGCCTGTCACTAAACACCCACACTGATGGAGGAAATTACCTGCTGGTATGGTAACCAGCCTTTAATTGTTGATTTTGTCAGTCTCAATTGCCAGTTTATTTCAAACATCCACCTATTTCTCTGTAAAGTAATTCTATAGAATCATAGAAATTTACAGCACAGAAGGAGGCCATTCAGCTCATCGTGTCTGCGCTGGTCGAAAAAGAGTTATCCCACCTAATCCCACTTTCCAGCTACTGGTCCAGAGCCTTGTAGGTTACGGCACTTCAAGTGCACTTCCAAGTACTTTTTAAATGCAATGAGGGTTTCTGCCTCTACCACCCTTTCAGGCAGTGAGTTCCAGACCCCCACCACCCTCTGGGTGAAAACATTTCTCCTCAACTCCACTCTAATCCTTCTACGAATTACTTTAAATCTATGCCCCTGGTTATTGACCTCTCTGCTAAGGGAATTAGGTCCTTCCTATCCACTCTATCTAGACGCCTCATACTTTTGTACACCTCAACTAAGTCTCCCCTCAGTCTGTTCCAAAGTAAACAACCCCAGCCTATCCAATCTTTCCTCACAGCTAAAATTCTCCAGTCCTGGCAACATCCTCGTAAATCTCCTCTGTACCCTCTCTAGTTCAATCACATCTTTCTGGTAATGTGGTAATCAAAACTGCACGCAGTACTCTAGCTGTGGCCTAACTAGTGTTTTATACAGTTCAAGCATAACCTCCCTGCTCTTATATTCTGTGCCTTGGCTAATAAAGGAAAGTATCCCGTATGCCTTCTTAACCACCTTAGCTACCTGTCCTGCTACCTTCAGGGATCTGTGGACCTGCACTCCAAGGTCCCTCTGTTCCCCTAAACTTCTCAGTATCCTACCATTTATTGTGTATTCCCTTGCCTTGTTAGCCCTCCCCAAATGTATTACCTCACACTTCTCTGGATTGAATCCCATTTGCCACTTTTCTGCCCACCTGACCAGTCCATTGATATCTTCCTGCAGTCTACGGCTTTCTTCCTCACGATCAACCACAGGGCCAATTTTTGTATCATCTGCAAACTTCTTAATCATGCCCCCTACATTGAAGTCTAAATAATGATATATACCACAAAAAGCAAGGGGCATAGTACTGAGCCCTGTGGAATCCCATTCGAAACAGCCTTCCAGTCACAAAAACACCCGTCGACCATTACCCTTTGCTTCCTGCCACTGAGCCAATTTTGGATCCAACTTGCCACTTTCCCTTGGATCCCTGAGCTTTTTCTTTTTTGACCAACCTGCCATGTGGGACCTTGTCAAAAGCCTTGCTAAAATCCATGTAGACTTCATCAAATGCGCTACCTTCATCGACCCTCCTCGTTACCGCCTCAAAAAATTCTATCAAGTTAGTCAGACATGAACTTCCCTTAACAAATCCATGCTGACTGCCCTTGATTAATCCGTGACTTTCTAAATGATGATTTATTTGTCCCTCAGAATTTTTCCAATAATTTTCCCACCACCGAGATTAGACTGACTGGCCTATAATTACTTGGTCTAGCCCTTTCTCCCTTTTTAAACAATGGCACAACATTTGCAGTCCTCCAGTCCTCTGGCACCACACCTGTAGCCAGAGAGGATTGGAAAATGATGGTCAGAGCATCCGCTATTTCCTTCCTTGCCTCTCTTAACAGCCTGGGATACATTTTATCCGGGCCTGGCCATTTATCTACTTTCAAAGATGCTAAATCTCTCAATACTCCCTCTCTCTCTATGTTTATCTCATCTAATATTTCACACTCCTCTTCCTTAACTACAATGTCTGCATCGTCCCTCTCTTCTGTGAAGACAGATGCAAAGTATTCATTAAAAACCATACCCACATCTTCCACCTCCACACATAGGTTACCTTTTTGGTCTCTAATAGGCCCTACTCGTTCCTCAGTTATTTTCTTGCTCTGGGTTTTCCTTGATTTTACTTGCCAATATTTTTTCATGCCTTCTCTTTGCTTTCCTAATTTCCTTTTTAATTTCACCCCTGCACTTTCTATACTCCACTAGGCTTTCTGTAGTATTGAGCTCTCGGTATCTGACAAAAGCTTCCCTTTTTTTCCCTTATCCTACCCTGTATGCTCCTTGACATCCAGGGGGCTCTAGATTTGGGTGTCCCACCCTTTTACTTTGTGGGAACATATTTGCTCTGGACCCTCACTAGTTCCTCCTTGAATGCCTCCCACTGTTCTGGCCTTCAAGTAGCTGGTTCCAGTCCACTTTTGCTAAATCACATCTCAGCTTAGTAAAATTGGTCATTCCCCAGTCGAGAACTTTTACACCTGGGTCTATCTTTGTCCTTTTCCATAACCATGCTAAATCTAACTGAATTATGATCAGTACTACCAAAATGCTGATACCCCTTCCACTTGTAACTTCATCTACAGACAGGCAAGTGGGGTCTGAGACTCAGGCAAGCAAGTTTTGAGAGGCAGAAGATAAAGTAGAAGCAACATGGTATGGACCACACATGCCTGTTGTCCTAGACCTTCCAGCTCTGGTATTCATCTCCCAGTCAGTGTTTATGTTATGATGCCATTGGCCTTGCCATTTAGACTAGGAGGATCTATCACTTTGAAATATTTTATTCTCACTGCCACTCCGTAGGTGGATTTAGGATTTATCCACTAACAGAGTACTACCGAGAACAATCTGGGGTGACAAGTTTAAACGTTTGATGTATACACAGAGATGTAAGTTCTGTTGTTCTCCATGCATGAACACCGTCTAGCTGAAATGCAGGACAGGAAATACAACTATTGTAAGCCAGTCTCCCACTGTTGCTGAGGCTACTAAAACTGTTGTCATTTGAATTGCCTGACTGCTGCAAAGAAATTGTTTTGAAAAGCATTAGAATATTTCTGATATTATATGGATACATTTTTCCTTTGATGTTATATTGTGTATATACCTACCACTACATGGGGTGGTAAGAAGAAGCTTGCATTTGTCATCCCACAGACTGTGCCTTTCTAAGAATTTGCTGAGGGGAAGCTAAAGAACTTCCAATTATTTTAAGCAGTCGACCCAGTTTGTAAGTAGTGTCTTCATGATTATTGTACTGCATAATTTCTTACCTATGTATTTTTGCATCTGTGTATTATTTTAGCTGTAAGTAAACTTGATTTGTAGTTTTAGCCTGTAAGCTGTAGTCTAGAAGTGTCGTACTTTTCAACATCTGAGGTGACAGGAGAATGTGGTGGGCAACATCCTTTATATCCCCCTGTGAGCAATTACCAGGATAATTGTTAGACCTAGGCTATGCTAACCTGAACATACTGGCGAATAAAACATGGCAGAGAATAAAGATGAAGATTTCAGCTCATGAGAGTTTCAGTCTGCTTACAGAAATGATTGTATAGTTGTTTACACGAATAAAGGTGTTGGGAAAAAGCCCAACAGTCAGTTCTGTGGAATTAAATACTTTTCCTCTTTTCGTATTCAACCATATCAGCATTTGTAGTGCAAGTTAAAGGGGAGAGCAAAGCTCCTTCTATATACCCCACCTATGTACCTTAATCTCAAACTCAGAAGAGCACTCCAATTGAATCAGTATATCTACATTGCTTATATAAGTCACTCTCGCTGTCTCTTTTATGATGTGGACTCACATCTACTAGAAACAAAATTGAGACTGGACTAATTAACTTCACTTTTCACCTTCACAGCTAGCACAGATAACAACCATCACTGTGCTGCAAAATTAACTCACTGGGGCTGATGTTCACCTTCACTGCTTGGGCAGTTAACTGGCATCGCAGATCGCCTGCCCATTATAGTACCTGCCCAAGAAATGAAAACCGGACAGCATCTATACCGGGTGGGCGATCTGCTCCACTGGTTTACGGCCCAAGCAGCGAAGGTGAAAATTACACCCATTGTGTGAAGCACTTTGAGACATTTCAATGTGATGAGACTCTAAAGACATGCAAAAAATTATTTAAGAGTTTCCCAACTAGCCAGGGCTGACTTTCAACTTAGGCCCCAGACAGCTTTCCAACTGCACAACTGAACCACCCCTCACATTATGAATTAACCATTACCTCACTGAAAATGGCTGAACGGCCCAAATATACCAACAAACCCAGTGAAATAGCTGCTAATTGGATATTCTGTAGTAATCAATTTGCTGATCAGATTATACAACAACTTGCATTTATATAGCGCCTTTAAACGTCCCAAGGCACTTCACAGGAGTATTATATGACACCGAGCCCCATAAGAAGAAATTAGGGCAGATGACCAAAAGCTTGGTCAAAGAGGTGGGTTTTAAGGAGCGTCGTAAAGGAGAAAAGAGAAGTAGAGAGGCAGAGAGGTTTAGGGAGGGAGTTCCAGAGCTTAGGGCACAGGCAGCTGAAAGACACAGCCACCGATGGTTGAGCGAGTATAATCAGGGACGCCCAAGAGGGCAGATTTGAGGAGCGCAGATATCTTGGGGGGGGTCGTGGGGCTGAAGGAGATTACAGAAATAGGAAGGGGTGAGGTCAGAGAGGGATTTGAAAACAAGAATGAGAATTTTGAAATAGAGGCGTTGCTTAACCAGGAGCCAATGGAGTTCAGCGAACACAGGGGTGATTGGTGAATGGGAGTTGGTGTAAGTTAGGACATGGGCAGCTGAGTTTTGGATGACCTGAAGTTTACGTAGGGTAGAATGTGGGAGGCCAGCCAGGAGTGCATTGGAGTAGTCAAGTCTAGAGGTAACAAAGGCATGGATGAGGGTTTCAGCAGCAGATGAGCTGAGGCAGGGGCGGAGACGGGCGATGTTACGGAGGTGGAAATGGGCGGTCTTAATTATGCCGTGGATATGTGGTCGGAAGCTCATTTCAGGGTCAAATATGACACCAAGGTTGCAAACAGTCTGGTTCAGCCTCAGACATATGCTAGGGAGAGGGATGGAGTCAGTGGCTAGGGAACGGAGTTTGTGGCGGGGACCGAAGACAATGGTTTCGGTCTTCCCAATATTTAATTGGATAAATTTCTGCTCATCCAGTTCTCGATGTCGGACAAACAGTCTGACAATTTAGAGACCGTGGAGGGATCAAGAGAAGTGGTGGTGAGGTAGAGCTGGGTGTCATCAGCGCACATGTGGAAACTGATGCCGTGTTTTTGGATGATGTCGTCAAGGGGCAGCATGTAGATGAGAAATAGGAGGGGGCCAAGGATAGATCCTTGGGGGACCCCAGAGGTAACGATGTGGGAGTGGGAAGAGAAGCCTTTGCAGCGATTTTCTGGCTACGATTAGATAGATAAGAATGGAACCAGGCGAGTGCAGTCTCACCCAGCTGGATGATGGTGGGGAGGCGTTGGAGGAGGATGGAGTGGTCAACCGTGTCAAAGGCTGCAGACAGGTCGAGAAGGACGAGGAGCGATAGTTTACCTTTGTCACAGTCACAAAGGATCTAATTTGTGACTTTGATGAGAGCTGTTTCGGTACTGTGGCAAGGGCGGAAACCAGATTGGAGGGATTCAAACATGGAGTTCTGGGAAAGATGGGCACGGATTTGGGAGGCGACAACACATTCAAGGATTTTGGAGAGGAAAGGGAGGTTGGAGATGTGGCGGTAGATTGCAAGGACGGAGGGGTCAAAGGTTGGTTTTTTGAGGAGGGGGTGATGACGGCAGATCTGAGGGAGAGAGGGTCAGTACCTGAGGAGAGAGAACCGTTAACAATATCAGCTAACAATGTCAGCTAACATGGGAGCCAGAAAAGCAAGTTGGGTGGTCAGCAGTTTAGTGGGAATAGGGTGGTTGCTCATTAAAACAAGAGAGCCAATAAAAAGATAATTGGCAGTAATTTAGGCCAATTTCATCTTTACTAATACATGATTTTTAACATATAAATTTAGATTCACATTAATTTTTTTTTTTAAACTTTCTCAAAATAATTATTTTTGCTTTGCTCTTCCATCCTAATACTGGTAATTTTTTCGGTGCAGGAATCATATCACAATAGAGCATTTAGGTGATTTCCATTTAATTGGGAAACATTAAGCACCATCTGGTGCCAAATCCATTCCATTAATGATGTTGACCAGAAATGTGTAGCTCTCACTCCCCAAGTAATTTATTTGGAGTAAAAAAAGATATCACCCTAGAGACATTTTCGCAGGATACATTTAATCATGTCAGCAGTTCCTCACAAGAATATTCTAATGAAATTCTAATGTTCAAATCATTAACTGTAGCGACTTAATAAGGAACCATTGCTGAAGGATTTCTCCCATTAGTGGTTCATTCACATGCACATCACATTCATTAGGATTATGTCTGTTATGTGTGTCATTCCTCCCAACAATTACTTATTTAAATGATTATTTTTCTCTGCAGCGTCTGCAAGAAGTTGACGTTTTCAAAACTGAGCAGGAAAATTACGGTTTCAGTAACGTTGGGCCTGTGCTGCGTACATTTATGTTCTGCTAATAGTATTTGTCCAGTTTATGGGAGCACACAGGTAATAAAATAAACTTATTGTCGATTGTACTTATAATCACTGAGCAATCATTCCTTTCAAAGTGTTTAGCAAATGAGACAATTGGACTAAATCATCTGCTCACAGATGTTAAAACTTAGCTTGAAACAGAAAATGAAGAATGCCTCAGCGGTAGTTGTGAGAAGTCGCACAACACCAGGTTATAGTCCAACAGCTATATTTGAAATCACAAGCTTTCGGAGCGCTGCTCCTTCGTCAGGTGACGATCTCAAACAAGCGTGCTAAGCTTGAATAAAGGAGACTATGAAGGTATGCGAGCGGAATTGAGTAGAGTGGATTGGGAAAATAGATTAAAGGGTAAGACGACACATGATCAGTGGTGTACATTCAAGGAGTTATTTTACAACTTCCAAAAAAAATATATTCCACTGAAAAGAAAAGGGTGTAAAAGAAAGGACAGTCATCCGTGGCTAAGTAAAGAAATTAAGGATAGTATTCGACTAAAAACAAGGGCATATAAGGTAGCGAAATCTAGTGGGAGGACAGAGGATTGGGAAAACTTTAAAAGGCAGCAAAAAATAACAAAAAGATTGATTAAGAAAGGGAAGATAGATTATGAAAGTAAATTAGCAAAAAATATAAAAACAGATAGTAAGAGTTTTTATAGTTATATAAAAAGAAAAAGGGTGGCTAAAGTAAATGTTGGTCCCTTAGAGGATGAGACCGGGAAATTAATGGTGGGAAATATGGAGATGGCAAAAACACTGAATGAATATTTTGTATCAGTCTTTACAGTAGAGGACACTAAGAATATCCCAACACTGGACAAACAGGGGGCTATAGGGGGAGAGGAGCTAAACACGATCAAAATCACTAAGGAAGTGGTACTCGGTAAAATAATGGGACTCAAGGCGGATAAATCACCTGGACCTGATGGCTTACATCCTAGAGTCTTGAAGGAAGTGGCGGTAGGGATTGTAGATGCATTGGTAATAATTTTTCAAAACTCCCTGGATTCCGCTAAGGTCCCGGCAGACTGGAAAACTGCTAATGTAACACCCTTATTTAAAAAGGGCAGTAGACAGAAGGCTGGTAACTATAGACCGGTTAGCCTAACATCTGTGGTAGGTAAAATTTTGGAGTCCATTATTAAGGAAACAGTAACAGGACATTTGGATAATCATAATTTAATAGGACAAAGTCAGCATGGTTTTACGAAGGGGAAGTCATGTTTGACAAATTTGCTGGAGTTCTTTGAGGAAGTAACATATAGAGTGGATAAAGGGGAACCAGTGGACGTAGTGTATTTAGACTTCCAAAAGGCATTTGACAAGGTGCCACACAAAAGATTATTGCTTAAGGTAAAAAATCACGGGATTGGGGGTAATATTCTGGCATGGATAGAGGATTGGCTATCTAACAGAAAGCAAAGAGTTGGGATAAATGGTTCATTCTCAGACTGGCAATCAGTAACTAGTGGTGTTCCACAGGGGTCAGTGCTGGGTCCCCAACTCTTCACAATCTATATTAACGATTTGGAGGAAGGGACCAAGTGTAACATATCAAAATTTGCAGATGATACAAAGATGGGAGGGAAAGTAGTGAGTGAGGAGGACATAAAAAACCTGCAAGGGGACATAGACAGGCTAAGTAAGTGGGCAGAGATTTGGCAGATGGAATACAACACTGGAAAGTGTGAGGTGATGCACTTTGGCAGGAAAAATCCTAGAGCAATTTATTATCTTAATGGCAAGAAACTGGAGAGTACTGAAGTGCAAAGGGATCTGGGGGTCCTGGTGCACGAAACTCAAAAGGTTAGTATGCAGGTGCAGCAAGTGATTAAGAAGGCAAATGGAATGTTGGCTTTCATTGCTAGGGGGATAGAATATAAAAATAGGGAGGTATTGCTTCAGTTGTACAAGGTATTGGTGAGACCGCACCTGGAATACTGCATACAGTTTTGGTGTCCTTACTTAAGGAAAGACATCCTTGCTCTCGAGGCAGTGCAAAAAAGGTTCACTCGGTTAATCCCGGGGATGAGGGGGTGGTCATATGAGGAGAGGTTGGGTAGATTGGGACTCTACTCATTGGAGTTCAGAAGAATGAGAGGCGATCTTATTGAAACATATAAGATTGTGAAGGGGTTGGATCGGGTGGATGCGGGGAGGATGTTCCCGATGACGGGTGAGACGAGAACTAGGGGACATAGTCTTAGAATAAGGGGCTGCTCTTTCAAAACTGAGATGAGGAGGAACTACTTCACTCAGAGGGTGGTAGGTCCATGGAATATGCTGCCACAAAAAGCTGTAGAAGCTACAACATTAATTAAATTTAAAACAGAAATAGACAGTTTCCTAGAAGTAAAGGGCATTAAGGGTTACGGGGAGCGGGCAGGAATTTGGACATGAGTCTAGGTTCGGATCGGTCATGGCCCTGTGGGTAGTGGAGCGGGCCCAGGGACTGTGTAGCCTGATTCTGCTCCTATTTCGTGTGTGCAATTCTGTTAGATGCAGGAGATGGTTCTGTGATAGATAGTAGATTGGCGGTTAGGATCAGATCAGCCATGATCTTATTGAATGGCGGAGCAGGCTCGAGGGGCCGATTGGCCTACTCCTGCTCCTATTTCTTATGTTCTTATGTTCTTATGTTAATCCGAGATTCTGCCCTCTCAGGTGGACGCAAATGATCCCCGTGGTACTTTGTGAAGAAGAGCAGGAGAGCTCTCCCAGTATCCTGGCCAAAAATTAATGCTTAGCCAAGATCACCAAAACAGTTTATCTGGTCATTTATATCATTGCTGTTTGTGGGACCTTGCTGTGCGCAAATTGGCTGCTTGCCACGTTTCCCTAAATTTTAACAGTGACTACACTTCAAAAAGTTTCATTGGCTGTAAAGTGCTTTGGGATATCCTGTGGTGCCAGATACATGCAGTTCTCTAGCGATCCAGAGATTATTATTTAACTAATCCTTTTATATTAAATGGTTGCTCAGAAGTCCGTGCTTTTAATTCAGAGTTTTGTTTTGGTGAAAACAGAAAAAACATGTTGCATTTATATGAACAGTGCATTGTTCATTTTTTTTTGGAGGGGGCAAGATCCCGAATGGTTCCAAACAGAAGCCTCTCGAAATCATGACAGCAATTCAGCATGAATTGACTAGCATCGGATTCCATACATTTCTCTTTCACTCTTGTTAGCTAATGACAGAGAGTGCACAACATTCAGAAAGCTGCATGTTATTTTCAGTGCCGTATTCAGAAAGTGAGGCTGTCCCTATGGAATATATAAAAGCAAATACTGCGGTACTAGGAACACTGAGATGGAAAATAGAGAGATAATGTGCTTCACTTATTCAGCATCATGCTGTCTGTCAACCTATCAAGCATATCCACGCACACTCAAGCTGCCTAAATTGGTCTGAAGATTCTCTGAATGCCACTGCTTATGTAGATTTTTGACGTGATACTGAAGTGTGAAATCAGTACCACTTCTACTGCCACTGCAGTGGTGAGAGGCCCCCTACCCAATTACCCTTGATTTTCTGCCGCTATACCAAGGAGTTTGAGCAGTATAAGCAGAAGAAAATCCAGCCCTGTGTGATTTGTTCAAATATGTGCTTGATTGGCAACCCTTCTTGAATGCAACAGTAATTTCATTCTGCTTGGTCCCTGCCATTTTTTTTGGAAGGGATCTGTCAGTCGGTCTTTTCAAATTAGTGAGCATCTCTAACGTTTTTGAAGAGAGGTAGTCAGGCCAGGTACCTTCCACTGATGGTGAGAAAAGGAAAGGAACTGTCACATAAGAATATTACTTACATCGCAGCTGAGCACAGCAAGCCTGAACTATTTATTACTTTCTACTACACAAAGAGCTGACTAAGCTTAACAACCGCTGCAGAAAGATAAATTGTGTCACTGCTACTGTTCACCACATTGAGACAAGCAACCTACTGTGTGGAGAATTGTGTGAGGTCTAATATTCTACTAATCTATGGCACAGTACACTGGAGTTCCATCGTTCTGTCCAATAAAGTATTTATATTTTATCAGTTTTAGTACTTTGAAAAAAAAATGTAATAAACCACAGATTTACCACTTTCCACAACACAAACTTTCCCTCGGGCAAATCCAGTGCAAAAATTACAAATATATGCACCAACTCGCACCAATCTTGGCATTCTTCAAAGTCTACAAGGAGAGTGAGCATGGCGAGTCGAAATGTTACATTACTAAGGGGTAATTGACCAAGTTTCGCTCTAAGCCTATGGTCGAGGTGTTATAAAAGGAACTCTGCACTGAGATGAACTGCACTGTGCTTGACCTGAGACAGTCTAATGGTGCAATTGAGTGAAAAGGGCAAAAACGCACCAATTCTCAGCACTGATAACTCTCATTTTTACACGCAGATTGAGAAAATAGGACTACAAAGCAGCACAGCCTACAAAAAAGCATATGTTAACGTATTTAAACAGCAGCTCAAAGCCATGAATGTAGAAGCAAACCTCTGATCTCCATACCAATCACAATCTGCTTCACACATGGTTTTCTGATCGCTATGATTATTTGCACGAACATCTTTGCAGCCTTCTGCGCATGCGCGCAGTATCCTGGAGCCGCGCATGCGCAGTAATGAACAGTTGCGGCCTGCACCATGGGTCACGCTTTCCTCGGCTCCGTACGGAGAAGATCACTGGATCCGTTCGAGAGGATCGAAGTGGGTAGAGAGAGAGGGGGAGAGAGAGAGAGGAGGGGAGAGAGAGAGGAGGAGGAGAGAGGATCGAAGGGAGAGAAAGGATTGAAGGTGGAAGAGAGAGGATGGAAGAGGGGGTCAGAAACTCGGGGGCAGAGAAGGTCAGGAATTCACGGGGGGTAAAGAGCATGAAGAGCACAGTGGGGATGGGGGAAGAACACGAATCATGTTTAAGGGGGGGGAGAATGAGAGCGAGAACGTGATCCAGATGGGAAAACCGATCACGTTCTTCCAACCCCCTTTACACCTGCACCACGCTCTCCCTCTCCTCCCCCTAGACCTGGTTGATTTCTTGGAAAGCTCGGTTCATGAGTGGGAAGTGACATCATTGGACTGGACGAAATCCGGAAGTCATGACACTGTCACTATTCACTTCATACCCAATAAACCTGTTAACAATCCGTGACCCACACACAATGCCCCATCTATGGGGGCGGGGGCGGGGGTGGGGGGGAAGATCAGGAACTTGGGGGGGGGGGGGAGAATGTCAGGAACTTGGTAGGGGGGAGGTCAGGAACTTGGACAGTGGGGGGAGGTCAGGAACTTGGGCAGGGGGAGAAGGTCAGGAACTTGGGCAGGTGGATAAGGTCAGGAACTTGGGGGGGTTGCAGGAACTTGTTGGGAGGGAAAAGGTCAGAAACCCGGGGTGTGAGGAAAGTTTAGAACTTGTTTGGGGTGGGGGGGGGCAGGAACTTTTTTGGGAGGTGGGAGAATGTCTTACCCCACGAGGGTGAGCCCTGTCTGTTCTATGTGAGCTCTGTTCTGTCTGGAGCCTGGCAGTCAGAATGGCTCGAATTACACTTAGCAAAGTACTTGATTACTTAGGCAGGCAGGATCTAATTACACATTCCAGATAAACTGCTGGATGTGTCTTGTCCTCCAAGGTGATCAATCAGAAATCTGGTGTTAGAAATAAACATGACCTTTTCTGATGTTCATACAGTGTGTAGAATAAGAAGGGGTTGAATTACACAGGCCTCTGAACAAGGAATAGGCTCTATCAAGCAAACATTTACAGGCTTTATGTAGAAACCCAGTAACAAGCTGCTAACTAAATATCCACAGAAGAAATAAATATAATCAGAGTACATTTTGTTGCAAGAGCCATTGCTTTTTGACAGATTTTTAAGATCTGGCAGGTCTGTTGTTACGTGGGCTTAAAGTCTTCCTATTTTCTTTGATTTAGCGCTGAAACATTCATACATGATGCGGAGATGCCGGTGTTGGACTGGGGTGGACAAAAATGAGAAGTCGCACAACACCAGGTTATAGTCCAACAGTTTTATTTAAAATTACGAGCTTTCGGAGCTGCTGCTCCTTCGTCAGGTAGCGGTACTGTACCTCTACCTGACGAAGGAGCAGCAGCTCCGAAAGCTCGTAATATTAAATAAAACTGTTGGACTATAACCTGGTGTTGTGCGACTTCACATTCATACATGTGAGACGTATGGGGGCATCACAACACATTAGTTCTGTAGGTATAGAGATTAGTTCAGAACTTTTAGGACCAGTTCACAAAAATATTTCACTGGCTGTAAAGCGCTTTAGGACATCCTGATGTCGCTATATAAATGCAAGTCTTTCCTTCAAGTCTTTCTTACAATTAGGTTTCAGCTTAAACTGGAATGGTGTGGGGGTTCTTATGCAAGCAAAGAACAAATGTGCTTAAGAAAGAGCTTTATATTGTGCCTTTCACATCCTCAGGACACCCAAAGTGCTTTGTAGCCAAAGAAGTACTTTCAAAGTGTAGTCAATATCGGCCCAGAAATTGATCTCGCTCTGTTCCCGCGGGGGTAAGCCTTCCCCGCGATGTCTCACCTCGCTTATGCTTTTTCTGATCCAGCTCGCACGAACTTGATGTTCCAGACATCAGCTGTGCTGGGCTTGCGTATCCCAGCGGCGTAGTGAATTCGTGCGAGCTGTGGGATCACGTGACTCAGTTAGAGCCAATGGCAGCACACCATCTTCCATTCATAAGTCTCACAGCATGGCTGTGAGACTTATGAATCTTACACCCCCCCAAAATAACAGCTAAACCTCAATTAAATTAAAAAAAAAAACCATCACATTAATAAAATAAGTATAGTTAATTAAATTAACCATTTTAAATAAAAAATTAAATTTTTGAAAAAATTTAAAATCTTTTAAAAAGTTATAAAAATAAACTTACCTGTCTTTAAAGTCTATAAAAAAGATATACCTGTAAAAAAAATTCAAAAAAATACTTAATTCACTACTTACCTTCTTAAAAGCGGGTCTTACTCCTCCTTTTTACATTTCCAAAATCTTCCCTACTTACCTGCGCGTCCAAAGCATGAAGTGCACAGCGTGCGCGCAGCCTGTAGCGCGCACGCGATGCACCCAGGCCCCGCCCCCTTTTCGGAAGAGCAATTGCCGGTTTTCAGCGCATGCGCAGGGCATGCAGAAAACCGGCAATTGGAGTGGGAATACGCGAGAGTATGCAGTGCGTACTCTCGCGTCCCGGGATCAATTTTCGGCCCATTGTTTCATAGGCAAATGCAGCAGCCAATTTGTGTATAATTTCAAAATTTGCAGATGACACAAAACTTGGAAGTATACTGAACAGTAAGGAGGATAGTGATAGACTTCAAGAAGACATAGATAGGCTGGTGAAATGGGTGGACACGTGGCAGCTGAAATTTAACGCAGAAAAGTGTGAAGTGACACATTTTGGTATGAAGAATGAGGAGAGGCAATATAAACTAAAGGGTACAATCCTAAAGCAGGTTCATGAACAGAGAGACCTGGGGGTATATGTGCACAAATCGTTAAAGATGGCAGGACAGGTTGAGAAAGCGGTTAAAAAAGCATACGGGATCTTGGGCTTCATAAATAGAAATGAGAAGTCGCACAACACCAGGTTATAGTCCAACAGATTTATTTAATTTTACAAGCTTTCGAAGCAGTTCGCTCCTTCGTCAGGTAAGTTAGCAATGAGAGAATCTCCCAGAATTCACAATTTAAACCCAGACAAAATCTATAGATTTTGTCTGGGTTTAAATTGTGAATTCTGGGAGATTCTCTCATTGCTAACTTACCTGACGAAGGAGCGAACTGCTTCGAAAGCTTGTAAAATTAAATAAATCTGTTGGACTATAACCTGGTGTTGTGCGACTTCTCATTTTTGTCCACCCCAGTCCAACGCCGGCATCTCCACATCATGACCTTCATAAATAGAGGCATAGAGTACAAAAGCAATGAAGTTACGATGAACCTTTATAAAACACTGGTTCAGCCTCAACTAGAATACTGTGTCCAATTCTGGGCACCTGCACTTTAGGAAGGATGTGAAGGCTTTAGACAGGGTGCAGAAAAGATTTACAAGAATGGTTCCAGGGATGAGGGACTTCAGTTACGTGGATAGACCAGAGAAGCTGGGGTTGTTCTCCTCAGAGCAGAAAAGGTTGAGAGGAGATTTGATAGAGGTGTTCAAAATCTGCTCTGTCCAAGTTATCTTCAGATCAATATAAGTAAGATATTAAGTACCTTGCAATCAAAAAAATTAACAAAGCTTTGCTTGAACAATTAAAGGCCTTTCCAGAGGGAGTACAAGCGATTACAATGGCAACATCAGAATATGGAGAAACAAGCCATCAAGTGATATTGGGGCCTGATGTCATAAGTAAAGCATATTTTCCATACAGCGCCACTTCTTAGCCATATATCCCTCGTAACTCATCTCATTAAGATCCTTTTTTTATTCAGATTTGTTGATATTATTTTTACCCATTTGGAACACATGTGTGGTGATGGCGGGGGGAGAGTGCTACATTATGTGCCAGTTGAAGTTGTGTACAGCAGTTAAAGCAAATTGCAACACCTCGCCTCAGTGGAAATCAAACAATGTACCACTGCAAAATGTTTTCTGTAGCTTCAACAGAGCCTAGGCACCATTAGAGACCTGCTATTCTGAGCTTATGAAGAGATTAAGGACCCTTCTTCTATTTAATAGTGCCAGAATCACTGTGACATTTATATCCATCTCCCATCGGAATCACTCTGCGTTTCAGGAGTGCCCCATTTTGCCCAAACAGCTCAACTTGTTCTGAAGGAGGTCAGACACCTGTAGATAACTATGAGGTAACTCCAATTCAAGAGTATTTACCTGAAGCTCTTGAAACTCAGCCATAGACAAGCTTTGTCCTCTGGAGACTGAAAGGTCTTGCATTTTTCTAGGGGAAGTTACTTGAGCTCTCTCAACTTGTGGGATTTTATACAATCTTCACACTCTTGTATAAATGTTCATGGGGGGAAAAGTTGGCTATTAAGGAGAAAGAGTTCCCACTTTGGGCGCAATTGGCAATCCGGGCGCAAATTGCTCCCGTTTTGAGAAGTGTTTTTTTTTCAAGTTTCCGCTCAAGCTCATTTGCATATTGCCGAACGTAAAACCTGCCGCGTGAACCAGCGCAATCTGGCAGCGTTTTCAAACGTAATGAAAAAAAAACTTCTGCTTTAAAACATGTTCCAAGATATATTTAAGAGTGGTGACCTGGTGATTTTATTACTGGAGCTGAAAATGTGTTTATCACAAAAAAAATAAGCATTTTTCATCAGTGTCCAGTCCACCACCTGAGAGTAACTGAAAGTGGCTTTTAAAAACTATGCAACAACAACTTGTATTTATATAGCACCTTTAATGTAGTAAAACGTCCCAAGGCGCTTCACAGGAGTATTTTAAGACAAAAAAAAAATTTGACACCGCTCCACACAAGGGCAGGTGACCAAAAGCTTGGTCAAAGAGGTAGGTTTTAAGGAGCGTCTTAAAGGAGGAAAGAGAGGTAGCGAGGCAGAGAGGTGTAGGCAGGGAATTCTAGAGCTTAGGGCCTAGACAACAGAAGGCACGGCCACCAATGGTTGAGCGATTATAATCAGGGATGCTCAAGAGGGCAGAATTAGAGGAGCGCAGATATCTCTGAACCATTTGCTAGTTATATTGGTGTACAGTAGTCAGTTTCTTAATAAATTAAAAGATAAATTATATTCAAAAGCTTCTGGGTGAATTACACTGTAAAACCAGGTCTAAGTCTTTTTCTTTCTGCTTGCAGCAATGCTTCTACTTCTCATCCAGGCACAGCCACCTGGAAGACACCTTCATATTCCTGTCTTTTCTCAGTCAGTGGTGGGCGTCGCAGTCATACCCGTGCAATAAGTGAAACCATTGGTCTGTCTGAGAGACTGCAGTACGGGCCCCCAGGCAAGCTTTCGGTTGTTGCCACGAGTCCCTCGCCATCCCTGCCTGTAAGTTGTTTTGTTGACCCAGTTTTCTACATCTGAACGTTATAGAACTTCCGGAGCTGCTACATAGCAGCGTGATCGGCCCAGGTGACGAGTCTCTGCTCATAACGATAATTCTGGAAATAATTCGCATCATTCTAAAGTTGTCAACAGTTTCCTCCCGTTAGTGTATCAGCAATGAATATCCTACTGTGAGGCTTTCTTCTCCAATTCATTGCGACTATGGACAAAACCCTACTAATACAAATATCACCACATCCAAAATAACGGGATCCTCAACTATCAGAAAGACTGAGGTAGGTACTATTATAATAAGTACTTGTTTTTATTCATAAAAAGGTTAATCCATTATCTTTTCCCACTGTACTGATGGAAACGTTTGGCAATTTCTGCAAAACTCAAGCTGAACCATGAACAAATCCAAGAATTGCCGTACTTCTTTAGGCCTGGCTTGAGCCCGGGGTTTATTGCTTCTGTATTTTTTTTCCAGGATTCTTTTACACCCACTGCTTACCAGCTATGCATTCCAGGAATACTACCTGTCTCCCTATCAGGATTCAATTTCAATAAACAGCATGGAACTTCGGGTTGCCAACCCTCCAGGACTGGCCTGGAGTCTCCAGGAATAGAAGATTAATCTCCAGGACACTGCTGCCAGCAACCCAGGAGAAAAATCATAGGGACTGGAAGTCAAGAATCATCCAATTGGGTAATGAGGAGTCTTTTCGCTATCCAGTTGGCCATGGGAAGGCAGGGCGCCATGAGGATGGATGTGTTGGGCACCCAATGGCGGGGGCGTGAGGGCGGGGCAGTTGGACGCAGGAGGTCATGTGATGAAGCCTCCAGGAATATATTCAACCAGAGTTGGCGACCCTAATGGAATCTGCAGATGGCCTAGCTCAGGCACAAATACGCCATCAAGTTAAATCAGGCATATTAACCAAATTCAAATACATATGTATGAATTGCTCAATGGTAGGTGGAGTATTATAGAATGCGAGGGCATTACACCAATTGTTAGAAGTCTGTCTGGTGATAAATGCAATCTTATCCTTGTGATTTGGCGGCCCCTCGATCTGACAATATCCACTTTGTTAAAATGAGAGATTGAACATTATATGGAATGTGCAAAATAATCAAGTGTATTCTCCTTGCAGAATAGAGGATGCAACTTTAAAGGTGATGCGAATCGAGACTGTCCAAACTCATTACATATATACGCCCCTCACAGCTGCAAGGAGACTATTGTCCCATTAGCCTGTGCCAACTCACATATTATACTCGTTGTTGCACCACCCAGATCCACGGGATAGCTTTATGCAGTCTGGTCAGGAACACTGCAAATTTACTGACAATATATTTAAAGCTTTCTTTCCAGCCTCAGTTTTGTACTTCATTTAAACACTTTGCCTGAAATTCCAGCCCTTGCTATTTTAGCAGAGGTGTTGGATCTTTTAATTTAACCACATTAGCACTTAAATAGCAAAGAGAGGAATTAATGCTGAGCATTTGCATGTTAAAATCTCATGGTATAATTTCAGGGCCTTGGATTAAAACAATCTGGATTACCATTGAAGTGAATGAGAGGAAAGATCAATGTTTTTTTTTAAATTGTGTTATCATTTTAGCATTGAGGAGGAGCTTTAAATAAATCATTGGCATCTTTGTGTGGCCCACAATGCTAAGAGTGATGAATTACGGTATAGATTCTATTGTGCTGTCCGCCAGGAAGAGCAGGTGTGTAACAGAATCGCAGAATAGGGAGAGAAGGCCCTGTGCCCATTTCCTATTGGATTGCAATTCTGCAGTCTGCTGCATTTTGTGAGCTGAAGTGCTCCTGCCAATTTCATGCCTCAGCCTCATTAAAGTACCAGATCTGTGCAAAAATACTTAAATGAACACCTAGCTCAATTCTCTGTCTTTTTGCTCTTTTTTTTTTTTGCTTGTGTGACGACAGTTAGCTCCTGAGGTTGAAGTGGCACAAGATGAAAGAAGAGAGTCAGTAAGATCAGCAGGCATCAGACTATATCTGAAGACCTTGGCACATCGACCTGCCACTGACTGAGGACAATTGCCTCAGCTTGCTCCAGTTCTGCAGGGAGCCAGTTGCAGAGCTTTGCCATCTGCAGAAAGTACCCCCTGCAGCCAAGTTACAACATTGGGACAGCACTGCCAGTGGCTGGCATGGTTACCACTGCCCTCATCTGTTACATTTCTGGCTCATTCCCAGCTTGCACAACATTATCAGATCATGGGCTACCCACACTTGACCAGCACTTTCATTTCCTTTCCCAGTGAATAGTAAGACAAAGCTGCACAGAGTCACTAGACAGTTGCAATTTTCAAGCTGTTGTGGGTTATTAATGGCACCAGATGACCAACCTATAGCCCACTGTGGGTGGCTGTAAGTAGCTAGGTTTGTGGTACAATGTAAAGTTCTCGGAAAGCTGTGGGTGTGGCAAGATCTTCAATTTTACACTGTATATTGAGCATCTTGACTGTATGCCCTGCAGACTTATGGATATGCACGAGATGCATTGAAAACAATAAGGTTGTGCAAGGACTTGGCATGCCCAAGCAGTAAATGTGGAATGGGTTCACAGGTAACCCTTTGTGGCAAGGAATTTAGGCCATCTACCTCGTTTGTGGCCCTAATTTGCCAGATTCCTTAAACAGTGTCAACTGTCTCCCACATTGAACCTGGCCGCCACCTCCTGCCAGGCATGGTGCACTGCCATCCACTGCCAGGGAGTGCCAAGGAGGGCAACATTTCTCAGATCCACCTCATGCAGCTGTAGATGCACCTCATTGGCCATCAAACAGGAGGCCGGATGCAGTACCACTCTGCTGCTCATTCACAATCTTCAGCTCGCCCAACCATCTTTAGTTGCTTCATCAATGACCTTCCCTCCAACATAAGGTCAGAAATGGGGATGTTCACTGATGACTGCACATTATTCAGTTCCATTCGCAACCCCTCAGGTAATGAAGCAGTCCATGCCCGCATGCGACAAGACCTGGACGACATTCAGGCTTGGGCTGATAAGTGGCAGGTAACATTCACGCCACACAAGTGCCAGGCAATGACTATCTCCAATAAGCGAGAGTCTAACCACCTCCCCTTGACATTCAATGGCATTACCATCGCCGAATCCCCCACCATCAACATCCTGGGGGTCACCATTGACCAGAAACTTAACTGGACCAGCCACATAAATACTGTGGCAACAAGAGCAGGTCAGAGGTTAGGTATTCTGTGGCGAGTGTCTCACCTCCTGACTCCCCAAAGCCTTTCCACCATCTACAAAGCACAAGTAAGGAGTGTGATGGAATACTCTCCACTTGCCTGGATGAGTGCAGCTCCAACAACACTCAAGAAGCTCGACACCATCCAGGACAAAGCAGCCCGCTTGATTGGCACTCCATCCACCACCTTAAACATTTTCACTCCCTCCACCACCGGCGTACCGTGGCTGCAGTGTGTACCATCTACAAGATGCACTGCAGCAACTCGCCAAGGCTTCTTCAGCAGCACCTCCCAAACTTGCGACCTCTACCACCTAGAAGGACAAGGGCAGCAGGCGCATGGGAACACCACCACCTCCAAGTTCCCCTCCAAGTCACACACCATCCTGACTTGGAAGTATATCACCGATCCTTCATCGTCGCTGAGTCAAAATCCTGGAACTCCCTCCCTAACAGCACTGTGGGAGTACCATCACCACACGGACTGCAGCAGTTCAAGAAGGCGGTTCACCACCACCTTCTCAAGGGCAACTAGGGATGGGCAATAAATGCTGGCCGTGCCAGTGACGCCCACATCCCATGAATGAATTAAAAAAAACTTCATGCATTCACAATGGGTATTCGTCGTCACCCGTCACTCCTTTCTCCCCTCAAAATAAAAATTATTTTTGAGTCTTTAAAAAGGCATCAATAATTGTCCTCATATTTTGCCAGTTACCTTTAAGTGCCTGCATTCCTTCAAATTCGAGCTACACACCTGGAAGATTTTGTGGTCTCCCCTTATTCACACTCTCTGCTCAAGCTCCAAGTGCTCAGGCAGCAGGTTTAAATTAGATCCACGCAGCTGGCCTAGCCAGATGCTGTGAGGCCAGCTCTTCCCTTTGTTGGCATGCACCTTGGGCCTCGTAGAGCAGTCCTGGCAAGATTTCTTGCCAGGATTGCTGAATCTGCCATTGTATGTCAGACGTCTGGATTTGCTTCACTGACAAGAGTTAGGGAAAATCCTCAGGGGCGGCATCGGCCATCAAGCTGCAACTCAGTGGCTCTGTTTGTAGGCCCAGAACTTTTCCTTTTCCCGTAAACAGCAAAGCTCAGGTTGTAAAATTAAAGGCATGTTTCCAATCTGTTTGTAAACAGAGCAAGAATCTGTGACTCCAAAATGGCTTATGCCTACACGTCACAACGCAACCCCTCTGGCATCAGTGAAGCACTCTAAATTTGTGTACTGTTCCTTTAATCACTATCTGCCTTTTAATTTATGGGTGTTGTCTCACTGACATTGAAGTAAGAACAAGAGAACATAAGAACTAGGAGCAGGAGTAGGTCATTCGGCCCTGCTCCGCCACTCAATAAGATCATGGCTGATCTTCTACCTCAACTCCACCTTCCCACACTATCCCCATATCCCTTGATTCCCTTAATATCCAAAGGTTTATTGATCTCTGTCATGAATATACTCTACGACTGAGCATCCACAGCCCTCTGTGCTAGAGAATTCCAAAGATTCACCACCCTCTGAGTGAAGAAATTTCTCCTCATCTCAGTCCTAAATGGTCGACCACTTATTCAGAGACTGTGACCCCTGGTTCTAGGCTCCCCAGCCAGGGGAAACATCCTCCCAACATCTACCCCGTCAAGCCCTGTAAGAACTTTATATGTTTCAATGAAATAAACTCTCATTCTTCTGAATTATAGGGAATATAGGCTTAGTCCCCTCAATCGCTCCTCATAGGACAATCCCCCGATCCCAGGAATCAGTCTAGTGAACCTTTGTTGCACTCTCTCTATGACAAGTATATCCTTCCTTAGGTAAGGAGACCAAGGGGTAAAAATTAGGTCGCGCCCCGTTTGGGGCGCAAATATCGTCTGGACGCAAATATTAGCGCCTGGCGCTAATTATCGGCACTGACTGGAAACTTCATTTTTACCGCCCCGGGAGGTGAGTGGAGCGCTAAATCAGGCGCTGCACACCTGTCTTAAGGCGCAAAGGCCAAGGAGTGAGGCGCTACCTCAGAGCGCTGGCGAAGCTCATGTAATGTCAGTCAGCAATGGAACACACACACAATGGCACGGGCCAGTTCTTAAAGGGGATGGTTAATCTTGCTTTCCATCCACATCCTGTTCATTGCAGCCTTGAATCTCGGCCTGGAGAGACTTGCACATCAAATGTGCTGGAAAGAACAATGGAGAGTACCAGGCAAAGAGCTCAGAGTGCAGCTCCCACAGTCTCTGCTAAATCGATACAAGGAATGGCAAATCAAAATGAACCTGCAAAGTGCTGCTCAGTACCCAAAACTCCTTCACACAAGGTTGAATCTCTCCAGAAGTCTCTCCCTCTCTCTCTCAGAAGAATGCGTAGTTCAAAAATGCCACCAACAATAAAAGACAGGAAGAGGCCCCCTTTAAATAGCGCCCCCCCCAGCCCCACAGCAATTGATAGCGTTCCAGTCTTCTGGTCGTTGGATGCGCCAGGCGGTAAGGCAGGGGGCGCCACTCAATTTCCGCTCCGGGGCGCCACAAGGGCGTTGCACCATGGAATGACGTCACAATCTGCGCGCGCAGGTGGTCGCAGCGGTAAGTTTTAGCGCTGCCACACAATCTCTAGTTAAGTTCCCAAGCGGCGCAAACATCGCTGCACCCGGGCGTTAGCAGCTTTGCGCCCCATTAGCGCCCTCTTAAGGCGCTAACGGGAGGCGCAACCAACTGAATTTTTACCCCCAAGACTGTACACAATGGCCCAAAAATTAGTCCCGCGACGCGAGAGTACACACTGTGTACTCTCGCGTATTCTGTCACCAATTGCCGGTTTTCTGCATGCACTGCGCATGCGCTGAAAAGCGGCACTTGGTTTTTGGAAAAGGGGGCGGTTCCTCGGTGCACCGCGTGCGCGCTACAGGCTGCGCGCACGCTGTGCACTTAGTGCTTTGGACGCGCAGGTAAGGACGGAAGATTTTAGAAATGAAAAAAGGAGGAGTAAGACCCACTTTTAACAAGGTAAGTAGTGAATTAAGTATTATTTTGAATTTTTTTTAACAGGTATATCTTTTTTAGAGACTTTAAAGACAGGTAAGTTTATTTTTATAACTTTTTAAAAGATTTTAAATTTTTTCAAAAATTTAATTTTTTATTTAAAATGGTTAATTTATTTAACTATACTTATTTTATTAATGTGATGGGGTTTTTTTTAATTTAATTGAGGTTTAGCTGTTATTTTGGGGGTGTGTAAGATTCATAGCTTTCACAGCACGTATGTGAAACTTATGAATGGAAGATGGTGTGCTGCCATTGGCTCTAACTGAGTCACGTGATCCCACAGCTCGCACGAATTCACTACGCCGGTGGGATACGCAAGCACTGCCCAGCTGATGTCTAGAACATCAAGTTCGTGCGAGCTGGATCTGAAAAAGCCAACGCGGAGTGAGAGATCGCGCCTGCTCCTTACCCCCGCGGGAACAGAGCGAGATCAATTTCTGGGCCAATACTCCAGGTGTGGTCTCACCAGGGCCCTATATAATTGCAGTAAGACTTCTTTACTCTTATACTCCAATCCTTTTGTAATAAAGGCCAACATACCATTTGCTTTCCTAATTGCTTGCTGTACCTGCATGTTAACTTTCAGTGATTCGTGTACAAGGACACCCAGGTCCCTCTGAATACCAACATTTCTCAAACTCTCATGATTTAAAAAATATTCTACTTTTCTATTTTTCCTACCAAAGTGGATAACTTCACCTTTTTCCACATTGTATTCCATTTGCCATGTTCTTGCCCACTCACTTAGTCTATATCCCCTTGTAGCCTCTTTGCATCCTCCTCATAACTTACTTTCCCACCTAGCTTTGTATCGTCAGCAAACCGAATGCATTACCCTTGGTCCCCTCATGTAAGAGATTGATAATAGATTGTAAATAGCTGAGGCCCCAAGCACTGATCCTTGTGTTACCCCACTAGTTACAGCCTGCCAACCTGAAAATGAGCCGTTTATTCCTACTCTCTGTTTTCTGTCCGTTAACCAATCCTCAATCCATGCTAGTATATTACCCCCAATCCCATGAGCCCTAATTTTGTGAAAGACCTCTTGTGTGGCACCACATCGAATGCTTTCTGAAAGTCCAAATACACCACATCCACTGGTTCCCCCTTATCTACCCTACTAGTTACAACCTCAAAAAACAATAACAGATTTGTCAAACACAATTTCCCTTTTATAAATCCGTGTTGACTCTGCCCAATCCTATTATTATTTTCTAAGTGCCATGTTACCACGTCCCTAATAATAGATTCTAGCATTTTCCCTACTACTGATGTCAGGCTAACTGGTCTGGAGTTTCCTATTTTCTCTCTCCCTCCTTTCTTGAATAGCGGAGATAAATTTGCTACCTTCCAATCCGCGAAGACTGTTCTAGAATCTAGGGAATTCTGGAAGGTCAGAACCAATGCATCCACTATCTCTGTCGCCACCTCTTTTAAAACCCCAGGATATAGGCCATCAGGTCCAGGGGATTTGTCGGCTTTTAGTCCCATGAATTTGTCCAGTAATATTTCTTTACTAATATTAATTTCTTTAGGTTCCTCATTCTCACTAGACCCTTGGTTCTCCACTATTTCTGGAATTTTTTTTTGTCTTCTTCCGTGAAGACAGATACGATGGGGGTGATTTTATCAATGGGGCGTGATGGAGGCGGGACTGCTGCTTGTCGGGTTTTAGTCCCGCCTCCATCGACGTCCAGCCAACCCACGCGGGCTTACCAGGCCAATTAAGGAAAAGCCAGTGACAGAGAACGTCAGCGTATGACAGATGAATTGTCATCATTTGACAGCTTTGAGAAGGTGTCAAACACTGACAATCGCTGCTCTTTGGTGAGTCCTTGTACTCAAGACTCACCAAACCTCTTTCCTGAGCAGAAATCAGATGGCTGTTGCATCGGAGAATGTAGCAGCCATTCTGTCATCTCTGCCGTGGAGATGAGGCACCTCCGCAGCCTAAAGGGATGAAGCCTGGAGGAAGAAGCAAAGGTAAGTAATATTATTAAAACACTTTAGAGTCACCTCATACACTTACCTCTCCACACTTGCACTCATCACTCACCTGCACACCGGACATTTCGGCCCCTCCGACCCCCACAGACCCACGGCTCGCCTCGCTGACCCTGGTGAGGTTCGGAGCCATCAGGAAGCCCACACTTTAGGGCTCAAAATAGGAATTAGCCAAAAAATTGGCACTAATCCCCTTCCTGTCTCGAGAAGACGGGACCCGGCGCGGGTCGGGTACCCGCCTCCTGAGAAGATGGCACAGAGGCGGGTTGGGAGCGGGATTGGTACCTGTTCCCAGATTCTGCCATTTTTCCGGCAGTCCCGCCTCCATAGGGCTGGGAAAATCACCCCCAAAGTATTTGTTTAATGTCTGCCATTTCCTTATTCCCCATTATAATTTCTCCTGACCAAAGATTCAGAGGATTGTGAATCTTTGGAATTCTCTACCCCAAAGGGCTGTGGATGCTGAATCTTTGAGTATATTGAAGGCTGAGATAGATAGAGTTTTGGTAATCAAGGGATATGGAGATCGAGCGGGAAAGTGGAGTTGAGGTTGAAGATCAGCCATGATCTTATTGAATGGCGGAGCAGGCTCGAGGGGCCGTTTGGCCTACTCCTGCTCCTAATTCTTATTCTTATGTTTACTTTTGATAATCTCTTCTATTTTACATATCTATAGAAGCTTTTACAATCTGTGTTTATGTCTCTTGCTAGTTTACTCTCATTCTATTTTCTCTCTCTTCATCAATTTCTTGGTTCTCCTTTGCTGAATTCTAAAATCCCCCCAATCCTCAGGCTTACTACTCTTTTTGGCAACATTATAAGCCTCTTCCTTTAATCTAACACTAACTTTAACTTCTCTTGTTAGCCACAGTTTTTCCCATGGGGTTTTTATTCCTTAAGGGAATGTATATATTCGTTGCAAATTATGAATTATTTCTTTAAATGTTTGTCATTGCTTGCCTACCATCATATCTTATAATCTAGTTTCCCAATCTACCTTAGCCAACTCGCCCCTCATACCTACAGTTTGCTTTGTTCAAATTTAAGACCCTAGTTTCGGACTTAACTAAAATCACTCTCAAACTTAATATAATATTCTATAAAATTATGATCACTCTTCCTCAAATGCTCCTTTACTATGAGGTTATTAATTAACCCTTTCCCATTGCACAATACTAGATCTAAAATAGCCTGTTCCCTAGTTGGTTCATCGACATACTGATCTAGAAAACTATCTTGAATACATTCCATGAACATGTCATCTGCACTATTACTGCAAATTTGATTTGCCCAGTCGATATGAAGATTAAAGTCCCCCATGATTACTGTATTACCCTTGTTACATACACCACTGATTTCCTAATTTATACTCTGCCTGACATTACAACTACTGTTAAGGGGTCTATAAATTACTCCCACTAGTGTTTTCTGTCCCTTGTTTCTTAGCTCCACCCAGTGATTCTACATCGTGTTCTTCGGAGCTAAGATCCTTTCATTCTACTGTCTTTATCCCATCCTTTATTATCAGGGCTAATCCCCCTTCCTTTTCCATTCTCTATCTCTTGTAAAAGTCAAGTATCCTGAAATATTTAGTTCCCAACCTTGGTCACTCTGCAACCACGGGCTGGATTTTGCCAATGTGGAGCTTTTGGAGGCGGGACTCCCACTTGTTGGGTTTCAGTCTCGCCTCCATCAACTTCTGGCCAACCCACGTTATTTTCCCTTGATTGACCTTGTTAAGCCTGCCCTGTTAACAGGCAGTTAAGTGGCTGTAATCCCTTCCCGCCTCCAAGGAGACGGGATCCGGCGCGGGACGGCTTCCCGCCTCCTGGCAAGATGGCACGGAGGCGGGTTGGGGGCGGTTTGGGTACCCTCCCCCAAATTCTGCCATTTTCCCAGCAGTCCTGCCTCCCCAGGGCTGGCAAAATCCAGCTTCACATCTCTGTAATGGCTATTAGATCAAACCCATGATTTTCTATCTGTGTTATTAATTCATCTATTTTGTTGCGAATGCTTCACGCATTCAGATATAGTGCCTTTAGCTTTAACCTTTTTCTATTTTTCCCTGAAGTCACCTTAGTCACTGATGCCCTGTTATCTTTGTTAAGCTCTCTGTCCCTTCCTGACCCACTCTGCTTATTCTTTACCCAAATCGCTGCTCTGCTCTACAGCCTTGACATTTCTTTTTTAATTCATTCATGGGATGTGAGCGTCGCTGGCAAGGCCAGCATTTATTGCCCATCCCTAATTGCTCTTGAGAAGGTGGTGGTGAGCCGCCTTCTTGAACCGCTGCTTTTGAATTTACCCTTACCTGAATCCTCCCACCACCCCCTCCATTAGCTTAAAGCCCTATCGACCGCCCTAGTTATTCAATTCGCCAGGTCACTGGCCCCAGCCCGTTTTAAGTGGAGCCCGTCCCAACGGAACAGGTCCTTCTTTCCCCAGTACTGGTACAAGTGCCCCATGAATCGAAACCTCTGCCTCCCACACCAGTCTTTCAGCCATGCATTTAAACCTAGCATCTCAAGGATATGACCCAAACAGCAGTGGTTACAACTTTAATATATCCTTAAGTGAGTTGGGCCACATACTTCATGGGTGATTTGCATTTCCACTGTCGCTTCTTCAAACAGCATTGATGCAAGTAAACACAATCAAATAGACTGATAATCTAATCGACTCTATCCACAAATCTGACAACTTTATAAGTTATTGTCTACACCAAGGCTCTGGATCTACATTTGCCTGGGAGGAAGTATTTGCATGTCAAAGGTCACTAGATTTCAGTCACTGCACTTCATAGAAGAAACCTCTCAAATCCTGTGACAATTGTATGTCAAATATGGAATTACATAAAACATTTCAATAAAAGAAGTTTCATAAATAATTCAAAGCCATCGCAAATTTTTTTTACGGCTTTCCCTTGGCTTCAAGAGGTAAATATTTTATTGACTTATTCTGAAATGCTCCTTGCAGAAAGCAGAGAGCAATCATTTAATTGCTGCAAAAATATATTCCAACTGAAAAAGTTCCAAGTGTAAGGGATGGCCTCACCGTAGCCAGATTTACTTCACTTGACGCTCCCACTGAATATCGCGGCGCTACGTGCAGCTGCGCCACGCGCGTCGGCACGCGCGCCGCGGTATTACAGGCCTCCCTCCCCTGATTAAAGGGGAGGGGTCTAGTGCAGCGTGCACCGGGGCCCTGCTGGACTACCGGGGAGCGGGGTGCCGGCAAAAGAGCCCGGCACTCAAGAGGAGTGCCGGGCTGCCGGATCGCAGCCGTCACCACGCAGGAGGAGGCGAGAGGGGGCAGGTACTGGCAGAAGGCCCAAAAAAAATGGCCGCAAGGCACCTGCCCTTTAATTATCGCTGCCCCGGCCGCAAACACGGCACCCTGACCCTGTCGGACATAGCGTCCGGTGGTAGGTCAGGGGGCACGAGCGAAGTTTGAGGCCGGGGCGCAAGCGTGGCTCTGCGCACGGCAATGACTTCATCGTCAGAGGCGCAGTGCCGCAGGGCGCTACCGGCTACCGCCGCCACTAACCTCCCACTGAATTTCATGCGAAGCGTTAGCGGCACCACGCCCGGGCGCTAGGTGCTTTGCGCCCCATTAGCGCCTCCCTCCCTATCGGGAGGCGCAAAGCAACCAAATTTTTCCCCGTTGAACTTTGAAACAGCATTTTACTTTTCTAATAGTAAATGATTCTCTTTCATATTAACCAAGGATGCTCATTTAAATTGTAAGAAAAACAGAACATGTTGGAATAATACAGCTGGTCCAACAGAATCTGAAATGACTATGGGTGGAATTTTCGGGGGGTCAGCGGGTGCATTTGGTGGTGGGTCGGGTGGGAAAATGTTTTTTTTGACAGCGGGTAGGAAACCCGCTGTCAACCCACTGCCATGCTAGTTTTCCAGATGTCGGGTTTGTCATCACAGAACAGACCCGACGCCAAGTGGCAGGGGGAGCAATTTAGATGATTAAGAGCCTGTTAACAGGCACTTAAAAACTATTTTAAGCTCACCGTTAAATTTTACAAGTTCGCCCACGGGTTCCCCGCTGCTCGGGGATCACGTCAGGTAAGCAGGTCGGGAGTTGTGTCACCATATCATCATTTCTTTACTTGACAACCGCAAATGTGCTGTTCACTTTCCAAGCTCAGAAGCTGTTGCTTACTGCATTTGGAAGTCAGATTGAGCTTTATGCAGCTTGCAAGTGTTTCGAGAAAACTCTGTATCAAGTGTCACCTCATTGGAACAACCTCTCTCACCAATGACAGATCGCTTCTGTCATCTCAACTTCACCTGCTATCTATTACATCAGCATCGGTGCCCTTGAAAAAATCTCACCTTGGTCCTCAGAATCCCACCACGATCAGCCTCAACACCAGCAGCACCAGGCACACCAGCAGCACCAACAACAACACCAACCTTCTCCGCAATTAACTGATGCTGCACAGGACACAAGGCATCAGCACCCGACCACATTGCTGCCCGGGAGGCCAGGGATGGCCTCACCATGGCCAGATTTACTTCACTTGACGCTGTACGCCCTGGCTGCCACATGATGCGCCAGGTTGGCACCACCCCACACCAACACCATAAAGCATCCCTACAATGCCCAAGCCATTCCTTCCACACTCATCGCCATTGCGGGGGGTACCGTTATGTCTCACCATTCATTGTAACTCACTAAGCCACTTCCAAAGGTGCACACAAATCTGTCCAGAATGCAAAGTGTTGAAAATAAAGATTTCAATGTTTGATAGCACATTAACAAAAACCTCACATGAACATTGGCTAAAACACCCAAGTGTCTACCCTTGTGTGTTGTTAGTTGGTATGATTGCACTAGGATGAGGGGGAGTGTGAGGGGTGGCTAGTGAGATGGGGAAGTGATAATGTAGATAGAGAGGGATGGGTGGAGTTGCAAGGTAAGTTGGTGTGAGTAAAGATGTGCAGGAGTAGGGTAGGGAAGGCAGAGTGATGGGGATGTGATGAGTGGCACAGCAGGATGAGGTTGAGTGTGGCTTTGCAGTAACGTTTCGTGATCTACTGAGATCATTGAAAGGTTTGCGCCACCGCAACCTGGTCCTCCTGACAACATCCCTGCTTGTGTTGTCCTCTGCAATGTGCAACCAGGCTGCATTGATCTCCTGGGGAGATCTCTTCCGCCCATGGGAAGGGAAGAGAACCTCCCTGCGTGCAGTGACTCCCTCCATAAGCATATTGAGGGAGTCATGGGAGAGCCTGGGTGCAGCCCTGCACCTCTGTGCAGTGCTTGTCAGTGTTTGCAGCATCTCAATACTGTAGAACACTGACAGCACAAATGTCAAAGTAAATTTGTGCATGGTCCCTTTAAGGAAACTGGCTGATGACGCATCATCAAATGACGTCATCAGACCCGCTTCCTTCAATTGGCCGGGAAACTCGCTGGGCGGGCTTAACAAGCCCCATCAATTTAAACTCACTTTGGACAGCGGGATGGAGTCAGCAGTGGGGCCGCGACCTGCCACCGACCCCGGCCTCACCGAACCCCCCGAGGTAGGCGAAATTGCGGCCTACATAAGTGAAATAGATTTCAAAAAAAGTACTGATTATGTACAGGTTCTACAGTTTGTCACAGAAACCTATTCAGAATAGTTCTGATGAAGTGTCTCTATACAAGATGGTAACCCGGCTTTACTCTTTTCAGATGGCACAAGAAAGTGTGAAGTGATGCATTTTGGAAGGAAGAATGGAGAGAGGCAAAATAAACTAAACTGTACAATTTTAAAGTGGGTGCATGTTCAGAGACCTGGGGGTTTACGTACATAAATCTTTGAAGGTGGCAGAACAAGTTGATAAGGCTGTTAAAAAACCATACAGGATCCTTGGCCTTATAAATAGAGCCGTAGTACAAAAGCAAGGAAGCTATGCTAAACCTTTATAAATCACTGGCTAGGCCTCAGCTGGAGTATTGTGGCCATTTCTGGGCACCACACTTTAGGAAGGATGTCACGGCCTTGGAGAGGGTGCAGAAGGGATTTACTAGAATGGTGCCAGGGATGAGGGACTTTGATTATGTGGAGAGGCTGGAGCAGCTGGGATTGTTCTCCTTAGAGCAAAGAAAGTTAAGGGAAGACTTAATAGAGGAGTTCAAAATTATGAGAGGTTTTGATAAAGTAAATAGGGAAAAACCATTTCCACTGGCAGGAGGGTCATTAACCAGAGGACACGGATTTAAGGTAATTGGCAAAAAGAGAGAAGATGAGGTGAATTTTTTTACACAGCGAGTTGTTAAGATCTGGAATGCACTGTCTGAAAGGGTGGTGGAAGCAGATTCAATAGTAACTTTCAAGAGGGAATTGGATAAATACTTGAAGGGGAAACAATTGCAGGGCTATGGGGAAAGAGCAGGGGAGTGGGACTAATTGGATAGCTCTTTCAAAGAGCCGGCACAGGCACGATGGGCCGAATGGCCTCCTTCTGTGCTGTATATTTCTATGACTTACTGTGTATTTCCAGCATTTTCTGTTTCTATTTCAGATTTTCAGCATTTACAGTTTATTATTTTTTAACTCTGATTTTTATTGCACATAATTAATTAACTTCCATGGGATAAAGTCTGGATATGTCATTATCTACCATGAAATTTAACTACATTATGAAGTCACAATATCTACTCTGTCTTTGGTGCTTCACTGTTTTGTAAGCAAAATGAGTACGAGAATAAATTATGATTTTTCCTGAAAACAGCAGAACTGTGGCATAAAGAATACTGAGTTAGGAAACATAAAATGGCCATCATAACTCACTTGTGCCTTACTGGGTCAACCTTACTCATGCATTCAAAAAGGATTCCCTTTAAGATCATAAATTTAACAAGGCCTCACATTTGGTTTGAAGCCAACATTCCCTAAGGCCCCTCATCAGATACTTCTAATGCAATGCCTCTGTTGGCATTGTATGTCTTCTCAAGTTCTTATATAATTCTCTCCCTCGCTCTGCCTTACTCTGTCATCTTCAACTGAGAATATCTGACATTTGGGTTTTTATAGGCAGAACCAACTATCTGTGACCACAGACAATGAAAATGACTTGACAGATACATTAACAAATTCAAGTAATTTGCCTTCAGATCTTCTGGTAAGGTCTTCCATCTCTGCCCTTTATATCCACGACCTTGATAAGTACATTGCAGGGATCCTACTTTCAAACACAATGTCAGCAAAATGTTATCCAGGATTTGGAGCAGGGAAAGGCGAAACAACAACAACTTGCATTTCTATAGTGCCTTTAACGTAGTAAAACGTCCCAAGGTGCTCCACAGGAACGATTATCAAACAATAAGCTCGAGGAACAGCACCTCATTTTTCGATTAGGCACTTTACAGCCTTCTGGACTCAACATCGAGTTCAACAATTTCAGACTATAACCTCTGCCCCTATCATTTTTTTTCTCTCTCTCACATTGCAGCTGTCGATCATTCTGCCATTGCCATTTACACTTCATCTAGAGTCATCTTTTGTTTCTTAACTTGTCCCATTACCATCTCCTTTTGCCTTGCACCATCATCCCTTTTGTCTCTTAATCTCTCCTGCCTTCCATCCTATCACAGACCTTCCCTTTTGTTCTTTCCTTCCTTCCCCCCTCTCCCTGCCCCTACACTTGCTTAAAAACCTGTTACATCTCCAACTTTTTCCAGTTCTGACGAAGGGTCATTGACCTGAAACGTTAACTCTGTTTTTCTCTCTACAGATGCTGCCTGACCTGCTGAGTATTTCCAGCATTTTCTGTTTTTATTTCAGATTTCCAGCATCCGCAGTATTTTGCTTTTGACAAAATTTGACACCGAGCCACATAAGGAGATATTAGGACAGATCAAAAGCTTAGGCAAAGAAGTAGGTTTTAAGGAGAGTCTTAAACGAGGAGAGAGGTAGAGAGACGGAGAGGTTTAGGGAGGGAATTCCAGCGCTTAGGGCCTAGGCAACAGAAGGCACGGCCACCAATGGTGGCGCGATTAAAATCGGGGAGGCGCAAGAGGCCAGAATTGGAGGAGCACAGAGGGTTGTAGGGCTGGAGGAGGTTCCAGAGATAGGGAGGGGCAAGGCCATGGAGGGATTTGAAAACGAAGTTGAGAATTTTTAAATCGCAATGTTGCTTAACTGGGAGCCAATGTAGGTCAGCAGGCACAGTGGTGATGGGTGAACGAGACTTGGTGCGAGTTAGGATAGGGGCCCCAAGCATTGTTTAATGTGGATGCCTCCCAGTCAGTAGAGTCAGAGATGTATTTAAACAAAAGCCCTGGGGTGGGGTAAAAGGAAAGCATTCTAATTAACAGCACCAATCAGTTCACCTTTAGATTCTTGATTTTTGAAGAACAAAATCCACAGGATCTTTGAAATAAATAAATAAAAATATTTTGTGGCTCTGTGTTACACTTGCTGAAGAGGGTGTGCTACTAAAAATTTCATAATGTTTCAGTGCCAATACCTGTTACTATATTAATGCCACCTTTGCCCCACCTTACCGAACATCAAATGCACAGAGTTGAATGGCGAAGAATAGCGTTAAAGCTTGCAGCACAGCAGAATGGGTTTCTGCTTTGAAATATTGGGCAAGTGCACCTATGATACCACGTGAAGACATTATTTACTCCCAAGTCTGTGCATTTTATTATTTATACATTTTTTGTCAAGTTATTTGCAGATCACAATTGGAAAAGGGCTTCTTATTGAGGATTGTGCCGGCAGGTTCAGCTCCTGGTACTGCTGTAAAGCAGCCCCGTTATCACCAGGAAAACTCACACTGCATCTGGTACAGCGTGAACTTTTACCGCATGGTTCTACATTTCAATCTGAGATTTTAATAAGGCTAAAATACAAAAAAAAAATCAGCATCAATGACTCCATTACAGCATCAACAACTTGTATTTATATAGCGCCTTTAACATAGTAAAACGTCCCAAGGTGCTTCACAGGAGTGTTATCAAACACAATCTAACACCAAGCCACATAAAGAGATGTTAGGGCAGATGACCAAAAGCTTGGTCAATGAGGAAGGTTTTAAGGAGCGTCTTAAAGGAGGAAAGAGAGGTAGAGAGGCAGAGAGGTTTAGGGAGGAATTCCAGAGCTTAGGCCCTCAGCAGCTGAAGGCACGGTCACCAATGGTGGCGCGATTAAAATCGAGGATGCGCAAGAGGCCAGAATTGGAGGAGTGCAGAGATCTCGAAAGGCTTGCAGGGCTGGAGGAGGTTACAGAGATGAGGGGTGAGGCCATGGAGGGATTTGAAAACAAGGATGAGAATTTTAAAATTGAGGCGTTCCTTAATCGGGAGCCAATGTAGGTCAGTGAGCACAGGGGTGATGGGTGAACAAGACTTGGTGCGAGTTAGGACACGGGCAGCAGAGTTTTGGATGGACTCAAGTTTGTGTAGGGTGGAAGATGGGAGACCGGCCAGGAGAGCATTGCAATAATCAAGTCTAGAGGTAACAAAGACATGGATGAGGGATTCAGCAGCAGATGAGCTGAGGCAGGGGCGGAGACGGGCGATGTTACGGAGGTGGAAGTAGGCGGTTTTGGTGATGGAGCAGATGTGTAGTCGGAAGCTCTTCTCAGTGTCAAATACAACACCAAGGTTGCAAACGGTGCAGTTAAAACCCTCTCACACCTACTGGGGCTGTTTTTAGCCTCTTACTGAGCTCTCACCTACTTTAATTAGCTGACCTGCCTCTCCCGAGTGGGTCTCTGGCACGCTGACTAACGCGCCCAAGTTAAAGGCGGGTTGAAGTTGGATTCCCGAGACGCTGTCAATTTCAGCGCTTTTAACTGCCCACCCGCTCGCAAGCCCGCACACTCTACAAAGTAAAAATTCAGCCCAATATATTTGTTAGCAGCAAATGACAGAACCAATGTGAAAAGTATCTAATCATATCTTGAATATTCTGGTTGAAATTGTCTGTGAACCAACTTATATTGTACACAACAAATTCTAGGACTGAAATCTTAGGAGCAAATGTCTTAAGGTTTTTGCTGATAGTGCAGCCTGAAAATATATAATGTACTGTCATACTGTCCTATGAGAGAGAGAAAGAAACACTGAATCATGGCAATCTTTTAAATAATTTCTCTGAAAGATTTAGGGGCACCAATTCCTGAGGGTGTACTTCAAAGTGCCAGTTTCCTGATGTTTTACTGCTTCACTGTAATGCAATGGGAACATAATTCCTATGGCTGCAATGGGTAGTGGCATCGGGAATACATACAAATGATTATGTTTATGATGCCGCTATAGACAGCAACCACAGCAATACTTTCTCTATAAAGGGGAAAACACATTTCAGGTGTCATGAGGAGAGGTGGTGAAGTATTGCTCTGTGCATTTATCCAGGGTTAGCTCTGTATTCTAACTGTCTTTTTATAAAAGCATTGACCAATGCATGTCAATAACAACAACAACTTGCATTTATATAGCGCCGTTGGCATAGTAAAATGTCCCAAGGCGCTTCACTGGAGCATTAGCAGACAAATTTCGACACCAAGCCACATAGAGAAATTAGGGCAAGCGACCAAAAGCTTGGTCAAAGAGGTAGGTTTTAAGGAGCGTCTTAAAGGAGGAGAAAGAGCTCGAGAGGTGGACATTTCTCATGTTAAAGTACCTACCATTTAATTGCATGATCTAAACTTATAGGAACTCTTTTCCCATTGTGTTACAGGGTAGGAGTAGTAATGTTAAGCATGGATTTGTCTCTTATTATTTCTTCAGTAAATTACACCTTTTTAATGAGTTTGGCTATATGTAGCATATATTTGCAGGAGATTTTGCACCAGTGATAGATCTCCTGTCTATTTGAGTGATGCGTTGCAGTTGTCCTGACCTTCCAGCAAAAACAAAAAATCGCTTTCTGCAATATGTTTCAATTTTAAATTAAGCTCTTCATCCTCATTTTGGGACCCATTTAGTGACCAACAGCACAGTGGCTACTCCTGCTGCATAGGCCCGTGTTGCTTTTGAGTGAAAATGTGTTATTCTGCAATACAATTGACATGAGCAATGCCATATTACCATGGAGATTGCAGCACAGAAGATGGCCTTCTGACCCATTTTGCCTGTACCATATATACATCTTAAAAATAAAATGATGAGCTATGCAGTATCCTTTGCCATCAATGCCCTTATCCCCTTATGTAGTAGAATGGCTGCTCAGTCAATGTGCTTCCTACATTTTATCCGTTGAAAACATTAATTTTTAAAACAAATAGAGAGTGATTTGATGCACTCTTGCCACATGGGAAGATAGCGAGGAATATGAGCCCTTGCTTTTTACAAAATTATTTATTACATTGAATTTTTAAAAATAGGATGTAGTAGCACAGTGCCATGTATTTTTTTAAATTTTGCCTTCCTGATGCTGAGATAAAAATAGAAAGCTTTCTGATAATTGGTATTGCATGTACTTCTACTGAACTTGAATCGGCAATGTGGAGGTTGTCCCTGATGTAGGATACTTTCTGTTGACATGCAATTACCTTTACTTGAGTAATCGCAAGGCTCCCTGAGTGTAATAATTTGTGATAGAGGATTCCCCCTGAGGCCTACATGACAACAAGGATGTACGAATATAATTTACTACGAAATGGTGTGAAATACTTGAAAGGATCTACTCCCCAGACTACATACAGGTTTGTTTCATTAGCCTCAAGTATGCAGCTTAGTGCAGTAGCAAGGAGAGTTGCTGGAAGTCTTCCGGTTGAAATTATTATGGACCTGAACCAGCAAAGATACAATAAGCGTTTTTTTTGTGTAACACTGCAAGATAGAACTACTTCACTTCTGGACCACTTCAATCAAAACCACAAACATTACAATATGAGAAAGTAAATGAAGAGTTTAAGATAACAGATTACCGGAAAGTTACATTTCCTGTTTATAACAGTGAAAAATATCTGGGTTACCCTGTTGGTGGTGGTGTGTGGGTTGTTGAGGTCACCGGCTATTAAGCAACACTCACCTCTGAAAAATGAGTAAAAGAGGTGACTTCACACACAAGTATAACTGTATACTTTCCATCAGAACATTTTACTCCAACTCTCTAATGGCAATATTCATTTCAAGAAAAAAAACTGATCCAATCAAGTACAAGTATTTAAAGTAATATCTAGGAAAGTTAAGTTCTCTTATCAGACATGTTAAACTGGCTAAAGCACAGCAGTAAACGCATCTAATTATACACACACACATACACACATATATCTCTCTCTTTCAAATGGCTATTGCCTGATTACAGACCAAAACCTAACTGCCATTTGAATGTGTTCTTATTCACCAGCAACTTATCAAGTCCAGTGATGTGCAATAAGAGAATATTTCAACTAAAAGGGAACACTGGTGGCAGTGTGAGGGAGAAAGAGAGCTGGAAATACACTTTCCATCTAGTCCTGTCATATGGCAACAATTGAGTATTATTAGCAGTAGCTGTGGAGAATCCCGATCCTAACTCTTGAAATTGTCCATCCAGGTAAATGTGTAAGAAAGCAAATAGTTGACCAAAATTAAATGATCATTAAAGGGATGCTTAGTCTCATGAAAAAAATACAAAATTGGTAGACCACTGGCCTCTAATCAGGGGACCCAGTAAATCCAATGCCTGTCTCCTGAAATAGAAAGGAAGGAAATGCCAAACAAACCTTTTCCCAGGTACGCTCCTTGTTCAGTACTATCACCACTAGCTTAGGGTTGGCCTGGTATCCATCTCGTGTAAAGGAGAGATCTCTGCCAGCCCAGGACACGTTCATCATAAACCTGAAAGAAAACAGTGTCAGGAATGAATGGAAAACAGCTGATGTTAACTTGTCCATCGTGGGGTTTGAAAGCTTTGAATACCAAGATACGTTCCAGTGTTTTAAATGTATTCTTTAGACTAGTGTGTAATGTTTAAGCTATGCTTTTTTTTTAATGGATTTTTTTTCTAATGCTGCAACAACATGGCTATACATAAGTAACATGTGATCAATAAAAAAAATCCTGTGTACCACTTGAATTAATTCCTAATATTTCATCTTAGCTGTAAATAAAGTATAATCAGTTCATGGTAATGAGGTGTCCTCCCACTGACCCCGCAATTTCATCGCTGGCGGGGAACTACTAGGCACAATCCTGGTATAACTGCTGGGATCATGAACCATGGATTTTTAGCCTCCCAGCGTTTAACATGTAAAAATAAAACATCTCACATGATGTTATCAGTACTTACGCAGTGGTTGTGTTATGCATTTACAGGCCTACTAATATATTAATAATTATGGTGGTTTGACACTTTTTTCAAGCATGTATTAATTATTTATGGTAAAAATGTTATTGTTTTTATGCAAACAATTCATTTTTATTGCTGGGGTATCATTGCTTTGTCAAACGTTAATTATTAGTTTAAAACAGATGATCCGTAGCGTTTTGTCTGCATATTAAATCATTTAGATCATTTTCTCAACATTTCTACTGTTGGATGTTACAAAGTAGAAGAATACAAGATCTTACTTCAGAGTAACTAAATAAACACAAAAAAGTCAAAGCTAATTATGATAAACCCGTAAGAACCGGCAAGTGATTTATCATCAGAGTTTCAGCTCATTAAAGTTTATAGTGACAAATGATGTAGGTTCTGTCGGAAAAAGTATGTTCTAGCATGAATTTGTAATAAAAAAGGTTTATTTTATCTAAAAATGTCATTGGAAATGTTAATTTGATTCTCAGAAATCTTCGTCAGAACAGATGAAAGATTTTATACATCTGTGAGTACGATCAATTTGCAACTCTTCTATCTTTTGCTCCAGGGTTTTTTAGGAGTCAAACACGGCTCAGATTATCACATTGGAGAGGTTTCATCGATTGGATTGTTTGTTATATTTGTGACTTTGGTAATAATAGAAACTTCTGTTTCATGTGACAGCCCTTTGGTAAAATCAACTGGATATAAAACAGAGGGCAAGGAAACATTATCACTCTCTATTCTGAGTGATGTAAACAGTCATCACACGGTTCCCTAAAGGAATGCAGATGGATTCCAGCGGCAATGCAACTTTCCTTTTCCTTTTCTTTGCATCTGTTTATTTAGACTTGTATTTTATATAACGCCTTTCATGACCTCAGGACGTGAAAGTGCTTTACAGCCAACAAAGTACTTTTGAAGTGTAGTCACTATTGTAATGTAGGAAACTCGACAGCCAATTTGCACACAGCAAGGTCCCAAGGGGTATGGGGAGAGAGCAGGAATATGGTATTGAGCTGGAGGATCAGCCATGATCACATTGAATGGCGGAGCAGGCTCGAAGGGCCGAATGGCCTACTCCTGCTCCTATTTTTCTATGTTTTCTATGAACAGCAATGAGATAATGACCAGATAATTTGTTTTTAGCGGTGATGGTTGAGGGAAAATGTTGGCCATGACACCAGGGATAACTCTCCTGCTCTTCTTCAAAATAATGCCATGGGAGCTTTTACATCCACCTGAGAGGGCAGACAAACTCGGTTTAACATCTCACCCAAAAGACAGCACCTCCGACAGTGGAGCACTCCCTCAGTACTGCGCTGGAGTGTCAGCCTAGATTTTTGTCTGGAGTGAGACTTGAACCCACAAACTTCTGACTTAGAGGTGAGAGTGCTACCCACTGAGCCACAGCTGACACTGTAATCTAACTCCATTGACAGAGTATTTGGAGCCTGGAAAAGCCAGAAAAACATGCTCGAAAAACTCTGCTGCCACACTGCCAGGGCAAAGTTTGCACTGTACTAGACATTGGAGTAAATTCTCGTCTTTACCGCACGGGCAGTAATCTGGCCGAATGGATTGCCCGCCTGTTACACAACCCATCTGATTAACGTCCATTGAAATCAATGAAATAAAAATCAGGCAGGTTTTATAATGGGCAAGTGATCCACTCCACCAGGTTAGTCTCCATAGGGTGGAAGCAAAAAATTACCTCATTATCTTTTCAGCAGCATCAGATTGCTCAATTCATTTTTTAATAAATTGAGGCAACTGATCATTTTTAAATGAAGGTAATAAGTTAATAACTGCAAATATGATTCATAAAAGAGTGCCATGATAACATCACTTATTATCATTACTCTCCTGAACTTATAAATCAGGTGACATCTTCCCTTTAAATTTTACATCAACATAGTGAACAAGTTTCTACTGGTTATTAGATCAGGTATTAGACGAATTATATTTGTAGAATATTGGCACTGATATGTTCAAGGAGAATATAAGAGAGCTTAAGCAAATTAATGGGGAAGGGTTGTTAAACAATATTTTAGTAGAGGACAAGTGGGACACCTTTAAAGGAATAATGCTGAACATGCAGGGTAAATACAGATTTAGGATTAACAAATGTTGAATAAACAAATGTGGCCCTAAATGGATTAACAAATTACTCAGAAATGGAATAAAATTGGGGAGGGGGGGTGGGCAGGGGTAGAAACACTACAAATCCTGCAGGGAGAAAAGTGAAGCAGTTCACTGGGATGAATTTAGGGACATGCATAACCATATTAAAAGGGTATCAAAGGGGCAAAAGGAAACTGAGAAAAACACCAAAACTGAAGGCAAAAACATAACAGTAAGAAATTCTTTCAGTACTATTAATAGCAAGGGCAATCAGAGAAAAGATGAGAATCCAAAAACTTGCTAACGGAGCTCAAATAAAGCATAACCATAAAATAGTAAATATGCTTCAACCAAGTATTCACAGGGAAAGACATGAACAACATGCTTCCTAGTGTTAACCTGGTCCACCTTCAGAGAGATTGATGAAATATGTAGGCGAAAGACATGAAGATCCAGCTCAGATCCCAAGGACATCTCTAGGTTATGCTATTGTACTAAGTATTATGCTAAGTAGATATATGGCAGTGTGCATCAACTCCCACTATAGAAAGAAGCTCAAAATGCTTAAGGGAGCAACTGATGCCAGCGAAGGTATCTACGACAAGACCGAATTTGTAACACTTGGGCTTTTGAGCTTTGAAAGGAGGCAACTGAGAGGTGATTTTACAGGTGTGTTGATTAGTAAATGGTATAGAAAAAAAGATAGATTCAGAATGTGATTGCAAACTAAACTGAGAGTTGGACAAGAAGAAACAGGTTCAAATTGGTAAAAGGAACATTTTAGACTGATGTCAGGAAGTGATCAACAGATGGAATGGATTTTTGGGTAGAACTCTGGGGCGAAAACCTTGGAATTGTTTAACAAACGGGGCTATCGTGATGTGGGGACTGTAGGGTCTTTCTGGTTGAAAACCCTTTGCACACTGCAGGGAAAAAATACTTTTCTGTCACCGACATCTTCAGCCCAATGGGGCTCTCAATCTCCCTTCTTCGAAACAGCAGGGTGCCGTTCCAAATTTCCAGCATCTCGTTGGGGCTGGACACCTCTGTTGGAGTTCCACAGCTGTGGGCCACCCGTCCCAATTATGTAAATTACCTATTCTCGCAATTCGGTGGCAGATGAATGTCCTGTCCCACCACACTTCTGGTGGCGGAGAGGGAACCCAGCAATTTTGGGACCCCTTTTGACACTCTAGGCCCCTTAGGTAGTTTTCATCCTGTTTATTTGGCCCAATCTATGCTGCAGAGACATCACAAATGTAGTAATGTATTAAGTGTGAGGGCAATAAGCTGATTAAAATCTGTAGCTAACTCTTGTAACTATAGTAGGCCATTGCAAGCCACCCAGATTGTATACATTTAAAAGAAGATCGATTGCTATAGTGAAACCTGAAGAAAAGAGGGACCTAATGGTTCTAATCTACCTCCCTGTGTGCATCATTTTCACCAGATCAGCACTCAGCTTCTACTCTCTTTGTGCTATGAGCTAACACTTCCCTACTGCTATACCAGACGATATCACAATGCATCGCTGCCTCATTTGTAAGCCCTGCTACCAGACTCGTAACCTGGCAGCAACTTCATAAAGGTGCTGCACCAGCAAATTATGGTGCCAGTCTATTGCTGCCAGCAAGATATTTGCCAATAGTTTCATTGCAAAAAGGGATGATGAAAACATTTCTGTTCTCCGCACAACTGTGTCGTAAAGCAGAGAGGTGCTTATGCATACTTAAGAGTAATGTCAGTAGTAAGGTAAAGGGACAATCAAAGTCATGCAGTTCCACGTTGGGACCCTGGAATTGCACAAGACACACAAACCCATTTGCGGCACACTGGGAATCTGACACTTGCTTGGCGCACATGTCCTGCAGGAGTCTACAATAGAAACCGTACGTGTTAAAAGATAAACTGCTGAAGGGCACTCAGTACATTAGGTTAGCTGATAAAAGTCCACAGAGATTGATGAATTATGCAGCAGTTTGAAACTTAATTATCGAGGATGTTTATAGGTCCTGGCAGATGCAAGAACGAACCGCTGAAAGGAAGTCAAAGGTATGTCAGACTTTCAAAAATACAAAGTGTGTGCTTCACAATAGTTTAATCTGGATAACAGCTAAACTACTGTACAGCCAAACAACAACTTGCATTTTCTACAGTGCCCTTATCGTAGTAAACCATCCTAAGGTGCTTCACAGGAGCGTAACCAGACAAAATTTGACACCGAGCCACATAAAAGAGATATTAACGACAAGTGACGAAAAACTTGGTCAAAGAGGTAGGTTTTATGGAACGACTTAAAGCATTTATATAGCGCCTTTCACAACCAGCAGATGTCCCAAAGCGCTTTCCAGCCAATGAAGTACTTTTTGAAGTGTAGTCACTGTTGTAATGTAGGAGGAGGAGAGAGAGGTAGAGAGGTGGAGAGGTTTAGGGAGGGAGTTCCAGAGTTTAGAGCCTGGGCAGCTGAAGGCACGGCCGCCAATGGTGGAGCAAAGAAAATCAGGGATGCGCAAGTGACTAGAATTGGAGCAGCACTGAGATCTCAGAGAGTTGTAGGGCTAGAGGAGGTTACAAAGATAGGGAGGGGTGAGGCCACAAATGGATTTGAAAACAAGAACCAAGTCTCATAAAGCTTCTGAATTTGTTGTTATCATACACATGCCTTGTCTCGTACCCTCTCCCGCTGACGTGAGATACATCAGCAATGGGGAATGAAATATTACCATTTACACTCAGTGCCAGAAGCAGGTACACCCACATCAGGTACAGTACGGATAGTTGGAAGATAAAGTCCCTTCTTTGGGAACTGGTTAAATATAAATAATAAAAGCTGTAAGGTTAGATTTTTCGAGAAACCTTGGAGGAGATAGAAACTTTGCAAATCATTTCCTCAAGACGTTAAATAAGTGGAATCCCTAATAGCAGAAATTGCAGATAGTCTATAGAACAGAATGAATAAATTGAATGGCATTTCCTCACTCTATACCTGCCCGTTCTGTCCTGCATGTATTCACTCTGCCCAAATGATTTGCTTAAACCAACTCCCAAACCCAATAATGTGACAATAATGTGGCAGGAAGATATCAATGGCCTGGTCAGGTGGGCAGAAAAGTGGCAAATGGAATTCAATCCGGAAAAGTGTAAGGTAATGCATTTGGGGAGGGCTAACAAGGCAAGGGAATACACAATAAATGGTAGGACACTGAAAAGTGTAGAGAAACAGAGAGACCTTGGAGTGCATGTCCACAGATCCCTGAAGGTAGCAGGACAGGTAGATAAGGTGGTTAAGAAGGCAAACGAGATACTTTCCTTTAGTAGCCGAGGCACAGAATATAAGAGCAGGAAGGTTGTGCTAGAACTGTATAAAACACTAGTTAGGCCACAGCTCGAGTACTGAGTACAGTTCTGGTCACCACATTACAGGAAAGATGTGATTGCACTAGAGAGGGTACAGAGGGGATTTACGAGGATGTTGCCAGGACTGGAGAATAGGAGCATAGATTTAAAGTAATTGTTTCTCTCTCCACGGATGCTGCCTGGCCTGCTGAGTTTTTCCAGCGTTTTCTGTTGTTATTCTGGAGAATTTTAGCTGTGAGGAAAGATTGGATAGGCTGGGGTTGTTTTCTCTGGAGCAGAGGAGGCGGAGGGGAGACTTGATTGAAGTGTATAAAATTATGAGGGGTCTAGATAGAGTGGATAGGAAGGACCTAATTCCCTTAGCAGAAGGGTCAATAACCAGGGGCATAGATTTAAAGCAATTGGTAGAAGGATTAGAGGGGAGTTGAGGAGAACTTTTTTCACCCAGATGGTGGTGGGGTTCTGGAACTCACTGCCTGAAAGGGCGTTAGAGGCAGAAACCCTCCTCACATTTAAAAAGTACTTGGATATGCACTCGAAGTGATGTAATCTACAAGGCTATGGACCAAGAGCTGGAAAGTGAAATTAGGTTGGATAGCTCTTTTCGGCCAACACAGACACAATGGGCTGAATGGCCTCCTTCTGTGCTGTAAATTTCTATGATTCTATGATTCTATTTCCATTTCTCCACAGCTATCTTTGTGGCCTCTGAGAAAAATGACCAATTTAGTGCAACTTTGTAATAATGTTTGGCACCTTTTCGTGGGCCTCTGCCCACTAGGAACTGGGTCGAGACTGCCCCGAGCATTGTTTAATGTGGATCCCTCCCAGTCAGTAGAGTCAGAGATGTATTTAAACAAAGGTCCTGGGGTGGGGTAAAAGGAAAGCATTCTAATTAACAGCACCAATCAGTTCACCTTTAAGATTCTTGATTTTTGAAGAACAAAATCCACAGGATCTTTGAAATAAATAAATAAAAATATTTTGTGGCTCTGTGTTACACTTGCTGAAGAGGGTGTGCTACTAAAAATTTCATAACGTTTCAGTGCCAATACCCGTTACTATATTGATGCCACCTTTGCCCCACCTTACCGAACATCAAATGCACAGAATTGAATGGCGAAGAATAGCGTTAAAGCTTGCAGCACAGCAGAATGGGTTTCTGCTTTGAAATATTGGGCAAGTGCACCTATGATACCACGTGAAGACATTATTTACTCCCAAGTCTGTGCATTTTATGATTTATACATTTTTTGTCAAGTTATTTGCAGATCACAATTGGAAAAGGGCTTCTTATTGAGGATTGTGCCGGCAGGTTCAGCTCCTGGTACTGCTGCAAAGCAGCCCCGTTATCACCAGGAAAACTCACACTGCATCTGGTACAGCGTGAACTTTTACCGCATGGTTCTACATTTCAATCTGAGATTTTAATAAGGCTAAAATACAAAAAAAATAATCAGCACCAATGACCCCCCATTACAGCATCAACAACTTGTATTTATATAGCGCCTTTATCATAGTAAAACGTCCCAAGGTGCTTCACAGGAGTGTTATCAAACACAATCTAACACCAAGCCACATAAAGAGATGTTAGGGCAGATGACCAAAAGCTTGGTCAATGAGGAAGGTTTTAAGGAGCGTCTTAAAGGAGGAAAGAGGTTTAGGAAAGGAATTCCAGAGCTTAGGCCCTCAGCAGCTGAAGGCTTGGTCAACAATGGCGGCGCGATTAAAATCGGGGATGCGCAAGAGGCCAGAATTAGAGGAGCGCAGAGGGTTGTAGGGCTGGAGGAGGTTACAGAGATAGGGAGGGGCGAGGCCATGGAGGGATTTGAAAACAAGGTTGAGAATTTAAAATCGAAACGTTGCTTAACCGGGAGCCAATGTAGGTCAGTGAGCACAGGGGTGATGGGGGAACGAGACTTGGTGCGAGTTAGAATAGAGGCAGCAGAGTTTTGCATGAGCTTAAGTTTATGGAGGGTGGAAGATGGGAGGCCGGCCAGCAGTGCACTGGAACAGTCAAGTCCAGAGGTAACAAAGACATGGATGAAGGTTTCAGCAGCAGATGAGCTGAGGCAGAGGCGGAATTGGGCGATGTTACGGAGGTGAAAATAGGCGGTCTTAGTGATACACAGATATGTGGTTGGAAGCTCAACTCAGGGTCAAATACTACACCAAGGTTGCAAACAGTTTGGTTCAGCCTCAGACAATTTCCAGGGAGAGGGATGGAGTCGGTGGCTAGGGAATGGAGTTTATGGCGGGGACTGAAGACAATGGCTTTGGTCTTCCGAATATTTAGTTGGAGGACATTTCGGCTGATGTCGAACGAGCAGCCTGACAATTTAGAGACAGTGGCGGGGTCGAGAGAGGTGTTGGTGAGGTAGAGCTGGGTGTTGTCAGCATACATGTGGAATCTGCTGTTGTGTTTTCGGATGATGTCACCGAGGGGCAGCATGTAGATGATGTCTTCCATTCATAAACACAGCAGAGCAACTCGCAAGATCCATTGTCATGGCGACAGTGCCACTTTAAAATGTCAATTTTAAATGTGAGGTTTTTTTGCTGAGAAAATAATGTTCAAAGATCTTCAGCATTCTCAGAGTGATATAAAATGCTACTAAGATACAGTATCACTATTCTAATAGATTGAGTGGCAAATATGGAATTTTACGGCTAGCAGGAAACAGACTTGTCCGTTCATCAGTACATTTACAGTGCTCCACAAGGAGGTGGAAGTGAGCTGTGTGGGATTGCATCAGAATGATTGTCTGATGATCAATGTCATCTGTTATGTTACAGACTTCTCAGGTTGTTGCAAGTCCACTTGTCTGGCATCCAGCTCTACAGTTTGGATCTTTGCCCATTTCTTACTTGTTACGTAAATGGTAGCATTCCAACAAACTAAAAGGCAACGAGTACCTTGGTGTCCTCAACAGTTACTGTCACTTTGTATCAGATATGTGTATAGATTTACTGAACTCTTACATTTTTATTTAACTATAGATTTCACACAACAAGGAGCAATAAGATTTAGAGGGGACTCAAAATTTAGGGAATTTATTCTTTGTGCAGAAGGCAACTGGATTATAAAGGCCTTTCTTGTGAGTAAAATTATTGAATATGGCCATAAAAAAGCAAACCAAGCACTTGGGTTTATTTCTAGAGGGATAGAATTGAAAAGTAGGGAAGTTATGCTGAACCTGTATCGAACCTTGGTTAGACCACACTTGGAGTACTGTGTACAGTTCTGGTCGCCATATTATAAAAAGGATATAGAGGCACTGGAGAGAGTGCAGAGAAGATTTACAAGGATGATACCAGAAATGCAAGGATATTCATATCAGGAAAGGATGAACAGGCTGGGTCTCTTTTCTCTTGAAAAAAGGCTGAGGGGTGACCTAAAATTATGAAAAATTTTGATAGAGTGGATACAGAGAGAATGTTTCCACTTGTGGGGAAGAGCATAACTAGAGGCCATCAATATAAGATAGTCACCAAGAAATCCAATAGGGAATTCAGAAGAAACTTCTTTACCCAAAGAGTGGTGAGAATGTGGAACTCGCTACCACCGGGAGTGGTTGAAGTGAATAGTATAGATGCATTTATGGGGAGGCTGGACAAACATATGAGGGAAAAGGGAATAGAGGGTTATGCTGATAGATTTAGATGAGGAAAGACGGGAGGAGGCTCGAGTGGAGCATAAACGCCAGCATGGACTGGTTGGGCCGAATGGCCTGTTTCTGTGCCGTATATCTAATGTAATATTTCTTTTTACAGTACAAATTTACAACACTGAAGGGTTGTGATGGTGTCACAAACGATGAGAACAAGGCTCACACGGTTTGTAAACCTCATTTGAACTCTGAATGAGATTATGTCCTTGAACGATACTCCAGTTGGCATTAGATCAACAAACATTTACAAGTGGAGTCCATGGAGCCAGTTCTATGCTTTTTTTAGCAAGCTTTTTTTCTCCTCAGCAGCAGGTGTCATGATGGACAGTAACAGACAGCAGACCCCTACAACTGAATCGCACGCTTTGAACTGCTTAGGTACTGGGTTTACTTTTACTGTATTTAGCAATGGAATTGCACATATTACTGTACATATGGAACAACAATACCACAAAATATTGAATAATTAAAGAAATAAATACTTGCATTTATATAGCGCCTTTCACGACCACCGGACGTCTCAAAGTGCTTTAAAGCCAATGAAGTACTTTTTTTGGAGTGGCGTCACTGTTGTAATGTGGCAAATGCGGCAGCCAATTTGCGCACAGCAAGCTCCCACAAACAGCAATGTGATAATGACCAAATAATCTGTTTTTGTTATGTTGATTGAGGGATAAATATTGTCCAGGACACCGGGGATAACTCCCCTGCTCTTCTTCGAAATAGTGCCATGGGATCTTTTACGTCCACCTGAGAGAGCAGACGGGGCCTCGGTTTAACGTCTCATCCGAAAGACGGCACCTCCGACAGTGCAGCTCTCCCTCAGCACTGCACTGGAGTGTCAGCCTAGCTTTATGTGCTCAAGTCCCTGGAGTGGGGACTTGAACCCACAACCTTCTGACTCAGAGGCGAGGGTGCTAACCACTGAGCCACTGCTTCATAATTATGTAATATTTTACATAGAAGTTACAGCACGGAAACAGGCCACTCGGTCTATGCCGGTGTTTATGCTCAACACGAGCCTCCTCCCATCCTACTTCATCTCCCTCGTGTACTTATCCAGCTTCCCCTTCAATGTATCTATGCTATTCGCCTCAACCACTCCAAATGGTAGCAAATTCAACATTTTAACCATTCTCTGGGTAAAGAAGTTTCTCCTAAATTCCTTATTGGACTTATTAGTGACTATCTTTATTTATGACCCCTAGTTTTGGTCTCCCCCGCAAATTGAAAATAATTCTCTACACCTACCCTGTCAAACCCCTTCACAATTTTAAAGATCTGTTAGGTCTTAAAACTTCCATTAGTTTAATACAATCTGTTACTTAACTAGGTTATTTAATACAATCTGTACACCTGCGTGTGCTCCGGCACCACAGTTTATTCCACAATTGACCACTTCATGGTTGGGATTAAATCAAAATATTTAAATCATGTGAAGAAACCGTGCTAAGCTCCTTTCTGCCAGAAATCTATGACACAGATATTGGAGTCAATTTTAACCCAATGCGCCCAATGCAAACTGGGCGGGTGGGCAGTTAAAAAGGAGCAGGTTACGAACCCGCTCAGATCCCGACCGTTTGTGATGTTAACCTGCAGGGCTTGGAGGGCTTTAGGCAGCCACCCAAAGCAGGCGGGAACCTCATAAATTTATGCGAATCGGGGTTCAGGGCCCGGATGCAATTTTAACCGAGGCCTGAGCGGGGAAGCTCCTGCGGCTTTCCTGCTGGGCTGAAGCAGGTCTGCGCCTGGCCTGTCGACAGCAGAGGCCCTTCTGGTAGGTCTAAAACTGTCCTTATTGGGGCCAGGAGGAGCACTTACCTGAAGGTCAGCGTGCAGCCAAGGGCCGCCCGATCTTCACCTAGCGGCAGCCACGCTGTGTCCTCTTCACGCTCGTTCTGAGCAGGAAGTGAACTGGTGGCATTTAAATGAGGCCCAGTGGTTAAAATTGCCATGGCCTCCTGCTGGGCAGGAAATCAACTCGCCAGAGCAATGTGTTGGCGAAAACCATCTGAGTTAAAATTCTCCCCATTGTGTCTAAATCTAGGTTTGTTTCCCTGCATTCTCAGCATTATAAGCTTCCATCTAGAGAAGAGAAAAATAGCACAACTGGCTATTGCTAGAGACAGAGGATACTTTTAAGGGCCATCGAGGCTACCTATATTTATTCTTTTAATCCAACAACTGTAGCGAGAGAACAAGGCCAGCAGTCTGATATGATTAATGTCTCCGGACTTAGCCGACTAGATAATTCATGAGCGACAAAGTTACAAGTGGGCCATAGTCAGCCTCCTGAGTGAAGATATTTATCATCTCACTGTGGGCTGTGACAGGCCATAGGTATGAATAGATAAAAAAGATATCACCACAGTCGCCAGACTTCTTGTGTAGTGTCAATCCTCCTTAAATGTTACGACATCATGAAGTCTGCAGCACATTCATTGTATCAGGCACCATTGCTCTGCTTTCATGTTACATTTCTGCATTTGCACAGGCAAGCAGAAATGACACTGAATGCTGTTGAAATCAAGAAACTCATGAGGAATTGTCAATTTCACTAGCAAATTTCACCAAAATCACAGTTGCTTTGTGCTTGTCTTTAATTCATCAGTTACGTAAGTTGAATATCGCACAGCTCACCTCTGTATATTGGCGTTACCTCACGTTAAAATATAGGCAAGTCATTTCCGCGGGGGTAGGGGGGGGGGGACTCGCCCAATCTCCCGCCGTAACTTTGGTAGAAACACATGAGAAACGGTCGTTAACGCCATTTCGCCATTCCTGCCCCCTCCGCCATTTTAACTTGGTTGGTTTCAGGCACGGGAATGCCACCCACCCTGCAGGCGCACTGTGTCTAACTTCATTGTCAAAGTCGCCTCCCAGCGTTGTCATCGGGACGCGACCGCCATCTTCCTGCACAGTCTACAACCTGCCAGCGAAAGCTGATGGCAAGGAAGGCTTCGGGCGGGAGTCAGTGTCAGGGCGCGTAACCCAGGCCTGGAAGTTAAAATCTCGCAGGCCTCATGCTCCAGGGAGGGCCAAACGGTTCAGCGCCTCCTTCGCCAGCCACCACCCCACCCCCCCACCCCCCGATTCCCGCCCCAAGTTAAAATCGGGGCTAAGATTTTTAATACATTATTATAATAGATAGATATCCCTCTACATTGAGAGCTTAACCCATCCATTGGAAGGAGTATAGAATGATACAAGTCATCAATGCGTGTTCCAAAAGGAGCCATTTTGCCTCTAGAGGAGGCAATCGAGCCACTCCGGGATCGGTTTAGACACTCTAGGTAAAGTTTGGGGCCTTTTAGAAAGGCTCAAAGGTACTCACATCAGCTGTCATCTGTCGTTCATTCTGCTGAAGTCTTCTAAGTGCACAAAGGATAGAATTTGCAGGGAAGCCAAGGAACACCTCCCGATAAACCCTCTTGATTTGTGTGGAGCTGACTAAAGATTCACCCACAGCCATTGCCCGCCTCCCCCCGCCTCCCCCACCCCCACCCCCACCTCCCCCCGCCACCCCCACCCCCACCCCCACCAGAATTTAAAGGACCAGGACAAATGGGACGGAATCCCAGCTTAACCGGGTTCAGCCCCGAATTCTGGCCTCCCATTCCCAGCCGGAAATCAGGCTTGCCACCCTCGCCAGTCCCGGGAATTTTGAGGCCGATATCTGTGAGTTCTTAGGTGCTCACCGCACATGGCGCATAAAACAGAGGGCCTGTAAATGACACTGTGATATTACCACATGAATGCCTATATTAAACTTCCTTTATCTGTTATCTTATGTCAAAACAGCAGATAGAGGAATCAGCTCTGAAAATTATTTTGTAACACTCTCCTACAAGTTGTGGTGATGAGGAAGGCCATTCAACCCATTCAGCTTATCCTTCCATAGAAGCCTACATCACGGCATCAAACTCTGGAACGATTCCAGAGGTTTTGCCTCCACCATTCTACCACGGAGACTATTCATTATTCGTCATGTCCTTCAGTGACCCAAATTTCCCAGTGCTTCCTGAATCAGCCCTGAACGTGCCAATTCCTAGTTTGTACTGATGACCCCTTGCCTTGCAGTCATGTTTTAAATTGAAATATCGCTCCAGGTTAACATTTTTATTCTACTTACACACTTTCATAAATTACTGTCTCAGTCACCTTCTTTCAAGGCTGAAGAGTCCGGGTATTTCTAATATTTCTTTCCTGATACCATAATCGGGGTGGATTTTTACTCGGAGGTGGGATGTGTGCACGAGGGGCCTGAAGCGGGTGGCACACCCGGAAGTCATGAAGCGAGGCCCGGACGATTTTAACCGAGCCTCATTTCAAGTTTTCAAATCTGTCTCCTGCTAGTCAGGGGAAGGAGAGGCAAGACCAGGGCTGGGGTGTCTCCAGGACTCCTCAGGGGACCTGGGGAGCCATCCTGCTCCTCCTGACCCACAAGGATTCCGTATAGATGCACCTGAGGCCTGCAGCGGTCATTTTCATTCCCTCCACTGAGGCAGGATTCCCTGACACGGCCAGAAATCCCACCGGGAGCCGACGGTATTGTTCCAAATCAGGTTGACCCTGGAAATTGGCCAGGGTCAGTGACAGCGCTGTCAGGCAGACAGAGGTTATGTGAAGGCTTGCCATGGTTGCAGCCGGATTCCACCACAGCGGAAAATCTCGCTCTCGCTGACTCCCGTTTACCAGTTGCCTTCAGGTGGATCATCTTCAGGTTTCCGCGGGTCTATAGTTACCCAGATTTTTTTGGTTGCCGTTGTAGCAAAGAAATATGTTATATGAACATCATATATGACAGTGATCCATGGGTTTATAAAAATTAAACTACTTGTGACATGGGTGCTTTAAGTTGTTTGCGCCTCAGCAGTTACATTTTAAATATCCTCACGTCACTATTTATTCATAATAAATCATCACCATAAATCATCGGCCTTGCTCTTCAACCACAGTTCCCCAAGCATTGATTAATACCATCTGTCTTCTGTATCACATTAAAAACTAGCCATGAGTAAACCAGACACAGAGTGCACGTGCTCTTTTTAGCGATTTGCAGATAACGGCATAGTTTGCAAAACTGTAGCAGAAAAGCAGTCTGAGGGTTATAGTTTTCAATCAGCAACCATATTTTTTTTTAAGGGCGAATAAGCATAACTGTCGGTGAACTGATAAGGTGACATTTAATCATTTATTTTCTAACTGAGCAAAGCGAGCCAGGTCCAAAATGATCCATCATTCGTAGAATCGTACAGCACAGAAGGCCATTGAGCCCCTTGTGCCTGTCCCAGCTCTTTGAAAGAGTTGTCCACTTAGTTCCACTCTTCCGCTCCTTCCCCATAGCCCTGCAATTTTTTCCTTTTCAAGTATCTACCCAATTCTCTTGAGTTTTGTTGAAACCAGGGCGTCACTACCCTGCCATCCTTTCTCAGTGGAAAGATGATTCAAGTTGGTGATTGTCATCCACAACTATAGGTTCTTTTTAAAGTCAAGTTTATTAATGAATTTAGAGGGAATCATAACACCCGCAACAAAACTTAGAAACTACGTCAACACTTCTCAAGATGGCCCCAGCTTGGCAATGGCTGAGTTTTCAATGGAATTCCATAATGTTTGCAGAACAAACAGTATTACTCAATTGGGTGAAACAATAACTGATTTTAACGGCAGGTCACCCTTCAGATAACCTAGACTTAGAATGGGTTAGCTGTTCACTTGCCCTTCAACCTGTTCTTTTTTCATTCCCCTCTCCCCACCCTATGTGTAAAATGTGTTTTAAGCAGTTCCGTTAAAAAAAAATTTTTTTTTAACGATTCCCTCCTTCCACTTTTCTGGGTCTCCTGGCATTATACTCCAGTTTTCCTGCTAAGAGAACAGGCAATGGCCTGCTTCAAAGTTTCTTTAATTACTGATTTGACATTGGCTGCTGGTAAGTGCAGAAAAGTAGCCTCAGGTGAAAAATCCCCTAAGTTTCCCTTCTCCCATGTGTGGAGGCACCTGCCTTGCTCTCCTGATCGCATCAGTCAGATCAGAAACCCACATTAAGGCATGAGCCCATGTCTGACTATATTATTGTACAACAGGCCAGAGCGCCAATGTGCAGCAACAGCACACGCCAGTCCGCCTTAAGAGAAGCATTATCCGTCCCGCAAAATGTATCCCTTGCATTTTTGTTATCTTTACATCAGAGCAGTTTGTCATTAATAGAGAATTAAGTATAAAAGTGTTAATTACTGAGTGATGTTGTAGTTTTTCAGCAGAACTGTGAACTACATACACCGGGAACTTACTTGTGTAGCGAAAGAAATGGAAGAACTTTCCTTTCCAATTGGCCGTAGCAACTTGTTTTCGCTTCAGGAATGTATCCATATTGTTCCATCATGGCAGAAGCGGCTGTTGTTATGATCCCTACACCGTCTGTCACCCTTTCTGTAAGGGGGTAGTCCCACTCATCGTATGACACGGAAATCAGCCCAGCTGGAAATTCCTCCGGTATGATGTCCGTGTTACCCGTTACCAAACTGGGCACAATCCAGATGAAACCATAGTCTGTAAGGCCCAGAGAACGGGCTTCCTCCAGTATGAAAATGGCTTCGTCTTTCGAACAGTACAACAGAATGACCGATGACTGTATTCTCTTCAGTTGGATCTGAGCCTTTGAATCCCCGTCGACTGCGTCTAATGTGATGGTGCTGAGTAGCTCCCAGCCCACAAAACTGTTTTCAACCGTAGTTTTTAATATACTAATAAACTCGCGGTATCCAGGGAAGGTGCTGGTTACAATGGAAAACACGTGCCAGTCATATTCTTCCATGATATTGAGCATCACTCCAACTTGTTGTTGAATGGAAGCGCCAAACTGGAAAAACGTCGACTTCTGATCCTGCAATTGAAATTTAGAAGTACTTTAATGATAACATTTGAAAAAGAAACACAGTCAATAAGGCTCACTGAATACAGAAGTCAATTAAAAATCCAATGGAAAAGTATACAACTTGCATAGGCGAATTTAAAGTAGTAAAACGTCGCAAGGTGCTTCGCAAGAGCGGTTTCAGGCAAAATTTGACAGAGCCACATAAAGAGATATTAGGACAGGTGACCAAAAGCTTGGTCAAAGAGGTGGGTTTTAAGGAGCGGCTTAAAGGAGGAGAGATAGAGAGGTCAACATCCCATTCAACAGCACAACAATCCGGTGTGGAGGTGTTTTGATTGTACACGTACATGCTTACAATTATCACTGTTCAACAGATCATGGCTGACAAGTCTTCTTACCTTTGAGCACAAAGATCAATTTTCCATTAAGTAAAATGAAATTGTATTAATAATAGTCACCATGCTTTCAATTGAGCCTATTGATCTGGCCTAATTCTTTATGATTTTCACTACAGTCTGCTACCAATACCTGGGCAGGAGCTTCTCAACATCCATTCAGAAACATTTGGCAGCAATCGTTGGCATCGGTTGAAAGGGCAAAGAGTTCAAGATTATTTTAAAACTGCATTGGAAATACATACACAAATCTGAAAACTGTAGCATGCGCTGCACCATTTGGCTGAAGAAAATATGCATAACTGCACCCAAAGGGTCCTAACTGGGTCAAGATTCAGATTCTTCTGAATGTCCAAATTTGGGACTGAACCACAACACTTTGGATTCAAAATCCATTTTTGGTAAAATCATGGTACAGTTGATTTAATATGATAATCCCTTTCCAATGTCGCTTGCCCAGTGGAAACCGTGCGAGCAGGCAGTTACAATCGCGCGTGGGACACACCAGCCGACATGACCCACTGATCCCACAGGCTACAATTTTAGCCTGCTCTTCTGACCAGTAAAGTAGTTGTGACTTTCCCACCAGGTCAACCTAGCGGGAAAGAGGAGTCAGGGCCAGAATAGGCCCAAAAAGGTAAACCGTGACTTTTTTTTTACTTTCCTAGTGGGATCAGGTGAATTAGGAGTGGGCCCCTCAAGGAAAGTTTAGGCCTCCTCTAACCCAGGTCCTCCCCCTGTCCCCCCCCCCCCCCCCCACCCCAGTTGACTTACCTAACTGCCAGGGACTGATCCTTCGGACCCCGACAGCAGCCTCCTGCCACGTGACATTGGGCTCCCGCCCGCCAGCTAGCTGCTGCTTCCCGCCTGTTTTGGGTGGGAAACTGTCCGAAAACACGCAGATGAGGGCCATGAGTTCAAATCACCCGGTTCTCACGCTGCCAAGATTAAAATGGTTTGCCGCCCGCCTCTGCCCCCTTCAGCCCGATTCCCGCCCAGAGTTAAAAGACACTCATGGGGAGTCCTAACTTCTAAAAGACAGCGTCAGTATCCCAAATGACAATGGTGCTACAGTACAGGTGCAGAAAACATCTATTGGTTGGTATACATCAACCAAAATAACATGGTAGTAAATCAACAAATAAGATATGATCAGAGAGACAGAAATCTAATGACCTCACAGATCCCCTGGACTGCTTTCATGGACCTCAAGGGTCTGGGGACCCCAGTTTCAAATGTACAATCTAGGTAATAATAGTTAGTGGTCTTCTAAGACTTTTCTTTTATATAGAATTTACAGCACAGAAACAGACCATTCGGCTCAACTGTTCTGTGCCGGTGTTCATGCTCCACACACCCGAGTTCATTTAACCCTACCAGCATATCCTTCAATTCCTTTCTTTTTCATGTACTTACCTAGTTTCCCCTTAAATGCATCTATGCTATTCGCCTCAACTACTACTTGTGGTAACAAGTTCCACATTCTAACCACTCTCTGGATAAAGAAGTTTCTCCTGAATTCCTTATTAAATTTACTAGTGACTACCTTATACTTATGACCCCTAGTTTGGGAATCCCCCACAAGCGGAAACATTTTCTCTAAATCTACCCTATCAAACCCCTTCATAATTTGAAAGACATCTATTAGATCACCCCCCCGACCGCGCCCCCCCCCCCCAGCCTTCTCTTTCTTCGCACAAGAGATGAAGCAATTCTAAGCAGAAATGAGCATTACTTGGCAGCAGCTTATTTTGCAGGAAGCATTAAATGAATTACCCCAGCCCAAATAATGTAAAAATTCTGAAGAATAAATTGTATTTGCTTCCCTCTGGAGTTTTCATCAGCTTTCTGATGTGTATTTCTACCTCCGTTTGATGAAGCATTGGAAGAATAAACTGAGCATCTGTATATCGTTCAGTCCAGACCAAGAAAAAACTGGTGCTGTATATTGCAGCTCTGGGTTCAGTGAGGCGCAACATATTGGCAAAGAGTCTGCACATAACACATTTCACAGGATTTGACTCAATACAATCTGTATTATAGCAAATTTGCACTGCAAACTAGATGCCATAAAACCCAATTGACTTTTGCTGGTGTTTCGAATGAATATTATCCCTTTACAGTACCCCCTTCCAAGCACAATTGCTTATATACATAGAATGTCCATTTTCTTTTCTAAACCCATTTTATTTCTTGTATATCTTTAACTGTATTCTTGGAGCACAAACTTTTTTTGCATTAAAAGAAAAATATTTGCCAATCTCAGTTCTAGGACTTCAACCTGTTCTGTGATCTCTGCGTATTGTATAATATTGCTTATAAATGTCTTAAGCCCAATTTCAATCTCATTTTGATTTCTTGAACTCAAAAAGCTGGTTAGATAAAGAAACGTGCAATAATATACATTGTGTGAGACAATTAACTTTTAATGGCGGTCAAAGTAAGCAATATACATCTGGGCTGCTGAGTTTATAAGACAATAAACGCTTCCCATATGCTGAATAAATTGCAAGGTCGCAGTTTGGGTCATGTGGGAGTGCGTGTGTGTGCATGAGTGTTTGCCAAGCACTCAGCAGCTCTGATGAATTTCACTATTGTGCTGTGTGATTTTACTCAAGAGTGTTTGTTTTGCACAATCTCAAGCTTAGCATTAGCAAAAATTGGTCTTAGCTTGTGTGTCATGTTGAGTGAGGCTGTGTTCACCTTCAAAGTGGAGTTTGGAGTTTTGAGGGTTGTTGTATTTTACAGTTGGTTAGTAGATGTCCGGTGACTATCGCTTTTGCATTTTTATTGATAGTGTGGTAAAATTTCTCTGGTAAAGTTGGTGCAGTAAAACCATTGTCACATGCCTGTATTTCTAGGTCAGTCAGCTCTATTTATAAGTGTTCCAATTGGTGATAGCTTCATGCAACATTACATGGATTGAATTCAATTTTTCAAACAAAGTACTGCAATGAGGGTGGGAGAAGAGAACAGGCTATAGAAATCTGTTCTTTCACCCATGGGACTTGACTTACATTCAACTCTAAACGAAAGCCTTATCTTCCTGAAAACTGTTAAGGGCTCTAAATGAAATGAGTTTCGGCAGCAGGAATCCAGCTCCAACTAACATAGTCTAAGGCATAACATTATGCTTAAATATGGCACAAATGAGCATTGGCTTTCATTAAGAGAGGCCATAATGGCAGACTGTGTAGCAAATGGGAATGGCATGGCAATACAGATGGATGAATTCTTCTGGGTTTTATGAATATTAGCAAGTTAACACAAGCAGTTGAAGGGGGCAGCATGTCAACAGATTTATAATTAATGTCCCACTTTTTTCCATGTTATCCATTAGAATTATTCATCCATTAAGGGGGACAGGCTAATCAAGAATGGAGACAATACACATCATTATGGAGATGTTATAATATCTACCATCAGAGCAATGTAGGATCTGGTCTAAAAGTGATTAATGTGATCATTAGGTGGAAAATGGAATAATTAAGGATAGGACTTCTGATCGCTATATGAAAACTTAACGGGGTAAAATTTTCATCGTTACCACCTGAGCAGTATAATAGGCGGATCGCTTGCCTGTTATAGAACCCGTCTGAATTTTCATTCCATTGATTTCAATAGAATGAACATCAGGCAAATTTTAGAAAAGGCAAGCAATCCGCCACATTTTAGCCCGTGTGGTAAAGGTAAAGATTTACCCCAACGTGTCCGTATAACATTAATTTGCACCCTACTTTTGTGCAGGTGTTAACGTGTAAAATAAATCCTGGTATTCTGAGATTCCGAGTCTCGCAATCTGCCACCAGAAGTGCAACAGGGCAGGACTTCCATCCGTCCTGTGGCCCAGAGCATAGGAAAGGAGTCGGCCATTCAGCCCCTCGGGCCTGCTCTGCTATTTAATTAGATCGTGGCTGGTCAGTACCTCAACTTCATTTACCCACCTTCACTCCATATCCTCTGATACCCTTGCCTAACAAAAATCTATCTTTCTCAGGCATGAAAGATCCAATTGTCCGAGCAGCCACATATTTTGGGGAGAGAGTTCTAGATTCCCACTACCCTTTGTGTGAAAAACAACAACATCTTGCATTTATATAGCACCTTTAACGCGGTAAAACGTCCCAAGGCGCTTCACAAGAGCGTTATCGAATATAATTTGACACCGAGCCACAAGAGCTCGAGGGGCTGAATGGCCGACTCCTTTCCTATGTTCTGGGCCACAGGACGGATGGAAGTCCTGCTCTGTTGCACTTCTGGCGACAGATTGTGGGACTCGGAATTTCAGAATACCAGGATTTATTTTACACCTGCACAAAAATCGGGTGTAAATTAATGTTATACGGACACATTGGGGTAATTTTTTTATCTTTACCGCACGGGTGATAATCTGGCGGATTGTTTTCCTTTTGTAAAATCTGCCTGATTTTCATTCTATTAAAATAAATGGAATGAAAATTCGGACAGGTTCTATAACAGGTGGGTGATCCACCTGTTATACTGCCCAGGTGGTAAAGATGAAAATTTTACCCCATTAAGGTTTCATATAGCAATCCGAAGTACATTCCTTAATTAATCCATTTTCCACCTAATGATCACATTAATCACTTTTAGATCAGATCCTAAATTGCTCTGATTGTAGAGATAATAACAGGACACAGGATGGCTGCACTACAAATGGCTTGTGCTGATGGTCAAAGATCAGGAATAGTTTGTGAGAAGACCCTTACATGAGTCGAACAGCAAGGAAAAAGTGGACAGCAGGGAACACATTACATTTCTCATTCTTCTCATCTCCACAGAAGCCAGAAGCAAGAAAAATGCTAGAGAGAGAAGGAGCCAATGCCAGGACCTTCAACACCTGGCACTGCCAGCATGGATTGGCCGACTCTGGCATAAACCCTTCACTTGCGTTATCCAGCCCAGATAGGGTAATGTGGGTGATACAGAGGGGGGAGTAACCTGGCGGAGCAGGTCACCCGTCCGTTGTAGAACCTGGCCCATTTTAATTCCCCTTGAAGTTGAAAATTACCCCCGGGTAGAAATTGGCTTACGGTGATTCCCAACTCACAAGCAAGCTAGAGGATGAGGCATTGGAGGTGAAGCATCAGGTACCTGTGGGAAGCTTAGGAGATATCAGACTCTGGCTGTTAAGCATTCATCCTATGATCGCAGGGATCCTGTCAGAAAAAAGACAAAAGCCTGCAGAACAGCAGAACTATATGATGGCACTGCAAAAACTCTCCAAAGCTATGCAGCAGATAGCAGGGATGGCAGCAGAGTCACATATCATCCTTTGTGGCCCTATCAGAGAGGGCTTCTCTACAAAGAAAGAAAGACTTGCCTTTATATAGCGCCTTTCGCAACCACCGGACTTCCCAAAGCACTTTACAGCCAATGAAGTACTTTTGAAGTGTAGTCACTGTTGTAATGTAGGAAATGCGGTAGCCAATTTGCGCACAGCAAGCTCCCACAAACAGCAATATGATAATGACCAGATAATCTGTTTTTGTTATGTTGATTGAGGGATAAATATTGGCCAGGACACCAGGGAATCACTCCCCTGCTCTTCTTCAAAATAGTGCCATGGGATTTTTTACGTCCACCTGAGAGAGCAGACGGCACCTCTGACAGTGCAGCACTCCCTCAGCACTGTGCTGGAGTGTCAGCCTAGATTTTTGTGCTCAAGTCCCTGGAGTGGGGACTTGAACCACAACCTCCTGACTCAGAGGCAAAAGCGCTACCCACTGAGCCACAGCTGACACTCTAAAAGCAGAGCATCCTGGAGTGAATGGCAGCTCTAGGAACTTCTGCACACATCCCACACAACACATAAGCTTCCTGACACAAAACTCCATAGATATATTGAGGAATGATCATCTGGGGCTATACTCCCTGGTGGCTGGGTATATGTAGCCAAGTCTAGATCTTTTGTGGTGCCTCCTCATAAGCCTGGCTTCTTGGATTAACTACTGTTCCTCTTCCTCTTCCTCCTTCAATAAATAAATCCCGAAGAGAGGAATCCCCATGGAGAAACCCTGGGAAATTCCCCAAACAACGGAAACTTCTAAATGAACCCAGGAACCTCGAAAATAAAGTGAAAAAACATTTCCAAAAAGACCAGTCCACAGTAAGTCATAAATAATTCTTTATACCAGTACAATGAAACACAGCAATTTGTCTTTAGGATTCCAACATCAGCCTTCCTCAGTTGTTGTTCAAAGTCATCACAATTTCAGTGTTCTCAGAGCTATATGGCTGCGATCAGCTAACTCAGAACTCAGAACTTCCTGGTCTGACTGGTTCAATACCATACTGAGTGGTGCATTGATCAATTTACCCATCCGGGAAGCCTGACTAGTTATTACTTAACAAAGTTTGTTGAATTGAACATTCAGTCACTCACCATAGCCCCCGTTTGAAGAGTGCGGATGGTTTTGACCTAATAATTTAGCGTTTCCATTTTGTGGTTCTTCCTGTTATGAACAGCCATAAGAATCAGCAAAGCATATAGAAACATAGAAAAATAGGAGCAGGAGTAGGCCATTCGGCCCTTCGAGCCTGCTCCGCCATTCAATATGATTATGGCTGATCCTCTATCTCAATACCATATTCCCACTCTCTCCCCATACCCCTTGATGCCTTTTGCGTCTAGAAATCTATCTACAGTATCTCCTTCTTAAATATATTCAGTGACTTGGCCTCCACAGCCTTCTGTGGTAGAGAATTCCACAGGTTCACCACCCTCTGAGTGAAGAAATTTCTCCTCATCTCAGTCCTAAATGTCCTACCCCGTATCCTGAGACTGTGACCCCTCGTTCTAGACCCCCCAGCCATGCTATACAACCGAGCAAGAACAAAGTACAGCAGATGATATACATTAGTTCTGCAGCAATAAAGCCCCACAGTTTCACAAGCAACATACAGGTTGAGCGTCCAAAATCCGGAGTTCCGGAATCCGGAATGTTCCGGAATCCGGACTCCGGGACGATTGGTGGCAGGATCGTCCGGAATCCGTAAAATGTTCCGGAATCCGGACACCCTGTCAAACCGCAACCTGGGCCCAGGCATTTCCGGACTCGGAACGTGTTTCTGATGTCCGAAGTCCGGAAACGCCCGAGCCCAGGTTGCGATATTTCCGGACTTCGGACATCAGAAACACGTTCCGAAGTCTGGAAAAACACGAAAACCTGCTCGGCCTCGGTCCCGAGGTTGACAGATTCAGGACGCTCAACCTGTACAACCAAAACATACCAAATAGCTTATGCTATTATTAAACTCTTAATATTAACTACTTAGAGCCTTTCCCAGTATGCAAAAAGTTATACACAATACACATTTATATCTCAAAAAAATACCATTTTACAAGTTAGTGTTGAATAATATCATACAGCCTTTTTTTAGAGAAATACTAAACACATGGGGGGAAAAATTCAGCTGCTTGTGCCTCCCGTTAGCGCCTTAAGAGGGCGCTAATGGGGCGCAAAGCAGCTAACGCCCGGGCACAGCGCCGCCCACGCCTCCCGCAAAATTCAGCGGGAGGTTAGCGGCGGTGCCAGCTGGTAGCGCCCTGTGGCGCTGCGCCAGCCGGCGATGACGTCATCGCCGTGCGCAGCACCCCGCTCGCGCTCCAGCCGCGATCTTCGGTCGCGCCCCCTGACTTACCGCCAGACGCTATGTCCGACGGGTTCAGGGGGGCGTACGTGCGGCCGGGGCGGCGATATTTAAAGGGGAGGTGGCAGGCGGCCATTTTTGTTGCTGGCCGCCTGCCAGCACCTGCCCCCGTTGCTGTCCCCGGCCCCCGTGAAGCCCCCCCACCGTGAAGTGCCGGCTGCGCTCCCAGAGCCCGGCACTTCTCTTGAGTGCCGGGCTCTTTTGCCGGCACTCCCGATCCCTGGGGGCCCAGCTGGGCCCGGTTCGCGCTGCGCAGGGCCCCTCCCCTTTAAGAAGGGGAGGAAGGCCTGCAATACCGCGGCGCGACGTGCCGCAGCGCCGCGCCAGGATATTCCCTCGCAGCGCCCAAGAGGGATGCGGGGTGCTTCCAGTAGCGCCCCGCTTCCCTCTTGGGGCGCAACCACTGAAGTTCCGGCGCGGGGGCGCTAATTTTTTCGGGGCGCTCGAGGTTAGCGCCCCAAAGGGGGCGCGACTCAATTTTTCCCCCATGGAATCATATTTTTAATGGTTGAATAAAGTGTTTTTTTTGGTGTCGGAAACTATTCAACTGTCTTCAGGTTAATCAATCGAATGTAAATGTGAATTCCAAGGGGAATAGCATTGTACATGTTAAACAGCATAGTGGATGACATTTCAACTATAGCAGTCTGCGCTTTTCAGTTTTAATATAGCATGAACAAGCTTTAAAACTGGACAATGCAATCAATACAATTAATTCACTGACAAAAAGCTGAACATGTCATTGAATTAAAACTTGCAATTGATCTAAAATCAAACATTGAAGGAACTCCAAGTTTTAGCACTTTTCTAAATTTAAATGTAAGGATTTGTTGAGATTCACTTCGTCTTAGCTCTTTACGCTTAAATAGTCAAGGCTATTGTAATATAATGTAGTACTTTGTTTCGAGGGGAGGAATTTCGTGCCCATTAAGTGGGAAATGAAATAGTTTTCTGCCATTTGGCACTTAGTGTCAGCACCAAGTAATCCTATGTTAAGTATAGAAAATGTTACATGCAAACTAAAGCACACTCAGCTTTGACTCAATAAATAACCCACGGTCAGAACTACACCCACTAATGCATTAGAGTGGCATTTCTATTTCATACACCAATAATAGCTGTATCCTCCCTGACAATGCCAATTTAGTAGCAATTATTGCCAAAATATGAGTAGCTTTGTGCTCCAGACATATACTCAATAAGACTTTCAAGCTCATATCTTGGAAGACAGTTACAGCCATTAGAGAGTGGAGATTTTCTGCCCCTCAAGACCCAGGAATGAAAAGGCAGTATATTTGCCCACTCTGCTTTCCTCGACCTCAATGACATTTGGCATCTTAGGCACTGAATAGCTTGTCACAGTAACAGCTTTGCAATTAAATATTTCTCTCCATGATGTGGGAGCCAAAAGGAGTGAGGAATAATACATGGCAAAGGTTACCCATTAAATAAACAAGATACAAGAGTGTAGTTAGCATGACTGTTCTAATCACTAATATTGATTCACAAGCCTCTGCTGCACTCACTTATCCTTGTCCACCAAGCCAAACAACAACAACTTGCATTTATATAGCACCTTTAATGTAATAAAAGTCGCAAGCCACTTCACAGGCGCATTACCAAACAAAATTTGTCACTGAGCCACATAGAGGTATTAGGACAGGAGGTAGGTTTTAAGGAGCATCTTAAAGGAGGAGAGAGAGGTAGAGAGCGGAGAGGTTTAGGGAGGGAATTCTAGAGCCTCGGACCCAGGCAGCTGAAGGCACGGCCGCCAATGGTGGAGCAATTAAAATCAGGGATGCTCAAGAGGCCAGAATTGAAAGAGCGCAGAGATCTCAGATGGCCATGGAGGGATTTGAAAACAAGGATGATAATTTTTAAATTGAGGCATTGCCAAACCGGGAGCCAATGTCGGTCAACAAGCAAAGGGGTGATGGGTGAACGGGAATTGGTGCGAGTTAGGATATGGGCAGAAGAGTTTTGGATGAGTTTAAGTTTATGGAGGGTAGAAGATGAGAAGGTGGCCAGGAGAGCATTGGAATAGTCAAGTCTAGAGGTAACAAAGGCATGGACGAGGGTTTTAGCAGAAGATGAGCTGAGGCGGGGTGGAGACGTGCAATGTTACGGAGATGGAAGTAGGCGGTCTTAGTGATGGAGCGGATATGTGGTCGGAAGCCATATAGGATGCCAAGGCTGTGAACGGTCCGGTTTAGCCTCAGACAGTGATCAGGGAGAGAGATGGAGTCGGTGGCTAGGGAACAGAGTTTATGGCAGGGACCGAAGACATTAGCTCATTCAGAAACTTCCTCCCCAGACTTCCCCCTGCCCTAGCCTTGAACCCATGTCTTTCTCTGATTTCTTTCCTATCTCCCCTCCCCGAGCTCATCTTGCCCATGAAACCCACCTCCTGCTCTCTTGACGCCATTCCCACTAAACTGCTGTGCATCCAACTTTCCTTCCTGCTAGCTGACATTGTAAATGGTTCCCTCGCCTCAGACACCACGCTCTTTTTTTGACAGTGGCCCATTAGCAGTACTCAATGTTCAGTTTTACTAATCTCTATGAACACAGATTTTTGAATTGGTAGTGCGCTTTAAGAGTGAGCCTTGGCTCAGTGATAGCATTCTCGCCTCTGACTCGGAAGGTTGTGTACTGGAGTCCTACTCCAGACAGCTCGGGTGAGTGGAGATGAGAGTTCCAGTTTCTGAATACTGAGTTGTCATAGCTGGTCCTCCTGGTAAGGAGTTATGAGCCAGGCTAACAACCTGTCCACATAAAATGGGTCTTCGTTACAGAGTACGATCTGCTGGATATAGAATCATACAGCACGGAAGGAGGCCAATCGTGTCTTTGAAAGAGCTCTCTAATTAGTCCCACTCCCCTGCTCTTTCCCCCATAGCCCTGCAAATTAAGTGACTGCCAGCAGGATATTTGAGGCCAATTCTGACCTCATGCCACATGTACACATGCCCTTTGAAGCAGAGGTCATTGGATGATGATCAGGAGCAGGAATCCCATGTGATATTTACTCTCCTTGGCCCAAGAGTGACCATCTTCGCCAACACTCAAAAAGTGCGACACTATCCAGGACAAAGCAGCCCGCTTGATCGGCACCCTGTTCACCACCTTAAACATTCACTCCCTCCACCACCGACACAACGTGGCTGCAGTGTGTACCATCTACAAGATGCATTGCAGAAACTCACCAAGGCTGCTTCGACAGCACCTCCCAAACCCACGACCTCTACCACCTAGAAGGACAAGGGCAGCAGGCGCATGGGAACACCATCACCTCCAAGTTCCCCTCCAAGTCACACATCATCCTGACTTGGAAATATATCGTCGTTCCTTCATCATCGCTGGGTCAAAATCCTGCAACTTCCTACCTAACAGCACTGTGGGAGTACCTTCACCACACGGACTGCAGCGGTTCAAGAAGGCGGCTCACTACCACCTTCTCAAGGGCAACTAGGGATGGGTAATAAATGCTGGCCTTGCCAGCGACACCCACATCCCGTGAATGAATAATAAAATACACCCAGACTGAGATCAGTGATAGAAATGGTTTGCTTAATGTGGCACTAGGCATGGAGGATCAAGTGTACTTTAGCTTTTACAGGTGTAGCTTTCTGTATTCCATTTTAATTTCTGTCACTGTATAACATTGAAGTTATTTTTTAGCTAAGGAACAGTATGATTCATTACAAATAGGTTTCAGTGTGGAACTTAAACTTAGGAAAAGGGTAATTGCATTTGTGTATAATAACACCCTTCAGTGCAGATGGCTAAGGTTTAAATAAGGCTAAAGGCAAGGAGATGCAAATCTCCTATTGCTAATATCTAGGAATTGTCACAAGCAAATTAGATTTTGACAGTCTTAATAGAGATAAGCACAGTACAAAGTTGTCACAGACTGGGATCTAATTATGCACTCTGTCATTGAGACTGAGAATTGAGATGAAGAAAAATGAGAGAGTTCTCCTGCATAGCATCAGGGTGGCAATTGAATGAACTTTCCAGAGAATGGGATTAAAGCAGGATTAAAGATCCTATATATGCAAAGGATAGGATACTGGCAGCAACTAACACTGGGAGTTCTGAAGATCTCAAGCTACAAGAACAGAACTCGAGATTTGTGCATCATCAGAACACCAAGTTTTAATTACTGCTATTTTTAAAAATACTTCCAATAAATTTAAGTTCTTCAGAGTATTAATCTCGCCATGTTTTACTTATTATATTGCTACAAATAGAAAGAACTTGCATTTATATAGCACCTTTCATAACATCATTCACAGCCAATGAATTACTTTTAAAGTGCAGTCACTGTTGTAACGTAGACAAATGTAGTAGCCAATTTGTGCACAGCAAGGTCCCACAAACAGCAATGTGATAAATGACCAGATAATCTGTTTTCTAATGTTGTTGGTTCAGGGATAAATATTGGCCAGGACAGCAGGACAACTTCCCTGCCCTTCTTCAAATAGTGTAATGGTACCTCCTACGTCAACCTAAGAGGACAGATAGGTCCTCAATTTAAGATCTCATCTGAAAGATGGCACTTCCAAAATTGTACCACTCCCTCAGAACTGTGCTGAAGTGTCAGTTGAGATTACCGACCCAAGTCTCTGGAGTGGGGCTTGAACCAACAGCCTTCAGGTATGAAGAAAACCTTGGTCTTCTGGTTATTGTATGCAATTGCAGACAATAATTTAATTCAATCAGGCTACACAAATATAAATATTTTGCGGTGGAATTACAAATTCGTCATTTAACGTGGATTCACACAAGCCTTTACTGTTTGAGCATGAAGTTAGTGAGCTCAGAAAATGTATCTAGTCAAAATACTGTTACAGACTGAGATTTCATTGAATGCATTTGCAACTTGTTTTAACTTAAGGGGCTGGATTTTACCAGCCCTGAAGAGGCAGGTTTGGAGGCGGGACTGCTGGGAAAGTCAAAAAGAATGGGAGTGGTTAAAGAATTTTTATGCAGGATTTGAACTTATTATTCGACCTTTGACAAAAAGTCCACCGTTTAAAAAAAAACCAAATCTATTATTGTACCATAACCAAAAATCATATTACTACATCCGTATCAAATAAACCTTTATTGCGATTCCGTCAAGTACCCGCTTTCTGTGTGTTGATCTGTGTTACAAATTTAGGGCCTTGCCTTAGTTAATCTCTCAGATTACTGCAGTTCTAGTCAATCCTTTAAACGATCTGAGTATTTTATGTTTAAAGGTGTGCCTGCACTGCCCGTTATCTAACTATACAACAGCATAAACCAGGGGTATAACAATAGTACTCCCTTGTGATCAGAACTCGATATTCATGCCTATCACATGCATGCTTCTTCAGTTTCTTTGAAGACAAACTGAGACAAACACTTGGCAAGAGCCCAATTAAGCTGCTTTGTGACAGAGTCTATAATCATACAGAGCAACAGTCCTGATCAGCTTCACTTAGTTTAAATAGTGCAGCTTGTCTTCGCATAATAACGCAAAATAATGAACACGCAATGCTTCCCCACATCAGTAAATCACCTTACTTGACTTAAACAATGTAACTATCCTCTTGTATACTAAACTTCTGAGCCTGGCCAAAGCTTGTTCTCACTGCGTTGTGTTTAAAGCTTTACTGATTTTGGAATCTTTAATGGGCCTGACTGATTTTCTGTGCCTCTGTCGCTGTTTATTCTCACCCTCTATTCACAGCCAGAAGGGACCAGAAACTTCCCAACAGTGAGTGTGAGATATTTATCAATTGCCAAGACCTAACAACTTGATTATGTCTTTGGGGAAAATCATTTTTATGAGCATATTAACCACCGTTCGTCTAGGTGATTTTGTTTTCTAAACTTGTGTGTACATACACTTTGCTTTAAAAACCCAACATTTAAAAGTAACTTTTTCCAAATCCTTTCTGTGAGAAATGGTCAAAAATCTCAAAACATGACATTCTGGCATAAAAACAGCAAATGCTGGAAATACTCAACAGGCCAGGCAACATCTGTGGAGAGAGAAACAGAGTTAACGTTTCAGGTCGATGACCTTTCATCAGAACTGGAAAAGTTAGAGGTTAGAGATGTAACAGATTTTAAGCAAGTACAGAAGCAGAGAAAGGGGGGAGGGGAGGAAAGAACAAAAGGGAAGGTCTGATAGGGTGGAAGGCAGGAGTGATTAAATGACAAAAGGTATGATTGTACAAAGCAAAAAGAGATGGTAATGGAACAAGTAAAGAAACAAAAGATGGGTCTAGAAGAGAAGTAAATGGCAATAGCAGAATCATCAACAGCTGCCATCTGAAAAAATAGGGGCAGAGGTTATAGTCTGAAATTGTTGAACTCGATGTTGAGTCCAGAAGGCTGTAAAATGCCAAATGGCATTCTGACATTTGTTTATGTTTGAATGTTTTATCTCATTTCTACTAATATGTTGCAGACATAAACTGATGCTCACGTCAGACATAACACTGTTAAAATAATAAACCAATATTACAGGAAAGAAGAAAAATCTTCAGTTTTTCACTGGCAGCTTAGTGATGTGAAAACTGTGTCCACATCAATGCCCAATTTCTAGCAGGGTAACAGAAAGCAAGTAACCAATTCCCTTGTCAGCTTGTGTCTGCAGGAGTTGATGGCAAGCAGAGAAACACCACCGTGAAAGCTGACCTTTCTTGAAGACTGACTCATGTAAAACATGTCACATGAAACTAGTCTTGTGTAAAGTTTTTCATTTTGATATCAAAGTTCTTTTTTTTATTCCTTTATAAATCCAATATTTTAAAAGGCCTTCCAGGTAGTCATTTTAAGTTGCAAGCCAGGACTGTGGCTTTATAAGCAGTTTGACATGGTGATTTAATTGTTAAGAGTTTTAGTCATCTTGCAGGTGAGAGGAGCCATCTGCATGCTCTGCAAATTGGCACATATTGATAAATTATATCAGCGCATTATTGCACTAAAGAACATTGGGGGGGAAAATTTGGTTGGTTAGCGCCTCCTGTTAGCACCTCCGGGGGGCGCTAACTGGGCGCTAGGAACTTAGCGCCCGAGCGCGGCGATTTTAGCGGCGCTCGCGAAATTGACCAGTCGTTTTGCAGCGGTGCTAAACACTACCGCCACGATGTCCTACGCCCGCAGATCGTGACGTCAGTCAAGCGTGCAGCGCCCCGGTAGCGCCCCGGACCGGATATTGAGTCGCCCCCTGCCTTAGCGCCTGCCGCTAGGAACGACAGGTAGAGGGGAACGTTTTCAAGGCGGAAAGGGGCTGGGGGAGCGCTATTTAAAGGCGGCCGCTTCCTGCCTTTTCTTGTCGTCAAAATGTTTGCTTTTAATGCTGTCCTAAGGAGTTTTGGCCCTCAGCACCACTTTTGAGGTTCCTAAGCGCCGAGCTCTTTCCCTGGGCCTATCCATTAGTGCTTCCAACACAATTGATTTAGAGGTCTCTCCAGGCCGAGATTCAAGGCTGCAATGAGCAGGGTGTGGCTGGCCAGCAAGATGGCCCCTCCCCTTTAAGAACTGGATGGCGCCAGTCTGTCTGGCTGCCATGGTAATTGGCATCGCCTGAGCTTCGGTAGCGTTCTGAGTTAGCGCCTCGCTCCCTGACGTTTGTGCCTTAAGAGAGGTGTGTAGCGCCTGATTTAGCGCTCAAATCACCTCCAGGGGCGATAGAGGCGAATTTTGCAGTCGGAGGCGATAATTAGCGCCGGGTGCTAAACTTTGCGCCCAGCCGATATTAGCGCCCCAAAATGGACGATACCGAATTTTTCCCCCATTGACTGCATCAACTATTGTGCCAACTTCTCAACCCCGACCAAGGGGATGATATGCAGGGATTTTAGAAGGCAGAAATAAACTTATGCCATTCTGCACTAGCATACGAGAGCAGAATTATCTTCCGCATACTGCACAATGTTGTGTAAAACATATTTTGTTATTTTTTTTTTCTCTCGCTTTAATTCTTCCTACACCATGTACAGTGACCAACGTGGGCAGTCAACCGATTCCCAGGCCTTTCCATTGCTACTCTGTAAGAAGACCCTTGCGTGGGTGTTGGTTCATTCAGCTTCTAATTGTTGCCCTCTCCCTCCCTGCAGGAAACGACCTTGCTGGTTCCACCCACAGATGGCCTGGTTGTGATCATAAATTCAGCATGTGGCAAAGCACAGGCACAAGCCAGCATCCATCACTTTATGGTGCAGTCATTGCATGAACAGCATACTGTATCAGCATGAAGGCGCTTCTTAAATAAGCCTCTCAGCAAAAGGCTGAGTAAGACTTTTATCATTTACTCAAATAAACATTTGATTGCCAAAAACAAAAAAGGTATTATACGAATTTGAACTGGAGCAAATTAGTCCTCAGAAAAAAAAACATCCCTTTTGGAAAGGGGAGATGGAACATTCACAGCAGCCTGCAAGAGACCAGAGGCAATGGAAAAGGAAGGAGAGAAGTAATTGCCAGAGATGAAGAGAGGTTAATGGTGTTTAAGAGTAAAGCACGCAAGTTGCTTTACTTCATAGCTCAGCAACAATGGGATGTCACTTAGTCCTGGTGAATTAGTGAGTGGAATTTTCCAGCATATTTTATTTTTTCCCTCTTTAGAACATTTGCGAGTATGGGCAAATGGGTTAACAGACTCATTCGCAGCCTTCAAAGCCCATTCTGTCGCACAAATCAATGAGTAGATTATTCTTTTCACATGGCAAGATTGATCATTTCAGCATTTCCTTCACATGAATGCCTCATCTAATAATACAGCTCAGAACTGCTTAAACTCGCCATGGATATTGGTTAGCCACCATTAGTGTGATAGCCACCATTACAACTCAAACCGCCCAACATTGTGATGAAATGTCAACTTTAATAGCTATGATATCAATAGAATAGCTTGAGGATTTAAACCCAATGTTGTCGGTGATGGAATGATTCTCTGCTAAGTCACAAAAAATGTGGCTGAATCAATTATTAAGAATAAAATGATTCACCAACAGACTACATGATGATTTTTTTTAATAAGTTGCTCGCTTACTGTTTAAATGTGAATTTTAACTGCGGCAAATTGGCCCTTGAAAAGAATTAAATATCGAGAAGAAGGTAGCCACAGATTCATTTAGGAGCAAGCTTTATCGCGAATGTACCCTTTTAGAATTACTAATTGTTTGAATTTCTTGTTCATAGTGCAAAATTGCTCTTTAACCATATCATTTTAAATGGAATAAATAGGAGTGAATGTGCTTAAAAGTCAAGGGCACTTATTCTTGTCATGTTAATGAATGTAATTTACTTAGTATTGAGATTTCTACCAGTTCTGAAGAATTTTGAATGTATTAAGATGTTTAGAATTCGAGTCTTGTCAATTTTTTTCAGTAAAGTGTTAACATCTCATCTAAGTGTTCATGATTAATTGAGTACATCCCAGGTCACATTAAAAAGCCACTAGCTTAGTTGAAACGAAGTGGTTTGAGAAAAATGTCAGATTTTGTGTTCAAATTGAAGGAAGCCCATTAAGAACTGGATTGAGAAAAGCCAAACTGATTTAATTTAAAATTATTATAGGCAACAGACAGAAGAGACTTCCATCCTCTCCGTTTGGGCTAGATTCAAACCCAGGTCCCAAAGATGAAAGATCTGTGTTTAGCCCACTGCACAACCTAAATACTCTTAGATGCTTTTTTTAATATTGCATGTAGAAGGTACACATGATAGATAGTTGTGTGCAGTATACCATTAGGTGCTTTTATAATTGTTTCTTATCTAATCTCACAGGATAACTGAAAAACTGATCGTTGCTAATTAGGTTGATTAGCCTGAAAATGATGAGTTACAGGATATATTTATTGTTTCTTCTTTTGTTCCAAAACTTCAGAGAATTATAAGTTATAGAACCCAACATCATAATGAAATGATTAACAAGCTTTACTGGGCAAATAATAGATTTCACAAGAGTAGAACAGAGACTTTTAAACTTATCCTTTTATATATGGTTACAAATCTTTTTCAACCACTCGGAACATTACTAGCATTTAAATGATGGATTGAAAACCAAGTTTAGCTAATGAGAAAATTAATGAAAGTGGAACAAGATGGATCGATTTTGCTACTTTTAGCTTGATTCAGTTAATTATTAAAATACAGAATTCAAATCACAAAGCAAGACTTAACGTTAATGAATGGTAATGTGTCTGTGGAAACATAAAGTAACGGAGATACTTTTCGAAAGGGCAGATCATTTTTGACTCCTCCAATTATCTTATATACCTGAGTTCCCTTTCAAACCATTTACTGTATATGGCCGCGTCTCCCTCTGACCCACTTCTATGCCTGAGTCCCCTTCCTGCCTATGCCTCTGAGACCCTCTCACTCATTCCACTTGCCTGAGAGTTTGTTATGTAAAAAGAATTGATATCAGCTTTGGATTGGAAGAGTTTCATAACCTTTCACCTTCAATTTCATTTGCTGGTAAGTTGTTTTCTTTTGCGTATCAGAACTTGAGGGACAGCAGAAACATTGGCCGGAATTTTACCGGCGCTGAGAGGACAGGATCGGAGGCGGGTCAGCTGTGAAATTTGAAATGATTGACAGTGGGTAGGGAGCTCCCTGTCAACCTGCCTCCACGCTGTCGGGTCTGTCAGCGCTGAACAGACCTGACACCAAGCGTCGGGGGAGGCAATTTAGATCATTAGCTGGATTGTTAAGAGGCAATTAAGTATTATTTTAAGCTCACCTTTAGATTTTTAGAGTTCGCCAACAGCTTCCCCGCTGCTCGGGGATCACGTCAGGTAAGGAGGTCGGGTGTTGTGTCAGCATGGGATGATTTACTAACTTGACAGCTGCAAATGGTCTCTAAAAGCTCCCGTTTCATAGGTCTTCACTTTCCAAGGTTAGAAGCTGTTGCTTACTGCATTTGGAAGACAGATTGAGCTTTATGCAGCTAGCGAGTGTTTGGAGCAATCTCTCTATCCAGTTTCACCTTATTGGAACAACCTCTCTACCCATGGACAGATCGCTTCTGTCAGCTCAACCTCACCTGCGATCTATTCCATCAGCATCGGTGCCCTTGAAAAAATCTCACCTTGGTCCTCAGAATCCCACCATGATCAGCCTCAACACCAGCAGCACCAGGCACACCAGCAGCACCAACATCAACACCAACCTTCTCCGCGATCAACTGATGCTGCACAGGACACAGGGCATCAGCACCCGACCACATTGCTGCCCAGGGGGCCAGGGATGGCCTCACCATGGCCAGATTTACTTCACTTGACGCTGTACGCCCTGGCTGCCACATGATGCGCCAGGTTGGCACCACCCCACACCAACACCAAAAAGCATCCCTACAATGCCCAAGCCATTCCTTTCACATGCATCACCATTGTGGGGGGTACCGTTATGTCTCACCAGTCACTGCAACTCACTAAGCCACTTCCAAAGGTGCACACAAATCTGTCCAAGAACGCAAAGTGTTGAAAATAAAGATATCAATGTTTGACAGCACTTTAACAGAAACTTCACATGAACATTGGCAAAAACACCCAAGTGTCTACCCTTGTGTATTGTTAGTTGGTATGCTTGCACTAGGATGAGTGTGAGGGGTGGCTAGTGAGATGTGGATGTGATAATATAGATAGGGAGGGATGGGTGGAGGTGCAAGGTAAGTTGGTGTGAGTAAGGATGTGCTGGAATAGGGTAGGGAAGGCAGAGTGATGGGGATGTGATGAGTCGCATAGCAGGATGAGGTTGAGTTTGGCTTGGCAGTAACGTTTTGTGATCTTCTGAGATCATTGAAAGGTTGGCGCCACTGCAGCCAGGTCTTCCTGACAACATCCCTGCTTGTGCCCTCCTGTGCAATGTGCAACCAGGCTGCGTTGGTCTCCTGGGGAGGTCTCTTCCGTCCGTTGGAAGGGAAGAGAACCTCCCTGCGTGCTGTGACTCCCTCCATAAGCATATGGGAGAGCCTGGGTGCAGGGCGTGCACCTTTGTGATTCGGGGGGGTCGGGGGCTGGAGGATCTTCAGCGGGGTCGGGGGTTGGAGGTTGGAGGCGGGGTCGGGGGCTGCAGGTCATCAGGGGGAGTCGGGGCTGGAGGTTGGAGGAGGAATTGGAGATCAGAGGCCTCGTGGGGGGTGGGGATTGCAGGCCTCGGGTGGGAGGTTGGAGGCCTCTAGGGAGAGGTCGGGGGGAGATCAGAAGGGTGGGGGGGGTTGGGGTCCGATCACGGGGGGTTTACCATTAAACATTTCTATTCTCTGTTTCCAGCTCGCAGCCAACCAGATTAAGAGGCTGGCTGGATGTCGGGCAGGTAGGCCTACGGCACCACGCCACAGCCGGGAAACAGAGAGGAGGGATGGAGGGAGGGATTGGAGGCCGGAGGGGGGTCGGAGATCAGGGACTGGGGGTTGGAAGGCCGGTGGAGGGGTTGGAGATCAGGGGCCGGATGTCAGAAGCCCTTGGGGGTGGGGGCCTGAGATCGGGAGGCCGGAGGGGGGTTCGGAGTTCGGGGGCCGGAGATCAGAGCGGGTTGGAGGACCAGGATCGGAGGGCAGGGGGCGCGGTGGGTCGGAGGCCTCACCCGGGGGGGGAGGAGACTGGAATCTGGGGTGGGGGCGAGATTGGTGGCCTTGTGGGGAGGTTGGGGGAGATTGTAAAGGTCGGGGGGGGGGGTGGAGTAGCGAGGCAGGTACGCTGAATCCAGCAGGTAAGTGGAAAGGCACTTACCTCCTGGATCCAGCAGTCCTCGCCTTCCTTTAACTGCCGGGTTCAGTAGCTTTTTCAACAATTTGTACGGATTGAAGGACATAAAAGGCACTCTGTTTCTTCAACCATGCTCAATAAAAAGATCTCTCAATTTGCTTTGCTATACTATAGCGTAGGTACAGAACATGACACGTTAAAGCTGACAGTAGCACTGAGCCTCACGCAGGAGCTGTATGCCACTTGTGTGTGAGACGTACAACATTTGTTCTGTGTGATTTATACCAATTATACAGCTACCTTCTGACATGCAGGAGAAATGAATACTCTAACAGCAATAATTTGCATTCCTAAATATGAGCTCCTCCACGATGGTAGCCAGACAGTCATGCCGTTTACAGCGTCCAAACCATGAATGGGCACTGAATTATACACAGGGGGGAATGAACTGTCAGCTTTTATAACAGCAACAACTTGCATTTATATAGTGCCTTTAATGTCATAAAATGTCCCAAGATGCTTCACAGGAGTGTAATCAGACAAAAATTGACACCAAGCCAAAGAAGGAGACGTTAGGACAGATGACCAAAAGCTTTATCAAAGAGCTAGGTATTAAGGAGGATCTTAAAGGAGGAGAGAGTGGTGGCGAGGCAGAGAGGTTTAGAGAGGGAATTCCAGAGCTTTGGGCCGAGACAGCTGAAGGCACGGCCACCAATGGTGGCGTGAAGGAAGGAGTGCGATGGACAAGAGGCCAGACTTGGAAGAATGCAGAGATCTCAAAGGGTTGTAGGGCTGGAGGAGGTTGCAAAGATAGGGAGGGGCGAGGCCATGGAGGGATTTGAACACAAGGATGAGAATTTTAATGTCGAGGCATTTGGGGACCGGGGGGCTAATGTAGGTCAGCAAGCACAGGAGTGATGGGTGAACGGGATTGTGCGAGGTAGGATACGGACAGCAGAGCTTTCGATGAGCTTAGGTTTAAGGAGGGTGGAAGATGGGAGGCTGGCCAGGAGAGCACTGGAATAGTTGAGTCTGGATGTAACAATGGCATGGATGATGGTATCAGCAGCAGAAGGGCTGAAGCAGGGGCCATATTACAGGTTTTACCTGGCAGAGAAGCTACCAATGCTCCTCCGCTCAGGCCTCAGGTTAAAATTGGATATCGAGCCCCGATGCTGCCATTAGAGCCTGATCTGGATATTTCAAGAGGACCCCGTTGGCTTGGGGCAGGTGTCCTTGCCGCCTGTTATTTAAAATTGCAATCTGTCAGGTCGGGGGCAGGAAATGAGTGGGTAAGTGCCCCACTTCAATTTAACTGCCCCCCCCCCCTCCCCCTCCCCCCCATCACCAGCCTGGTTTCTGCCACATGGAGGCAGTTAAAATCGACCCAAGGACTTTAAAAAGGGAACCTCACACTATAAAATAGGGTAAAAGATGCAGAAGGGGAAACAATGAAACAGATAAGAGAGGATGGGAACCACAAAAACTGTAAATAATTCTAAACTACTTATTAAAATTTTGATTTCTTCCACATAAACCTCTGATGTCTGATATAGTTTTTAAATTCAGGAAATCATTTTAACTGCTACAGTTACAAATGTCCTTCTTAAATTTACATGGCCAGCTTTAAACCTCTCTTTTCCAAGGACATGATTCCAAAGCTTCCTGTCTTCTGTTGTTTCACATGTGAAGTGTTCGATCCAAATATACTTGTGTACCCGAGGAGAGCTTTTCATCAAGGTCAGCCTGAACTGGGGACCATAATTCATTTCTGTACCTCGGTGGATAAACAAATCAGGGACAATATTGGGCTGATTTGTAATATAAGATGATCTTCAAAATCCAGGGCTGGTAGAGATCTCTGTATGAGATAATATGAAAAGCTTGTGACAAAAAACTCACAGCTGACTTTTATTTTTATCACCAGACTTGCTGAACAATGTTGCTGTGATAATAGATGAGCCTATTCAACAGTCCCACAATGCTAACGCTGAATCTCTACAATTGTACGAGACGGCCCTGTGCTCCTTGGCAGGCCACTGTACCTTTTCTAACATCTTACCAAGATTATAACAAGATTGAGACTTTGATGATGAAAATAGCAAGTCTCAATGGAGTAGCAGTAAGACAGACCTGTCACATTGCAGGTATGAGATTGTGAATAGCACTATTTCAAGATCATGGTCAGGATGTATTTTGGGTATTCTTGTCTGTCATTGCCTTGTGAGTCTTGGACCTGATTTTCTGCCCCTAAATTACCTGAATGGTTATAATTACAATGGCACACCTGAACTCCCACTAATTTGATTTTAGAAATATTCCCCAGGATCTGTAACCATACAACTGATATTTTAGTTGATATTTGGCAAGTTGATGGTATTTTATTCTTCTTTATTTTCCCCTTGTGACACTTCAGTTCAGTACTGAGGGAATGCTACACTGTCGGAGGAGCTGTCTTTGGGACGAGACGTTAAACCGAGGACCCGTCTGCCCTCTCAGGTGGACGTAAAAGATCCCATGACACTATTTCGAAGAAGAGCATGGGGAGTTCTCCCCAGAGTCCTGGCCAATATTTATCCCTCAACCGACATCACTAAAACAGATTATCTGCTCATTATCACAGTGCTGTTTGGGGGACCTTGCTGTGCGCAATTGGCTGCTGTGTTTCTTAGATTACAACAGTGACTACACTTCACTTAATTGGCTGCAAAGTGCTTTGGGACGTCCGGTGGTCGTGAAAGGCACTACAGAAATGCAAGTCTTTTTTTTTTCTCCCTTCAGATAACACCCCAAATGCATTATGCCAAAAATGCTAATCCTTTAAACAAGGGAAATAGTGACAAAGAGGCAGGTTCACTCGTGGCTAACGGTAGACATCTGTCCCTCCTTAGCAGGAGATCCATACCGGATAGGCAGTACAGCTGCAAGGCAATTTACAGCTCATCTCACCATGCCTGTCTGGCTGGAGGGTCTTGGCAAACTGACAGACAATCTATAATATGCAAGATTTCAAAATGAGAAAACAAGTGAGGTGTCTAAGGACCCTTTATGTCCTTCCAAATCCTTTTGAATTTGAATGTTTTCAAACATGAATTTCCTTCAAAGAAATTAAGTTCTGCACGCATGCTCACACAATGACTGTTCAACCATTAATACACCGTCAACTGAACACGAAGAGGAACCTTTATTTTGTGCGGTAAAAGTGTGTTTATGGTCTTCTTTTGTTGATGCTAAGGCTCTCCATTTGTAATGAAAGTTTTTCTCCCTTTGTCTTTCTTGGATTTCTCTACACGATGCATTTTTTTCATTCCTCTACTAATGCTGATCGAAAACCAGCTGCTAGGAAGTGTGGAAAATGTCTACAGCCTATTTTCTCTCTAATCTTTCCTTCCTAATCATTGGTTGCGGTGATAGTAGAATCGCTATCACTGTGATCCCGCTGCACTTTTTAACATTTCTATTTTTTTTAAAATCAATTTCAAGTGCTCCTACTGCCCTGCCGGTGAAAGGGAAATTTGCCATGGTTGATCAGACTGCTGCTTTACAGTTAGCCCCCTTTTCACAGATGGCACATTGGGCAAGAGCAGAAGTTATTGAAATCAACTGAAATGAAAGTGGGGCGGTTTCTCGAATGCGCGGCCGAAAAGGGGAAACCGACGCCATAGAGCCCGCTAAAACTTTGTGGGCAGCTTTCTCCGGGCCATTAGCTCCTCACAATGATGTCACTGTCCCACCTTGTTTAAGAACTAGTTATGGGTCAATTTTCCGAATGCAGAAAAATTCATTAATGGACAGCAACTTGTAGGGATTGCACCCGAGATTTCTGCATGTTCAGTCACAGCAGCCAAAGTTCTGACCATGCATTTGAAATCATCTTAGCTCCATCGCTTACTCCAAACACATCCTCACAACTCTTTGTCCATATGGTCAGTGTTTTCACTGATTCTCCTTGCATTAGTATCAAAGGGGGAGAAATTCGGTATCGCCCTGTTTGGGGGGCTATATTTTGAAAGCTGGAAAAATTAGCGTCAGGCGCTAATGATTCTCAACTTTCTCTAAACTGGGTGTTAGCGCTCCAGGAAGGAAGTGGGGCGCTAAATCAAGCGCTACCACTTCTCTTCTGGAGCGCTAAACCACACAGATGGGGCGGTAGAGGTGCAGCGCTGCACAATGTCCCGTGCAGCGCTGCCGGGATCCGAGGCTTCTTCCCTCCCTTAAAGGGAAGGGCCGTTGCTGCAGGCTCTGCATTTCAACGATGTCCCTTGTCGCCGACGGCAGCCGCGATCCGCGACGATCAGCCCCAAGCACTCGAACACGGCAACCTAAGGGACGGAGACAAATTGTTTCTGAAGACCAGCGACCTTACCTTTAATTACTGCTCCCAAAGTGCCCGGCCTCCCGAACAACGCCTCCTGCAGCTGTCGGTGTTATCGCCCGGCGATGCTACAGTGGGTGGAACCAAATTTCAGGTCCGGGGCGCTACGCAGCCGGATGACGTCACGATCTCCGGGCGCAGGAGATCGTGGCGCTAGGGGTTACCGCCGCCGCAAACCTCCAGGTAAATTTCGCGAGCGGCGGTATTATCGCCACGTCCAGGTGATAAGTTGTTAGTGCCTCTGGGGGGCAATACCGGGACGCTAACGGGAGGCGCTAACCTACCGAATTTAGACAGGCAAAAGAACAAAGAGATTAAAGGAATAAGATAAATTCGGAAGAGAGTGTCAGGAGAATATGTTTTGCTGACTATAAGCAATATTTGTACCTGTTACTGAGGTCAGTACAAGCAATCCTAATGTTGACCAGGAGGATATAGGGAAACTATACTGTAGAGTGCAATGAATATAAGCCAGTAGTCAATAGGAAATCAAAGGGGTGTGAAGAAAGATACTAAAATCCAGTCTATGAGTTTTTAGTTCAAATTAATGGCGTGAACATAAAAATCCTGAAACCAGAATTTTGACCTTCTGGGCCACATGCTAATTCTGATCTTATCTCAGTTATCAGCTGCTGATGAATGTCAGGCTCTTCCCCTCTGCTGAAGCATTCACCTTGTTGCAAAGTCTCAAAGCAGAGCAAGTGTTCAGCAGTTGTGTCGGCAGTAGGAGCCGGTGATCCGATTGCCAGTGCTTGTCGTGCTGGTGTGCATCAGGCACCGCCTCCTCACATTACGGGGTACTGAAGCCTGGGGCCTTCTCAATGCCCCGCGAGCTATAATCTGACGGGGTAGTGCCTGTGGCACTGAGCACCTGCAGACACATCATGCTCCGGGCTCATTAAAGGCCTGAATAAAATGCAAATGACAGCTAAACCCAATAATGCTTCAAGAGTGCTAAAACTGAGCTCCAGATGATGGGTGCCCATGTAAAATAATGCCTGCATAGGAAGCTCTCCTTCCCTTATGTTGGTTCGCTGCTAAGAAGCAGCTGCAAACATGATCCTGAAAAGAGCAGTACAGCTTTCCAAGCAATTATTTCACTGCTTCTTTGCTATATTGCTCTTTTGGGAGAAAAGAAATGAATAAGATCTTCAGTCATAGATACATAGATACATAGAAGATAGGAGCAGGAGTAGGCCATCCGGCCCTTCGAGCCTGCTCCGCCATTTAATGAGATCATGGCTGATCCTTCAATTCAGTATCCCGTCCCCGCCTTCTCTCCGTAACCCTTAACCCCTTTTGCCTGTAGAAATATATCTAATTCCCTCTTAAATATATTTAATGAGCTGGCGTACACTGCCCTCTGTGGCAATGAGTTCCACAGGTTCACCACTCTCTGAGTGAAGAAATTCCCCCTCATTTCTGTCCTAAATGGTTTAGCCCTTATCCTTAAATTATGTCCTCTAGTTCTGTTCTCACCCGCCAAGGGAAACATTCCTTCTGCATCTAATCTGTCTAGACCTGTCAGAATTTTATACACTTCTATGAGGTCCCCTCTCAATCTTCTAAACTCCAGTGTGTACATCCCTAAACTACATAGTCTCTCCTCATAGGTCAATCCCGCCATTCCTGGTATCAGCCTGGTGAATCGCCGCTGCACCCCCTCCATGGCAAGAACATCTTTCCTCAGATGAGGCGACCAAAACTGTACACAGTACTCGAGGTGTGGTCTCACCAGTGCCCTGTACAGCTGCAGCAAGGTATCCCTGTTCCTGTATTCCAACCCTTTTGCTATGAAGGCCAGCATACCGTTTGCCTTCTTGACCGCCTGTTGCACCTGCATGCTCGCCTTCAGTGACTGCTCTCTGTGTCTGTGTCCACAGGGATGAATCGTTGTGTGCCTTTTATATAGGAGATACGGGTATCCCTCTGGGCATCCCTCTGTATTTACATGTTCTGAAAGAAGGAGGAGGAGGACCGGAGGAGGCGTGCAGACAGATGCATTTCCACCTTAACAGATGAATTCGGACCTGCACTTATGCTGGCAGCTGTCTTTACAGGGCCAGCCAATTATACCTGGACATGTCAGAAAAAATATATACGCAGAGATTACAATTCGCCCAAGAAAGGGGTGACTGAATTTTGCACGTTCCTGCAGCCAGACCTAAAAGATCACTTTAACGGCAGGGATGGTTGTCATTGCTAATGACGGTAACAGCTGCCCTGGGTCTTTCCAAGCAACAGCAGGAGATACCTGCTAAATCTCCCAACCTGCAGTGCACAGTTGCCTCATGCAGGTCAGAGGTCCTGTTCATTCAGGCCAGGCAATTGATCTACTTTCCCATGGAAAACACACTGGGGGTGAAATTGGTCCGTGGCAGTAGTGCGAAACGAGCTCATAGTGCATCGGCAGCCCGCTTTACAATGCATCTGATTTTCTTTCAATTGAAGTTATTGGAAAAGAAAATTGGGCGCGGTATAAAATGGACTGCCGATTCGCCATGAGTCCATTTTGCGCTACTGGCATCGACCAATTTCAACCCCATAGTGACACAAGAGGGAACTGCACTTTTACTGTCTGGGTGGATTCCTTAAAGTGCAGTCTTAATCACCTCGCCAATCTCCTTCCCGTCCCAGTCAAACCATCCACTCCCTGGAATAGGAACATAGGAACTGGAGTAGGCCATTCAGCGCCTTGAGCCTGCTCCGCCATTCAATTAGATCATGGCTGATCTGTACCTCAGCTCCATTTACCTGCCTTAGCTCCCTATCCCTCGATACCCTTACCCAACAAAAATCTGCCGATGGATGAACAATCACCACTCTTCTCCACATTTCCCACTATAATGTTTGTACACTCACAAACAAGGCCCTTGACAGAGGTCTTTAAAATTATGAAAGGGTAGACATAGAGAAGATATTTCCATTTGTGGGGGGAATCCAAAACTATAAGATAGTCACTAATAAATCCAATAAGGAATTCAGGAGAAACTTCTTTACCCAGAGAGTGGTGAGAATGTGGAACTCGCTACCACAGGGAGTAGTTGAGGCGAATAGCATAGCTGCCTTTAAGGGGAAGCTAGATAAGTACATGAGGGAGAAAGGGTTAGATGAAGGAGGGTGGGAAGAGGCTCGTGGAGCATAAACACCGGCACAGACCAGTTGGGCCGAATGGCCTGTTTCTGTGCTGTGAATTCTATGTAAAGACATCTGTGAACTTATTGAGGATGATCGCATTGACATCCTGGCTTTGACTGAAACCTGGCTAACAAGTGGCGACACTTTGCCTCTTACTGAAGCCTCCCCACCTAGATATACATTCTACCACCTGCCCCATTCAAACCACCATGATAGTGGTACGGCTCTCATCACCAAATCACTTTGGTCTCTCCACCTAGTCCTCTGGTACTTTCTCCTCCTTTGAACATCTCATCCACTGCTACCTCATTCACCGCTCTTTTAAAATCCTCATTCTCTACTGACCCACCAAATCCCACCCCAAATTTCAGACTGAGATATCCTCCTTCCTTTCCTCCCTCAGCCTCGCTGATTTCAATCTCCAGCTCAGCTCCCCTTGCCCTCTTGTCTTTGAATTCACTGCCCTCTTGAACTGCCTAAATTTCTCTTCATATAAACTCTCCTACCCATATTCATAGAATCATAGAATAGTACAGCACAGAAAGAGGCCATTCGGCCCATCGAGTCTGTGCCGGCTCTTTCAAAGATCAATCCAGTTAGTCCCACTCCCCCGCTCTTTTCCCATATCCCTGCAATATTTTCTCCTTCAAGTATTTATCCAATTCCCTTTTGAAAGCTACTATTGAATCTGTATCCATGACCCTATCAGGCAGTGCATTCCAAATCCTAACCACCCATTGCGTACAAAAGTTTTTTCTCACGTTGCCTCTGGTTCTTTTGCCAATCACCTTAAATCTGTGCCCTCTCGTTATCGACCCTTCAGCCATTGGAAAAAGTTTCTCTTTACTTACTCTATCTAAACCCTTCACAATTTTAAACACCTCTATCAAATCTCCCCTTAGCCTTCTCTGCTCCAAGGAGAACAACCCCAGCTTCTCCAGTCTATCCACATAACTGTAATCCTTTATCCCTGGAACCATTCTTGTAAATCTCTTCTGTACCCTCTCCAAAACCTTCACGTCCTTCCTAAAATGTGGTGCCCAGAATTGGACACAATACTCCAGCTGGGGCCGAACTAGTGTTTTTTTTTAATAGTTTTAGCATAACTTCCTGGCTTTTGTACTCTGCCTCTACTTATAAAGCCCAGGATCCCATGTGCTTTATTAACATGTCCTGCCACCTTCAAAGATTTGTGCACAAGCATCCCCAATCTCTCTTTAAAATTGCATCATTTAGTATGTATGGTCTCTCCTCATTCTTTCTACCAAAATGTATCACCTCACACTTCTCTGCATTGAATTTCATCTGCCATGTGTCCGCCCATTCCACCAGCCTGTCTATGTCTTCTTAAAGTCTATTACTATCTTCCTCACTGTTTACTATACTTCCAAGTTTCGTGTCATCTGCATATTTCGAAATTGTGCCTGTACCCCAAGTCCAAGTCATTAATGTACATCAAAAACAGCAGTGGTCCTAATACTGAACCTTGGGGAACGCCACTGTATACCGTCCCCGTCCGAAAAACAGCTATTCACCACAACTCTGTTTTCTATCCCTTAGCCAATTTTGTATCCATGCCCTTTTATCCCATGGGTTTCAATTTTGCTAACAAGCCTATTATGTGGTACTTTATCAAACGCCTTTTAAAAGTCCATATACACAATATCAACTGCACTGCCCTCATCCACTCTCTCTGTTACCTCAATCAAGTTTGTCAAATACGATTTGCCTTCAACAAATCCGTGCTGGCTCTCCTTTATTAGTCCATGTTTTTCCAAGTGGCTGTTAATTTTCTCCCAGATTATTGTTTCTAAAAGCTTCCCCACCACCGACGTTAAATGGACTGGCCTGTAATTGCTCGGTTTATCCTTCTCCCCTTTTTTGAACAAATCCAGGACCCTGACACTGCAAAAACTCTGTGACCCCCACGTGATATAGCCATACTCTCACATCTCACATGGCCTCCCTACTCTCATGGATTCAATCTCAGACAATGCCATCTCTAACCGCTGCCTATATCCCTCACTAACCACATCCCCCTACACTCTTCTAACACCACTCCCTTCTGCATGCAACCCTGGAAAAAAAAACTCTCCATGTCACTTACAACTACACTTTCAAATTCCCAACTGCCCAGCTTTAGCCTTTCATTCACCAGGATATCTCTACAGCCATCAATCGACTCAACCATTCCCTCCCCTCCATCTTTGTTGCCTATGTCTCCAGCAAAACCTTTACTCTCTCCCTTCCCAGTCATTCCCCATCGTATAGCCCCCATCTTTCTGCTCTCAAGTCCTAGGGTGCAAACTTAAGTGTATTTGGCACACAACTGGTTCAGCCATTTATCATCTGATCTGGCTGGATCACATCAAGTGCCATCACTCTCCTCTGATAAAACCGCCCACTACTTCAGGGCCATCCTGAAGAGCAAAGATAACCTCTGGTTTCTTTTCTGCACTACTAACTATCTCCCTAACCTCCTCTCCCACCGCCAACAAGTGGAAGGAGCTCATAGAGTTCTTTGTCACTGAAATTGCGACCAGTAGTTCAGCTGCCGCTGCTGCTTCCCCCTTCCTTTGCCCACCAAGCCAAACCTGCTGTCAGCCTCGCCCTGTCCTAGCCCCAAACCTACATCTTGCTCTAGTTTCTCTCATATCACCCCTCATGCTCTCTCCAAGCTTCTATTGTCCATGAGACCCATCTCCTGCCACCTTGAACCCATTCATACTAAACTGATGACCGCACAATTATGCTAGCTGACATTGTTAATGGTTCTCTCTCCTCAGGTCTTGTGTCTCTCCCATCCAAAACTCCAGTCGTCACCCCACCCCTCAAGAAACCTACTCTTGACCCCTGTCTTTAAAGACTACCGCACCATCTCCAAGCTCCCTTTCCTCTCCAAAGTCCTTAAACGTGTCACCACCCATCTACGTACCCATCTGTCCTGGAACTGCCTGTTTCAATCTCTCCAATCAGATTTCCATCTCTGCCGCAGCACTGAAACAGTCCTAACCAAAGTCACAACTGACATCCTCTGTGACAATGGTGCTTGGTGGGACTGCATTTGCTTGGTTCCACTTTACTATCCGATCGCAGCCAGAACACCTCCAGCAATGGCTTCTTTACCCTTTCCCCACCGTTACCTCTGGTGTCCCCCAAGGATCTATCCTTAGCCCCTTCCTCTTCCTCATCTTGCCACTTGGCAACATCATCCACAGACATCGGGTCAGGTTCCATAGTACACTGACAGCACCCAGCTCTAGCTCTCCACTAGCTCTCTCGACTCCTCCTCTACCTCTGTATTGTCAGACCACTTGTCTGACATCCAATCTTAGATGAGCCACAATTTTGAGAGGTCCCGAGGACATGAAAGGAGCCATATAGGTGCAAGTTCTTTCTTTCTACCTGGGCATACATACTGTGTGGGACATTGGTCGTCATTTGAACGGGTAATGTGAATGCGCTTCACCCTGCGAGACATCATCATTTGTGACAGCTCCTACCATTCCCCTGGTGCTGGGTGTTTACTCAGCATGGCCAGAGATCTGTATGTTGGAGCACAATAATGGGTAGCAATGAAGCAATTGAAACCCTGCGTTATTAATTTGGTGAATCCAGACATGACAGGACAGACTGCGCCAGAGTGCAGCCCATGGATTCTGGAGCCCTAACCAAAGCATTTGTGATGGAAGCTGTGCCCAAGTTTAGGACCGCTGCTAAAGGGAGCTCCACCGCACAGGGTCCTGCAGTGACCACGCTCTCCATGGTGGTCTGCAGCTCTGTCAGATGGTCAAGCAAGCTGTGATTATATTACAGGCCCTGTCAGTTCCAAATCCCTGCACTCAAAATAGCTTTCAGGTTGTGGCCACTCCAGTTCACCTGCACTTGCTCCTCCTCATTCATGCTCGGTCTTCACCAAGTGCTGTTTTCTGCAATTCAATAACGGAGCCTGCACAATTTCAGGGCCTAGTAATTTTAACAACTCAAACAAAAAAACCTCTCTCTGCAAAACCCAAACCAGGTTTTATTTTGTGCCAGACTGGTCAAATTCATTTTGGTTTGTCATTGAGTTAATAATCGCAGCTTTGGCATACCGAGATATGGACACTGCAGCTATTCCAGACTATTTTGAATATATGTCATAAAATAAAATAAGTAATACTTGCATTCATATAGAAAAAAACTTGCATTTTCACAGCACCTTATCATGTCTTCAGGTTATCCTGAAGCACTTCATATTCAATAAATTGCTTTTTTGAAGTGTCGTCACAGTTATATAAGCACGCTAAGCTCTTAGCATTAATTCAGTGAGTGAAAAGTAAACTTATGTAAGGTTGCAAGAAACCATCTAATTCACATGTTGCTGTATTTCGATGTTCCCAGCACTGTTGGAAAGGGCAAGTTATTTTTATCTGCAGTTTATTGGCATCCTGATCCAAATGCAACATTTCTTGGCAAACTAGTTATGCTTCGATCAAGTTTCAGCTGTACTATCATATGGACGGGCTTGTTCTGTTCTCCTCTCCTCCTTGTAGGGTGTTAGAGAAATGTAGATTGTTTCCATTGCTTGGGAGAGATGAATTTCAACTTGACATTCTGGTATATAAATGGAAATGCTTCAGGAATACTGCCGCTTCTTATTCAGTCAATTGCTTCAGCGATCATCAGGAAGACATTACAAAGCAAGGTCATTTCCTGGCACAAATTGCTGTACGATTCAATCTAATTTTGGTAAATCTTCCTCCACCTTTACTGCAGCTCAATTCTGATTAGACAATTGTAAGTGTGTATCAGTTCATTCTGCAAACTTCTTTCATTAACTGTGGACTTTTAAAGCTACTTCACTTCATAATTTTTCACTTACTAATTTGCAAGTCTTTGCAAACTAATATTTCATTGAAAAAAATTGCAATTGAATTTGATTCATAACCAAATCAACCATCTCATTTGGTCTCTGCATGACCAGAGTCAGACAACAACACAACACTCACAATATTGTAAATGACAACTTTGTAACAAGAAGAATCCCTTCCAATTGCAGAGCACGCAATCCTAGACATGACAACGACAGTAAAGCTGGCCTGCCTCATTTAGTCAACTAGTCAAGAGATCCTTCGGCACCTCGACAGCAGGCAAGTTTTTTTTTTGTCTTCACCACACCCTGAAGATTGAATATCTTCCATCAAAAGAGATATGTTTAAACATATACTGCCTTTTTTATTTTATGGGCTGCATAATTGTAGAATCAGTTGATATATATTACTTACACACCACTTCCTGATCTCACTTCAAATCTCACATACTGTTACATGAACGTTTCTATGTCAAACTTTAAAAAAAGAACTAAACAAAGGCAGTCATTTGGAATGTACAAGCATTCCAGCAACAGAGCATAGCGGAGCCACAGTTTCTGCAGCTTGTTAATTGACCTGTATATCAACTCACCCAGTGTTTACTTAACAGCATTTAGATTTTGTGGACACTTTAGCAGCAGAATAATAGATTGTGTTTTACATAGTATAATGTTCTTTCTCTTATAGAATGGTGCATCTGCTGACTCCGTGAGGTGCATCATGGGAAATTCACTTATATAATAAAATTGGTGCACCATTGCGCACTTCCTTTTCTGTCACATATCCAGCACCATGCACTAGTATCACACTTATTGACTAGCTCAAAATAAAACAGCAACAAATCAGAACTGAGGAGGAAGAGAACATATGAAACAAAAGTAAGAAAAGCAGCTAGAAAACTTCCAGTGAAAAACTATTAAAAACTGATTTAAAAAAAATAACTGAACAGTAAAAGAAAGTAAAAGGTGAACCAACCAAATGGGGAAATATTACAATGATGAAGGGACTAAACAGTGTACAGGTGCCAAACACCAGAATTGTCCTTCCTCCCACTCCCCATTTCCCATGTTGCCAAACCCCAGTACCACCTCTCCATTGCCTCTAAACCCCAGCATCCTGCCCCTCACCAATGCTGCTAAAGGTCAGGTTGGTACATCTGGCCTACTATCTTGCTGAGTATACCAGACTTTAGAAAAGATTAGAGATAAAAATTGAGCAGACAGGTAAAGGAACATATAATAATCAAGGCCACTGTTTGCCACTGATTTACAGTTTTGACTTTGCGCTACCGCCCAAGATGATTTTATACCCCTATATCTTTTGACTCATCATGAGCAATGTCTCAAGAGATCTGATACTGTATAACATCAACCATGGAGACTTCAAACATTGCAGGTTTAAAATGTTCATAGTTGAAGTATAGATATTAATTTAAGAAAAACACACAAAGCCATGTATCTTTGTGGATCTTCCAGGATATTGCTCACAGGCAGAGATCAAGGTGTTTGTAGAGTGGTAAGGTCCAGGTGACGGCTAGCACCAGAGTTTAGGGTGAGATGTGAGGTCGGCAGGGCTGGATATTGGAGAGATGGGTTGATTGATAGAAGAAACAAAATTAAAGAAAAGTAAAAAATAAGGTTAAACCTTGGAATGGAGCCCAGGTGGAGTAAAGCATGGGCTCCTTAAACAAGTCTAATGTTTGTGGAGCTCATGTATCTCTACATCTTTACATGTTTAGTGTCAGCTGTGGCTCAGTGGATAGCACTCTCACCTCTGATTGTACCTAGCTCCTGTTGACTGATGCATTATTTAGGACACATTGGGCCGGATATTCCGATCCCTACGGGTGGGTACGCGCTGTGTACTCACCCGTAGGGACATCGGAAATGCCGGTTTCAGGCATGCACAGCGCATGCGCTGGAAACCAGCATTTCTGATCTGTCAAGAAAGCTCTTGACAGATCCTCCGCCTGCCCTGGAGAAGGGCCTCTGCGGGCAGATAGTTCCGCTTTTTGGAGACCCTCTGCCCACAGAAAACCCTTACAATTCTTACGCCTGGTACCTGCTTTTACCAGGATAAGAGTTGAAAAAAGTTTAAAAAATAAAAAAATTTCACTGATTTATCATTTAAAAATACTTTAAAAAAAGATACGTTTATTTTTAGCCCCGTAAAAAACTTTAATTATTTTTTTCAAAAAATTAAATTTTTGTTTAAAATAGTTAAGTTATTATAATTTCAAGTCATTTTAAAAATGTGATGTTTTTTTTAATTTATTTAAAGTTTGACTATGTTTTTGAGGTGATCTCCATTCATATATTTGACAGGTCTTCCTGTCAAATGTATGAAGGGAGATTCCCTTCTGTGATTGGCTCCCCATGGCCCACATGATCCCAGGGACGCTGCGAACTACCTGCGCCTCTGGGATACGTGGGCCCTGCGCACCGGCAGTTTGGAGAGGCCCAGCATCGGAATTGTGCGCGTCCCAGGAGCCCTCAGGTAAGGGCGCAGATTTTTCCAGATCACAGCCCTCCGCCCACGGGAGGCCTGCGATCGGAATATCTGGGCCAATATAAATTCATTTGGTTGTTTACAATCAGCATCAGTTCTGCTTGGGTAGTGCGATGTAGACTCAGCACAGACTCTTGCCCACAAGTTTGTGCAGAGTTCTCAGTTTGACGGTCAGTGGAGCTGGTCAGTGAGTAGAGGTGGCATATTTTTTATGCTTCCCCCACCCCCACCCCACATTTTCACAAAGAGAGCAAGAGGGGAAAAATCAGTCAGCAAAGAATGCCAACCCAAGCCAATCACATGCATTTCTCAGCAGGCAGTTCTGGAGAGTGTTGTTGTCAGCAACCTGGAAACCCTGTGATTGGATTATCAGGGCTGATTACAACTCAGTCCGCACAGTTGCACTTGTGCGATAACAGAATTAAGAATCAACATGCACCATTTACCGCTCCGTTACATAAGAACATAAGAACATAAGAAATAGGAGCAGGAATAGGCCACTTGGCCCCTCGAGCCTGCTCTTCCATTCAATAAGATCATGGCTGATCTTGGGCTCAAAGCCACTTCCCTGCCCGCACCCCATAACCCTTCACTCCCTTATCTTGCAAAAATCTGTGTATCTCCACCTTAAATGTATTTAATGAGCCAGCCTCCACGCTCTCTGGGGCAGAGAATTCCACAGATTTACAACCCTCTGAGAGAAGAAATTCCTCCTCCTCTCAGTTCTAAAAGGGTGACCCTTTATTCTGAAACTATGCCCCCGAGTTCTAGATTTCCCCACAAGGGGAAACAACCTCTCTGCATCTACCTTGTCGAACCCCCTCAGTATCTTATATGTTTCAAATATGTTACCATATTAACTGGGGACTTCCATTGGGGGGCCCAGGTGCTCACCTGAATCAGACGGGAGTCTCATTACTGTCTGAAAATTATGGTCCTATGGCGTTCATGGGACCCTGGTGCAATTTAGAAGGACAATGGGCAGAGCATGCGATGTGTATGCTCCACCCAGTTGAACCAGGCAGTGAAGAGGAAGAGGCCCCAAAAACATAAGTTCGGAATTATTTTTTGTGGGGCCGTGTGGAGCAGGAGTGCTCCTCCGAGCTCCACAAGAATAACGTGGAGCGCTGCCACCCGGAGTTCCTCCCCGCTGACCAGACCTGCCTGTCTGGCAGCCATGTCAGCCTCCAAGCCACCCAATATTGCACCAGCCAGGAGCTGGCGAGCTGCAGCAAGATGCCCATTCAGGTTGTGCAGCTTGCCAGAGGCACAGTAATGGGGCCCAGCCCTTGAAACAGACCAGGGCTTTTAGATAACACAAATGAGCAGGTATCCCACCCATTGCCTGCCCGTTTCATGCCTGGAGTTAAAATCTAGCCCACTGTCCTGAATTTGTTATTATTTTTAAATTACATACATACTTTATTTTTTGCTGTTGAAATAGTGGGCACCAACTATCAGAACACCCCACGTTATCACTTCAGAATGATTTAGACAAAAACATTAATGCAATTATACTGTAATCTTAAATTAAAAATAATTTGCTGTTGATTGCAGTATGCAATACAGAATCTTTAGGGACACATGTAATGTAATGCTGGCATTATCAGAAGAATGGCATTTAATACAATTGCTGGCACTACAGTAGATACAATTGCAATTGTGTGAAAGGCCGCAACTGTAAAGAGCCCTGAAGGTTGGCTCACTTTGGCCTTACCAGTCTCATCAGCCTCGATACAATAAATAGAACACTGTCCACAGATCACATTCTTGAAACTGAATTTGTTCCCAGTATATGCTAATCAGTCATTCAATGAAGAGAAGTTTATTTCACATAATGTGACAGCAAAATAATAATTGGCTGTAATTTTGTGAGGAGAAGGTTATTTACCACAAGAGGAACGTATCTCCCTCCCCAAAAGTTGCTGAATTTTAAAGACTAGCATAAAATTTCTACTCTCACCAAAATAAAGATAAATCAGTTATTTCAGCATCGCATCCAAGAGAATAAATCAGCTAAAGCAATTCATTGTCATTATGTCAGTGTCTTACCAAATTTATTGACCTATCGTACTTGATGCAAAGTATTTGCTTCATCACAGTGCAATATCTTTCACATTCACGGTTCCGTTTCCCATTCACGTGTAACCAAATTACATACAAGGACACCGGTACATAACGATCCAAAATAAGAACTGTTAACAGTGGTTTGTTTGGAACTGGGCTGGATTGCTTCATTCAAGTGAAGCAAATGATTTCTGCCCCCAAACAGATGCGCTCTTTTAAGGCTGTTTATTTAAATTCTCCCATTGAAGCCTACTGGTGTCTGGTGAGACAGTAGTATTGTGGGACCAAGTTTTAGCTGTTCCAAGCATATACTCGCGTCTAACAGGACAGCGATTATGCTACAGCCAAGCTATAGCAAAAAGACACAACTATTACCTCGGAGTCAATAACCCACTAATGATTTTTTATTTAGCCTCCTCTCTGTTGCAGCATTTAATACACCAGGATTTGCTTTCCTATTTTTGATTTGAGCGTATGTGGTTCTAAAGATTAGAAGGCATTCAATCAGAGTATAGATTTCTGAATTAACTAATGAAATGATACAGCTGCCCACTTGCTTTAACTGAAACATAGTCAATTTCTATTTTTGAAAACCTTACATAGTATTGAATTGTGAGGTCTCAAAGTTCATTTCTTTTTTTTGTTGACTAGTCAGTTTAAGGTTAGTTGAGAAGGAACTAAAGTCAACTTTTCCCCAGTCTATCTGATACTATGGGGGCGATTTTGTTATTGGGGGCGCCTTGGAGGCGGGACTGCTGCTTGGCGGGTCAATGTCCCGCCTCCATCGATTTGTGGCCAACCCACGCAATTTTCCCTTGATTGACCTTGTTAAGCCCGCCCAGTGGGCTTAGCAGACCAATTAAGGGAAAGCCAATTGCAGAGAATGTCAATGTATGACGTTTCATCCGTCAAGGACAGATGAATTGTCATCATTTGACAGCTCTGTGAAGCTGTCAAACAGTGACATTCTCTGTAGTTTAATGAGGTCTTGAATTCAAGACCTCATCAAACTTCTTTCTTTTACAGAAATGAGATGGTTGTTGCATCTGAGAATGCAACGGCCATCTCTCATCTGCAACACATAGGTCCGAGACTCTCCGCATACACACTGATTGAAGCCTGCAGGAAGAAACAAAGGTAAGTACATTTTTATTAACACTTTGCACTTACCTCAGATTCTCACCTCTCCACTCTTGCACCCATCACTTACCTTCACACCACACTTTTGCACCCCCCCCCCCCGACCCCTGCAGACCCAGTACTCGCTGAGCTGAGCTGGCGGGTTTTGGAGCCTTTGGGAAGCCCGCACTTGTGAGGGCAAAAAGGGGATAATCCTATTTTCTGCCTGTTAACTACCTGTTAACAGACAGTTAATAGGCTTTAATCTCTTCCCGCCTCCAAGGAGACGGGACCCGGCGCAGGACGGCTACCCGCCTCCTGGCAAGATGGCATGGAGGCGGTTTGGGGGCGGGTTGGGCACCCACCCCCAAATTCTGCCATTTTCCCGGCAGTCCCGCCTCCATACCCGCCTCCCCAGGACTGGCAAAATTGCCCCTTATAAAACTGAAGATATTCCTTCACTACAAAATAGAAAAAAAAATCGACCATCAACAACAACAACCACCTATATTTATATAGCGCCTTTAATGTAGTAAAACGCCCCAAGGCGCTTCACAGGAGCGTTATACAACAAAATTTGAAGAAGATATTTGAGACAGAAAAGATAGAAACAGAAAGCAAATCAAGTAATTAAAAGATTATGCAGCAGCCTTGCATTAGCTGAAGTAAAATGGATGACAGAAAGCACTCTGACACGAGACAAATGATTGCTCTTTAATCAAACACATCACCCAAAGCAGAAAGAATATATGTGTGGTGTAGGTGGGGAATTTTCTTCTGTGAATTCTATCTTCAGCAGCTTTTAAGGATGGCGTGAACACTTTTAAATGAGCAAAGAATGTATTTATCTATTTTATTTTGTGATATGTCCTTTACTTCAGAAGCCCAGAAATTCTGATGAAGGACATGCTGCAGCAGTCTTTTTTCAGTCTGGTAGGAAGTATGTATTCTAATCAGCTATCAAAGCCGAGGGGAAAAAAAGATTGCTTTTAAAAAATAATCTAAAATAATTTCTCACTCACCACTTATATTTGAATGCCAAAACAGAGGAAACAAGCACTGATTAAAAAAAAATGCATCCTTGGTACAGACGATGAGCTGGTCAGTGGGGTAGGGAAGAGCTGTAACAGTTACAAGAGGGTTCAGAGGCAAGAAAGTGGAGAGAGACACGATGAGAAACTGGAGATGTAGAAAGAAGCACATCAATGTCACCTGGAGAGTTGCTTTGTTTTTTCAGATCGATTGGCCAGGCTGGGGAGTAACTTGTCCCAAACCTAGTTGGCGAGTGGAATTTTTCAGCCCCTTCTCAGTAGTATTTTTGTAATCTGGAGAATTGTCAAATAAGGAGTGAATTGAGTAGAATTTAATTGGAAGGATACTGTGCTATCACACTGCCTTTGTAATGTGCTTTTCAGTCTCAGAAATAATTTGGAAAGAAATAGACTTGGTGGAGATATAATAGGGAGACAAATCGAGGTCTTTTAATATCAATTATCTCAATTCTGATGACTCAATATTTTATTGTTAATGGGGTGTCAGTCCTTTTAATGTGCAATCTGTGCTCATCACCCTTGCTCATGGTGTCAGCCTTGGCTCAGTTGGTAGCATTCTCACCACTCAGTCAGAGGGTTGTGGGTTCAAGTCCCACTCCAGAGCACAGAATCTCAGCTGACACTCCAGTACAGTACTGAGGGAGTGCTGCACTGTTGGAGGTGCTGTCTTTCGGATGAGATGTTAAACCGAGTCCCCATCTCAAGTGGACGTAAAAGATCCCATGGTACTATTCGAAGAAGAGCAAGGGTGTTATCCCTGGTGTCCTGGCCAATATTTATCCCTCAATCAGCATAACAAAAACAGATTATCTGATCATTATCACTTTGCTGTTTGTGGGATCTTGCTGAGCACAAATTGGCTGCTGCGTTTCCTACATTACAACAGTGATTACACTTCAAAAGGTACTTCATTGACTGTAAAGTGCTTTAGGATGTCCTGAGGTTGTGAAAGGTGTTATATAAATGCAAGTCTTTCTTTTTTCATAGCACTATGAAATTGATCTTATCAGGGCTTCACTGCCTAATGACAGGTAGTTTGTATTGTAGCTGGTGACAGTACCTACCATATTATAATATGCACACTGTATGTAATGTCTCTGGAACATGCAGTGAAGTAAATCCCCAACAGCACTGCCCTGCTGATCAATGCTTTAATTATGGGAGACTGCTGTCCACTGTCTGCCACCAAGACAAAAACATCATCTACCATCAAATGATTAAATAACACAGGTTGTAGCGTTACTCAAAGGGGTTGATTTTCAACTTGCCGCCCAGCGTAAAGCTGGTGCTGCTGATCGGCCGCCCATTATAGAAACCGGCCAATTTGGAAATTAAAATTGGCCAGTTTTTAAATCGGACAACATGTGACAAGTCAATCTGACAGCAGGTTTACCGCTACACTCTCTAAGACAGGACGTGCATGTCCCAGGAAGATCAGTCAGGAGAAGGAACATACTCTCATAGCAGGCTAAAAAATAAATTAACAGGGTACTTAGATTTGAGTGGAATTGGCTATAATAATCCCTTAGACAGAGCATTTGGATTCCTGTTTCATGCATTGCCAAATACTATAGTATTATTATTCTATTAATTAATTAGACTGAAAACCTTTAGTGGCAATCAATCATTTAGGTTCTTGCTTGTTCAGCATTTTGTGGTAAGCAGTCAAGACTCACATCACAATAAATAAAATTAAAAGTGATGTTGTAAAGATTTATGTTTGAAGTTAAAAATTCTAGCAACAGCATTCTTTAAAGAGCTTTGTATCATTATTCACCCCACTCCTTCAGGACATTCTTGTTGTGACGCCTTCTATCTCCATGCTTTCCTGCCTGTCATCAAAGTATTTTAGCTGATTTATAGTTAAAAAGGCCACTAGTGTGAGACAACCTCTGAGAGAAAATCTCACATATCAGGGTTTTAGTGAGCTCGGCATTCTCCTGGGTTATACTGCACTTTTGCAATAATGTGCCCCAAAAGCCGTATGCCAAAGTGGCTGTGTAAATGCAGCCTTACTCCTCTTAGTGTATGTAGTCAATAGAAAATAAAACACACAGGGGGAGAAATTCAGTACCGCCCCATTTGGGGTGCAATTATCGGCCGGGCGCAAAGATTAGCGCCTGGCGCTAATTATCGCCACCGACTGCAAACTTGACTTTTATCGGCCCTGGAGGTGATTGGAGCGCTAAATCAGGCGCTTCACACCTGTCTTAAGGTGCAAAGGCCGAGGAGCGAGGCGCTACCTCAGAGCGCTGGCGAAGCTCATGTGATGTCAGTCAGCAATGGAACACAGACACAATGGCGTGGGACAGTTCTTAAAGGGGAGGGTTGATCTTGCTTTCAATCCACATCCTGCTCATTACAGCCTTGAATCTAGGCCTGGAGAGACCTGCACATCAAATCTGCTGGAAAGAACAATGGAGAGTACCAGGGAAAGAGCTCAGAGTGCAGCCCCCACAGTCTCTTCTAAATCGATACAAGGAAGGGCAAGTCAACATGAACCTGCAAAGTGCTGCTCAGTACCCAAAACTCCTTCACACAGCGTTGAATCTCTCCAGAAGTCTCTCTCTCTCTCTCTCAGAATGCGTGGTTCTAAAATGTCACCAACAATAAAAGGCATGAAGCGGTCGCCTTTAAATAGCACTCCCCCAGTCCCTTCTTGACTGCAAAACGCTCCCCTCAACCTGTCGTTGATAGCGGCAGGCGGTAAGGCAGGGGGCGCCACTCAATATCCACTCTGGGGCGATACCAGGGCGTTGCGCACTCGACTGACATCACGATCTGCCGGTGCAGGAGATCGTGGCTGGTAGTGTTTAGCGCCGGCGCAAAATGTCCAGTTAATTTCACGAGCGGCGCAAACATCGCCGCGCCCGGGTTCTAGATGCTTTGCGCCCCATTAGCGCCCTCTTAAGGCGCTAACAGGAGGCGCAACCAACTGAATTTTTCCCCCCACATTGTTTAAAGCAGTTCATATATGTCTTTGTACAGCCCCATTACACAGGCTTTACTCTGCATGTCTGTTTACTTTCCTATCTTCTCAATTATTCCTGTTAATCACCCACTTAATATTCCTCAGCCTGTCACTGTGGTTCTTCGCAAAGACCTATAAACATGGATATGGATCGAAGGCAATACTTGGAATGGTTGTGTACAATTACATTACAGAGTGCATCGTGCTTTAGTAGCCGAGATACAGTACAGGTTGAGCGTCCTGAACCCGGCAACCTCGGGACCGAGGCCGAGCCGGTTTTCGTGTTTTTCCGGACTTCGGAACATGTTTCTGATGTCCAAAGTCTGGAAATATCGCAACCTGGGCTCGGGCGTTTCCGGACTTCGGACATCAGAAACACGTTCCGAGTCCGGAAATGCCTGGGCCGCTCCGCGTAGTGCTGATGCGTTTCTCCGCCCCTCCCCTTCTGTTAAAGGGGAGGGACGCTGCGAGCTCTGCAGAGCATCCGATGGCCCACACTAGGCCACCAGGGCGGCGTGGTGCCGTGGCCGCAGCCTGGCGGAAACACTTAGTGGAGCTGTGCAGATTGAGGATAAAACACAACACTAAAGTGTTATTGCATTACTTGCATTTTTCATAGGATTTTTCAAAAAAGACAACAAAAGTTAATGGCTTTTTGAAGTACAGGTTGAGCGTCCAAAATCCGGAGATCCGGATTCCGGAACATTTTACGGATTCCGGACGACCCTGCCACCAATCGTCCCAGAGTCCGGATTCCGGAACATTCCGTATTCCGGAACTCCGGATTTTGGACGCTCAACCTGTAATATAATTTTTTACTTTGGTGTTACTTGTTCTAATTAAGTGATTGCTAAGCCACTTCAGAAATGTGAAACTTGACATAATTACAATTAAACTTCCAGCATTTACTTCTACTGCGAAAATAGCCAATATTTCTCCCAGTGGAAAATATGGGTGATTTAACTTGGAAGCACTTTGGTGTTCATCATTCACCCTCCAGACCGTCACAAAATCAAGGTTACTGAGGGTGCAAAAACCAAAAGTGAGAAATATACTTAAAGTTTTTTTTTCAATTTACTTCAGAAAATGGCTGGCCTTGCGTTAGCTGAGTTCTGCATGTTTTTTTAAATATACTCAACAAGATAATATTGTCCAGCTTTTCATTGGGGTCATGTTTATGTTCCAAGACAGAAAGAGCATGGTTCCACAGTAGCAGACCCTGTCTGGTACAGTATGAACAACCCCCAGCAGTTGACAGTCTATAATGACTTCAATTCCAAATAAATGTTATTTAGTTATCTGACACGCAAGGAGGGTATGTAATAGTGCCCAAAATGCGACATTGCTATAATCACATGAGGCATGTTAACTCGTATTGTAAAGCTTCATGTGGTAGTTTGACGACACCCCTTTAAGCCAATTATCTTTAGCGGCGTTCATTCCGGATTTTGCCTGATATTCTTTTCCCCTCATCACTTATAAACAGAACTGTTATCAGGTATGGCAGCCGAGGGATTGTGGTACTGGAATAGCAGCCCACAAATTGCAAGTTCAAATCCCACCATGGTATGTTGTGAAATTGAATTCAATAAATCTGGAAATTTTTCTGGGCTCGGTCCAGAAATGTAACCTTGAATACTTTCAGATTGTTGTAAAAACCTAACCAGTTCACTAACGTTCTTCAGGAAGACAGCCTGCCCCCACTATCCAGTTTGACCTACATGCAACGCCAGACCCACTCTAGGTGACTGACTCTTAAATGCCCTTTGAAATGGCCTCGCAAGCCACCCAGTTGTAAAAATAATTGTTGTGGAGTTCAATACGAAGAACAAAATAGCACCATTACCACAAGGGCTGCAATGGTTCAAGGAGAAGGCCCACCACTACTTTTCAGGGCAGTCAAGAAATCCATTATTCATTCCTGTTTATTCATTTGGTCTTCCTGTATGTCCTATTTTGGAGGCTTAACTGTTGAGTAGTTAATGGGCGGCCATGGGCCGGACCCCCATTTTACATCCGGCTTGATTTTCCTGGAATGGAAAGGAAAATCGGGCAGGGTGTAAAATGGGTGGCCGAGTTGCTGCTGCCCGTCTCCTGCCCAGCGGGAATAGTTAAAATTGAACCCAATATGGGCCTCAAGACTCAGATTGAAAATTATATAGAAAGGAAAAGCAGATTCTTGGTCAATTGTCCCTTTCCCCCCGCCCGCCCCCCGCCACCACCCCCTCCAAAATCAATAAATATTTCATTCATTTATGATTCAGAGACCGAGATATTAGACTTGCGCCAAAAATGAGTGCAAATTCGGCAGAGCGTGGTTCTGTGCGCTGGGCATCGGGCCTCATTTAACTGTCGCTGGTGAGCTGTGGGCACCAAAGGGACACCCACTGCAGCTCGCCTGGTCGGGGAGGGCAGGAAGTTACCCAGCTCTCACCTATTGCTGGTGGCAAGTTGGGTCGGTGGGGGCGGGGGGTGGTTGGGGGAAGGGTGCATCGAAAGGGCCGGCAACGGGCTGCAGTTATTTTATGGGTCCAGGAAGTGCACTCCTGCTTTTCCTGGGCCCACAAGAATAAAAATGAAGAAATTCTTCTGGTATTTTCTTGAGCAGCCTGTAGTGGTCCCTTTAAGAATCGCTGGCTAGGCCGCTAAATGTCTGGTGGAACTGGGCCGAGCTTGCTCGGCGTAAGCCCTTTGTACTCGAATTTTGCAATCAGGGTCCTACAACCGGCATGGGACCCCAATTTGTATATTTAAACAGCCTTACTTACACCTGTTTCAGGCAGCTGAGCTGATCCCCCATTTACAGGACCGCCTGAATATGGGTGTCAAAGGGGCAGCTGAGATGCCCTCCATGATTTTCAACTGATGGCCTCCATTTTTCAGGTGTGAAAAGGGCAGCTGTGAGTTGAACTTGCCCCCCCGCCGCCTCCCGAACCTCTTATTGAATGTAAATTACCCAGCAAGCACTATCTTGTAATCCCATTAAGGTCATAGAAACATAGAAGATAGGAGCAGGAGTAGGCCATTCGGCCCCTCGAGTCTGCTCCGCCATTCGATGAGATCATGGCTGATCATCCAAACTCAGTACCCTGTCCCTGCCTTCTCCCCATATCCCTTGATCCCTTTAGCCTTAAGAAATATATCTAACTCCTTCTTGAATATATTTAATGAATTGGCCTCAACTGCCTTCTGTGGTAGAGAATTCCACAGGTTCACCACTCTCTGGGTGAAGAAATTCCTCCTCATCTCTGTCCTAAATGGCTTACCCCTTATCTTTAGACTGTGACCTCTTGTTCTGGACTCACCCGCCATCGGGAACATCCTTCCTGCATCCAGTCTGTCTAGCCCTGTTAGAATTTTATAAGTTTCAATGAGATCTCCTCTCATTCTTCTAAACTCCAGCGAGTATAAGCCCAATCGACCCAATCTCTACTCGTACATCATTCCTGCCATCCCAGGTATCAGTCTGGTGAATCTTCGCTGCACACCCTCCATGGCAAGAACATCCTTCCTCAGATAAGGCGACCAAAATTGCACACAATACTCAAGGTGTGGTCTCACCAAGGCCCTGTACAGCTGCAGCAAGACATCCTTGTTCCTGTACTCAAACCCTCTCACTCCGAAGGCCAACATACCATTTGCCTTCTTAACCGCCTGCTGCACCTGCATGCTTACCTTCAGCGACTGGTGCACAAGGACACCCAGGTCTCGTTGCACTTCCCCTTCTCCCAATCTATTGCCATTCAGATAATAATCTGCCTTTCTGTTTTTGCCACCAAAGTGGATAACCTCGCATTTATCCACAGTATACTGCATCTGCCATGCTTCTGCCCAATCACCCAACCTGTCCAAATCATACTGGAGTTTCTCAGCATCCTCCTCGCAGCACACATGCCCACTCAGCTTTGTGTCATCTGCAAACTTAGAGATATTACATCTAGTTCCCTCATCTAGATTATTAATATACATAGTGAATAGCTGGGGTCCTAGGACCGATCCCTGCGGAACCCCACTAGTCACTGCCTGCCACTCGGAAAAAGACCCGTTTATTCCAACTCTTTGCTTCCTGTCTGCCAACCAGTTCTCTATCCAAGTCAGTACCTTGCCCCCAATCCCATGTGCCTTAACTTTACATGTTAATCTCTTATGCGGGACCTTATCGAAAGCCTTCTGAAAGTCCAAATACACCACATCCACTGGTTCTCCCTTATCTATTCTATCAGTTACATCCTCAAAAAATTCCAGTAGATTAGTCAAGCACGATTTACCTTTTGTAAATCCATGTTGACTTTGTCTGATCCTGTCACTGTTTTTCGAGTGCTCAGCTATTACATCTTTTATAATGGACTCTAGCATTTTCCCCACTACCGATGTCAGGCTTACCGGTGTATAATTCCCCGTTTTTTCTTTACCACCTTTTTTGAACAGTGGGGTAACATTAGCTACCCTCCAATCCACGGGAACTGTTCCAGAGTCTATAGAATTTTGGAAGATGACCAGGTCTAAGCTAACTGCAGTCAAACTAGTAAAAACAATTCCACTGGCACCTCCTTTGGGATTTCTTTTAAAGGGCAAAGAAATCAGCAGCTTTTAAAGCCATCTCAAACCATGTAATAACAAAACCGTCACTGTCTTGCTTTCTTCCATATTCATTATTAAATTGAGCAATTAGATAGCAGCAATGCAAGAGGATTTTCTCACAGAAGATCAGCATGAATAAGAGAAGGGCACCTGTATAAAATAGTGTAGGAATGTCATTTTTGAATGACAGTTTGATGAGCCCAGATTCAAGCCCGCAGGTTCCAGAGAAGCAGACTCCATGCTGCTCACGCTTGCTCTTACTCAAAATCGCTTGCTTCATCTATAGTTTCATTGCCCACCCACCAATGACTATCTTTGTGTTCCCCCTCAGTCATTAAATCTGAAGAGGTCGTGCTCTTAGCCGGTGAATTTTAGACAGCTTAGTCAGATAAAACATCTCATTAAAACGCTATTTGACCATTTCTTCTGAAAGGTTACATTTTTTTACTTTTTGTATCTGCTTTCAAACTCACGTTGCATACAGTAGAGATGTTTGCTGATTTCCACCCATGCTTCCTGCTTACTTAATGCTCGTAGCTACAACCTTCTATTTTGGCTCGGGACAAAACAAAAAAAGACTATTCATTCCTGACTTTTCGCGCTCACAATAAATGATTCTTCAACAGATCATGAATATTGTGTGAATGCAGTGAAATATTTCAATAGCAAAGCCTAAGATATTTGTAGGAAATGGCTACTCGCTGCATCTTTTGTGTTACTACACACAGACATCAGTTATGGCCTCTCAGCAGCTTTTGACTCATTCTCGCATGAAACAACTTATGGGCATGCAATCAAATCAATCCTTCTGATTTCAGACCATGCAATTATTGAGGTCTTTACTTTCCCTGGAGTGCCTCGCATTCTTTTTGTGTACAGCTAACAAACAGGAGTTCAAAGTTTGTATTTGCCTAGTGGGAGTTCATTAGCACCAGCAGAAGCAACCAGCCATTCTCAAGCCACTGACTTCAATGTAATTGCCTGTGGGTTACCATTTGTATCATCAGTGCTATTTACAAGTAACTTTAAAAACCATTAGTGCATAAGCTTATTAAAATAGTGTAATCTGATTGGCTGATGAACAGATACTAATCCCTCCCAGTAGAGACCCGAATTCTAAGGGCTGGATTTTGATACTGGGGCGGGTTGGGGTCGTGTCATCCGCATTTCGTGTTATCCGCCCGACTGCAATTGGATGTGGGAGATTGATGCAATTTTCACCTAATTGGGCAATTGAGTTCCAGCATGTGGGAACCCATGAACCAATTAGTGTTTTCAGTCTGAAAGTCGCCTCTGATGATGTCATCATTGCTGCTGCATTGAAGGTCAGAGACTGCCTAGCCTTTGCTGTGAGAGGACCTGGATGCAAAATGAGCAGCAGCTTTAAGTCTGCTGAGAGAGAGCGAGAGAGCGAGAGAGAGAGAGAGTTTTTTTGCATCCAGGTCCTCTCACAGCAAAGGCCAGGCAGTCTCCGAAGACCTTCAATGCAGCAGCATCAGAGGTGACTTTCAGACCTAATACTACTACTCCCTTCATCGCATCTCTGTTGTAATAGTGGACCTGTAGCTGATAGTCAACTATCCAAATGTGCTCCCGCCAGCTTTCACAATCGTGGTTCAGAACAGGCGTGCTTCACATAGATCAAGGGTTAAAATCACAAAGGCCTTTCAAAATGGCATTATAGAGCCAATTTAGTGCTTGTTAAGGGCCTTAACAGCCTATCCCGCCTCTTAAAGGTGGGACGGAGTCGGGACCAGCAGACACGATTTAATGAAAATTGCGTGGAGGCGGGATGGAGGCGGACTTGTGCCCGCCCGCCAGTTTTCGCAATTTTAGCCCCCCACATGCCTCCAAACCCGCCTCCACGGGTCAATGAAAATCCAGCCCTAAGAATTAGTCTAATATGGTGACGACGTCCTGCAAGCATTCTTAAAGGGACCACGCATCAAATTACATTATTTAGTAATTGCTGTACAACAGGCACATGGTTGGTTCTCTGCTGGAAAATAAGACCCAAAGTAATCATCTTATTAAATCTCTGTTGCTTGCTCCAACAGTAAGTCTGCACAATAACCATATTAATATATGTCAAATAATCGGTCTTTTATTGAGTAAGAAGCGTGGTCAACCTATTTATTTACAAAGCAGGATTGATAACATGGCCATTTTTTTTAATTCTTCATGCATTGAAGGTAAAAATAAGACCATGAATTGCACTGAGGACAGTGACATATTTATATTGGAACAAGATGTAGATACTAACAGCACTTGGACTAGGTGCTTTCATCCAATGATGTCTCCAAAGATTGTGTTACTTCATAAAAATAAATATGAATAAAAATGGAATATTAATGAAAAACAAGGTGATACAAAAGATGACAGAGCAAAGATGACTAGGAATGAACAAACTGCCTATAATTATATGGTTAGAAATCAATAGCCACGCATTATACTGTAAAAGGTGTGCCAAGGAGCCAAGATGAAGACAACACCATCAATTTACATGCCAGCTTCATTCAAGGATGATTCTTCTTCTTCAGCCATGCTGGAAGTTGTTCAAATGCTGCATTATTTGATAGGCAAAAACAAACAGCATCACCGATCTAATGAGTCAAATATTTCTAGTATCTCTAAAGACTTCATACTTTGTTGCCTGCATGGAAAGGACTAACTCAAAAACTCTATTTATCCAAATATATTTATCTATCATGCTCCTTTGGGTCCCACAAAAATCAGCGGCACAGAAAGCTTTTGCCCCATTTTCGAAAAGGCTGGCAATGGTTCCTTTAAGGACCGCTGGTTAAGCCACTCAACATCCAGTAACACTGGATGGATGGTGTGCAGTATATGCTCCGCCCATTGGTACCTGAAAAATCCATGATATCCTGCACACTGTGTGAAACCTTGATTTAAATATTTAAATAAGACTCCTGGCTTTTTTTGGGCAGGAACGATGGTCGGCCATTTTGAAGCCCACTTGAAAATCGAGTCAGATGGGCCTTGGACGGGCAGTGGGTGATAGGATTTTTCTGCAAATTAGAGTGATGCGTTTTCAGTGTGAACGAGGCAGTAGGCAGACAAAAGCCGTCCCTATGCTTTCCTTTTCTGCATTCAGTCATAGCACTTCCACCAGTTTCTACAAAGCAATGCTTTAAAATCCTGTAGAAAAGACAGAGTAGCGCTGAGCAACAATGCATTAGACTCCAATATGCTTTGCTAAGGAACGAGAGGATCCAGGTTCAATCTTATGATTTTCCACACGGGACATTCCAGATTTCAGGCATGCTGTTGTAGGAATACCGTAAGCAGAGGCAGATGCTACCTTACATGGATGGGGAATCTACTCCCTCTTTTACTTTCTAAGACACCCTATCTGCTGCACCTGCTAAAGGCTGATAACAAAGCATCACTTGCAGGTGTCTTTGAGCAGACTACAAGCCTTTCTTCTCAGCCAAGCGAGTTGACCACAGAAGAGAAAAGAGGAAAAAATAAAGAGGAAAATTTCTATAATCATACAGTGTTAATATTCTACTTTAATGCTATAGCAGGGCTGAAGAAACAAGTACAAATTGACGTAAATTATTCAACAAAAAAATTGCAGAAAACTGCTAACATTAGCTAAAAAAAAGCTCAGTCAAGGATAGTAAATATTTTATGTTTTCGCTGTTAAATTTACATATAAATGGGTTTTATTTTCAATGAGTACTCTGCAATATTCCAATTCAGTAATTTTTCTACTAGAACACCTCCTAATTAGTGGTTGTTCAGCAGAATGCTAAATATTCATCACCAATTCCACTAACTGATCACGTGAAAAATTTTTTAAATATTGGGCAAATGATAGAAAAATAAATTGCCATTTGAGACCAGGGCCGCAATTTCACCAGCCGTGGCGAGTCCAGTGCGGCTGAAGCAGACAGCGGCCTCAAACTCCGCTCCCGTCTTCACCCTGCCTCCTCCAAGTGATTTTTACCCTGTTAGGGCTCGTTAAGCCCGCCCTGCGAGGTTCCCAGCCAATTAAAAGGAAGCGGGTCTGATGATGTCAACTGATGACGCGTCATCAGCCGGTTTCCTTAAAGAGGCCATGTCCATATTCATTTTGACATTTGTGCTGTCAGTGTTCTACAGCATTGAGGTGCTGCAAACACTGACAAGCACTGCACAGAGGTGCACGGCTGCACCCAGGCTCACCCATGACTCCCTCCATATGCTCATGGAGGGAGTCACAACACGCAAGGAGGTTCTCTTTCCTTCCAAAGGGCGGTAGAGCCCAGAGTCTGGATGGAAGCCATTTGAGCTTCCATCAAAGCTGCAATGGCTTGTGACAAGGGCTGCAAGTGTTAGAACTCGGCTGCAGCATCCCTGGAGGTGGTCACAGGCTCCAAGTTAGGCTGCTGATGCCATGCGACAATCACCACACAAGCTGGAGGTGGACTCCATACTCTCAGCCATGGTGCAGCATCTCCTTAGTAGGCCTTCCAATACCTTGTATAATTGCATGGAGTTTTCTTTTCAAGGCTGGGCCCCTGAAGTTCGCATTTCTGTCCTGCTCAGCAGAGCTGGAGACGACCTCACCCTCCGGCAAGCCATCTCTTGGGATGTCCCTGCCAGCACTACCTGCTTCTGCTTACTTGTGCTGGGTGCTTCACCGAGTGCAGATCCCTTCTAGCTCACTGTCTAACCCACCCAGGGTGCCAATCTCCATGCTGGAGCTTGGGAGGAATGGAGCATGTGACGGTGCCTCCTCAAGAGGATTGCTGCTGAGAAGGACCTAGAGAAAAGAGGAAAGGCACAAGAGCTAGCATGGTACGGAGAGGCTGGACAGTAGCAGATGACAGACATCACAATGCAGCTTAAAGTTGTCAAGCTGGCTGAATGTGCGATTTGTGCGATTTCTTGAGGTACATGAAGGAGTACAAATAATAGGTAGATGCCCTGCTCAAATAAGCTGCTAAGCCTCACCATCTCCAAATCTCATTGCTTTTAAAGGGCCAGTGATTTCCAGTGCTTCCTGCTCCATCTGGGTGAGGGCCATGGTCTTATGTGGGCCAAGTGTTCCTCCCCTGGTCTGACTCCTCTCCGTTGTGTTCTGTACTATTTTTCCCTGCAGAGAGGGAGAGAGTTAGTGAATGGGTATTGAAAATGGAAGTGTGCTTGTGTAGGACTTCTGCATACAGTATTTGTGCTGAGAGGTGGAGAAAAAGCAAGATGCAAGCAGGATGGGGAGGCGTTCAATGGAAAGCAAGTGGCTGGAGTGCGAAGTGAGGAAGGAGTCTTGGGAGGAGTTCCTTGTTCTGTAATTGTTACCATCTGAGAAGAGAATGCTGTTAGTGGCTGCTGTGATGGCAGCAAGCAAGAGGTGGATGTGTGTTTAGAATGAGAGGTGGTATAGTGTGCCCTTGTGATACATAGAGAAACATAGAAGATAGGAGCAGGAGTAGGCCATTCGGCCCCTCGAGCCTGCTCCGCCATTTAATGAGATCATGGCTGATCATCCAAATTCAGTACCCAGTCCCTGCTTTCTCCCCATATCCCTTGATCCCTTTAGCCTTAAGAAATATATCTAACTGATGTGATTGGTGGTGAAGGATGCAATGCAGGGCAAGGAATGGTTCAGAGTGCTGGAGGAGGAGAGGGGGAAGATTGTTGTCAGGTGTTATGCAGAGAGATGGAGAAATGAAGAGCTGTTCTCGCCAATGTTCCCCGTAATTTTGATTTTTGGTGCGAGGGCCCTTTAACTGGCTGCACGGCCCATTCAATTTTTCGCGCGTGCGCGGTTATTTACATTGAAAGGTTCATGTGCAGCTTACGCGGGACCTCCAGACCGCCGCGCGGCTTAACGGGAACATTGGTTCTCACCCTTGCTGCTCTTGTCAGGTCATTGATGAGTTTCTTGCATTGAATCCAGGTCCTGGGGTGATGCTCCTGGAACTCACAAGCTCAGCCATCTCTTTCCAGGCCTGCTGTATGTAGCTGTCTGGAATCTTCTCCCCATTCCTGGGAAAGAGAATGTCCCTCTTTGCCCTGATCTCTTCTACTAGTACCCTCAGAGAACCTGGGGGTAGCCTTGGGGCTCATTTGGAAGAATCAGCTCCTTGCCGCAGTGTTAGTCGGCAATCTGGCAGAAATGAATGCATCCTCCCTTTAAGAGTTGCATTCATTCTTTAAATAGGCCTCAGAGACCCAATGGAAATTCCACCCTGAAAGTGGGCGGGTGGCACGTTCCCGCGACGATCAGGTGGACAGCTCATCAATCGGATGCAAATGTGGAGCTGAAATCGACCAGGCCTCACACTGACGACACGAGCGGGTTTGATGATCGCTCCACCCCAAAACCTGTTCCCAGTTAAAATTCCTCCCATTGACTTTAAACAGAGGTTTACTTGCTGTTGCCTCAAATCTAATCCAATATCCTTGCTAGCCTGGCACAAAACAATTATGATGCAGAGATGCCGGTGTTGGACTGGGGTGGACAAAAGTGAGAAGTCGCACAACACCAGGTTATAGTCCAACAGTTTTATTTGAAATCACAAGCTTGTGATTTCAAATAAAACTGTTGGACTATAACCTGGTGTTGTGCGACTTCTCACAAAACAATTAAAGCACACACCTCTGCAAATGTGGGCTATGAGATCAAAACACAGACTCCAGACTTCGCATAGAAATACTGCGCAATCTCCTTTGAAGTATACAGAAACAAAAGGCAATACCTCTCTCAGATCAACAGCCATTCATTCACAAGTTAGTAATTGCTTGGAATTTTTGTCCACCCAAATACCAAGACAACTCCCAGTGAAGAATGAAGGTTTCTCACAGCCTGTAAGCAAAGGTGTCAGACTGAGTGAGTTCAGTTGAGCAGCACCTTAAACAGCAAGGTGTCACAAAGTGTTTCTGAGGATCATTATTGTATCCGAAATGTCAAATTGTATGCGAATTCCCTCTTGCAGAGACTTGCTAGCCATGACTGATCTTAACCCTGTGAACCTGCTGTAACTCCTTGCACACAGATTCAAGTATTGCAAAACTACAAGTTAAAAATTCAACAAAGGTGAAAAATACATTTTTGTCATGGTTCTGCCACAGATAAAGCAAACAGAGGGGAAGTGGATCAGTTCCTGATATGGAATGATATAGATTTGGGTGGTGAAAAGCAAATAATGAAGGATCTATTTTACAAAGTAAATTAGTTGAAATTGCCTCTTCTCATTCCTAAATTCTTATATCGTAATGTCCACCTTTTAATCCCAAAATACTTGCAAATGGCTCATACTCATAAAAATGTAACAGATTGAGATTATTACCGAGCATTCATTGTTGTACAATATATGTCTCCATCCCTTCCTCATCCAGGTCTCGAAGAAATCCTGGTGTAACGCAGATCTAATAATAAAATTAAATGCATCTCTCATATCTCCTGTCTCTCACTCCAATCACAATACCAGCTTCTGCAAGACAAACTCTGACAAACTGGCTGCTGCTAGTTATGATCACTTTATCTTTTAGGTAACAGGCTTCAATCCAACAGTGCTCTTCACTCATGCATTTTGTATTAAAGGAACCTGTATAGAGAGACCCACGGGGCAATTTTCAACAAGCAACCGCCCGTTAACCTATTGTGGGCGCTTGGACACTGAAAATCGGGCCGCGATCTCACCTGCCCATTACGCATTGGGAGTGCGGCCGATGCTATTTTGTGTTGAGCCTCGTTTTAGGCGTCCAGCACGCCCGTCTGAAATCAGCAGGCATTTACTGTGTGCAAATGAGGGTCATGCTCCTGTTTAGGAACGCCAAAAGCTATTTTCATCAACTTTAACAAGCTATTCGTCAGTTCTACAATAGATCCACAAATCATGGGTGGGAACCGTCTGGAGGGCAGCATTTCCAGTATTATTTAAAAGGATCATTAGCTGCTCTCGGGTAAATCACTGCATTGTTCATTTTGATTGCTATTGCGATGTCTCTGTTTTTTAGTCTGTGTTGGCTGTTGGGGTTGACATTAAACTTTCCAAAAAGTTATCTGGCTGCGTCTGCACTGGAAGTTTAACCAGGGACTTCTGGCTCTCAGGTTGGCATTATGGGTTTGGTGACTGGGATGCCATTGTGACTGTAAGAGGAGGAGGAGGAGGAGCGGCGGGCAAGAGTCCAGAGACCTGCAGCTGACGAGAGAAGAGTCAGAAGGAGACAAGTTCACAGGAGGCCTCACCCCACTGGCCAAAAACTTTAAAGCTGCAGTTCAGCGAGAGACATTGTGTGAGGATGCTCTGCTTTACCAGGCAGGCGGTCAGCGCTACGTCACCTGATGCAGCACCAACTGCAGCCCAGCACCAGGTCACGCTCGTCCTTGCCTGTGGTGCTGAAAGTAACTGTCTGTGACCCTGGTCCTTCGCAAGTCCCAGGAATATCTGCAGCGGAAAGAAGAGGAGGGCAACCCTCCTGAAGAAGCACCATCACTCACTCTGAACTTTGCAAGCACCAACTCAGAAATCGGCACTTTAGGAAGTGAGTTTCAGAGGCCTGCACTGGGTGATTCACTGTCCACAGGTTAGCAGGTGACCCTGAATTTTTATGCCTCGGGCTCATTCCAGGCCACAGCTGGTGACATTAGCAACATTAGTCAATCAGCTGTGCATGCCTACATCAAGCAGGTGATGGATGTGCTGCTTTCCAGAGCAAATGGCTTCATATCCTTCCCTATGGAGGCCACAATGCAGAAGACAGGACTCTAGCCTTTGCCAGGATTACAAGCTTCCCTTGCACTCTCTCTTGCTAACCTGTGGACAGTGGATCACCCAGTGCAAGCCTCTGAAACTCACTTCTGAAAGTGCCGATTCAGAGTGAGTGATGGTGCTTCTTCAGGAGGGCTTAACTCCTCTTCTTCCACTGCAGATATTCCCAGGACTTATGAAGGACCTGGAAAAAGGGGAGATAGACAAGAATTTGCACTGGGCCACCAGGTTGTCATTCAGAGAGTGTGAGGAAGAGAGTTCAGTCTCAAGCGAAAAGGAGAGGAAGATGGTTAAACACCCTGCGGAAAGCTTCCTCCAGCCTCACCATCTGCCATACTTTGAGCTCTCATTGATGGTCGCCTCCTCCATTGGCGTGAGGCCCTGGATAGATGGTGGCCCTCCTCCAGAGTGGGAGAGCTCCCTCCTGTTATGGGCCAACTTGTCCGGCAAGAAGCGTGGAATCATGTTAGTGCGCGGCCTGTTGAAAGGATGTGAAGATGCCTCTGGCAGCTTACCATAGTAAATAGGCCTCAGAGGCCCAATGGAAATTCTGCCCTGAAAGTGGGCGGGCGGCACGTTCCTGCGGCGATCAGGTGGACAGCCCATCAATCGGATGTAAATGTGGAGTTAAAATCGACCGGGCCTCATACTGATGAGGGCCTGGTGATTGTGAGGGCATTGGTAGGTGCAGAATGTGCAAGTGAAAGCAGGAGGAGGTACATTGATGTGTGTTGCTATGATGGGAGGTGAGAGATGGAAAGCAGAGGTAGCAAGGCTTGCTAGTGCTGGGGCTATAGAATGGTGCAGATTATAAGAAAACTGTGAATGGGAATCTTACCTTAGCAGCTTTGGTCAGGTCATTGCATTTCTTCCTACATTGCTGCCAGGTCTGTGGTGTCAGACTCCTGGCATTCATGTACTCTGCTGCCGCTGCTCACTTTGCTGGGCTATCTGGTGGGGCACTCTACGCCCATCCTCAGTGAATGACACCTCCTTCCTCCTGGCCACCTCCTCCACCAGGACCTCCAAGGCGCTGTCCGAGACACGGCAGCACACACTTTGCTTGCAGCACGAGTGCTATCATTCACCATTCATGAAAGACACCTCACTTTAAGAGGTGCAGTCTGCCTTTAAATTGCAGGAGCCCCACTGAACTTCCAGTCCCGTATATTTGGCAAGCTGTCAATTAGAAATGCAACTAGCACTGACAACTCACCCTCATTATGGAAATGACACAAGTGCCTCAAAACGGCACTGTCATTAGGCTCAGGCGGGAACAGCGAATGCCTTGCCCACTTCATGCCTGTTTTGGGGAAAACCCATTCCCAAGTCCAGAATCAGTTCCAGTAGTAAATGAAATAAACACGAGCATGTACTAAGCTGGGATCAAAGGATTATTGTTATACAGCAATTTCATTTATCCTGCAAATGAACTCTGTAAAGATAGTGAGGAGAGTTGCCCAGTGACCAATGTGATATGCAAACTTGCGTTATACCAGCTTAGTGATATGACATAGAAATAATGCAAATCTACTTCCATGGATGCAAGCTCCAGCACACACGAGTGATTTTGACTTATTAACAGGCCACTTTATTCCTTATGTGTCATTCACTTGGTTACTAATTGCAATAAAACCATGGGGTAGAAATTGGACCTTATTTCACCCATTTTCCAGGCAGAAAATGAGCGCAAATGGGACCAATTTTACCGGGGTTATGTCCCGTGCCTCAAAAAGCGGCCGTCTAAGACAGACATTAGGGCTGCCCTGAACTGCACACCTGAGGGCCGTAGCCAGCAGCAGTTCCCTCCCTTCTGTTCTCCTTCCCCTCCCGCCAACCCCCCCGCCCCCCCCACCCCAATCCGGGACCTGCCCGAGAGTCGCTGCCGGTGAGGCAAGCGGACAAAATGGGTTTGTGGAAAAGCGGTGAGCTGACTCTGGAGGCAGGACAGCTTGCCACAATTATTAAACTGAGGCCCAAGACCCAATTTTGGGTGAGCCTCGGGCCTCTCGGTTCGGCACAGCGCTGCGTGCTCGCCATCAGTAATGTGCCCGAAAATGGGCCATAACTAATTTTCTCCCCTTTCCTCTTGTGGTTTCAAGGTGTAGCTCCACCTTCAGTACGAGGGGCCTCACTGTAGTTGCTATTAACTCTATGGGGGTGATTTTGCCAGCCCTGGGGAGGCGGGTATGGAGGCGGGACTGCCGGGAAAATGGCAGAATTTGGGGGCGGGTGCCAAACCCGCCCCCAACCCACCTCCATGCCATCTTCCAGGAGGTGGGTAGCCGTCCCGCGCCGGGTCCCGTCTCCTTGGAAACGGGAAGGGATTAAAGCCTATTAACTGCCTGTTAACAGGTAGTTCACAGGCAGAAAATAGGATTATCCCCTTTTTGCCCTCACAAGTGCGGGCATCCCGACAGCTCCAAAACCTGCCAGCTCAGCGAGGCGAGTACTGGGTCTGCGGGGGTCGGGGGAGGGGTGCAAAAGTGTGGTGTGAAGGCAAGTGATGGGTGCAAGAGTGCAGAGGTGAGTATCTGAGGTAAGTGCAAAGTGTTTTTAAAAGTGTACTTGTGAAGGAATAAGCCATATAACCTATTTAGAAAAATACACTATCTTATGAAAGAATTCTGGCCTTATTAAAACATGACAAACTGGGTTTGCAAATTTAGAAACCTAACTATGAAATAGCTGTGAAAGAATTCTGGCTATTGAGATAAGACAGTTGTCAACCCTGATTAAATAACCTTATTGAAACAGAAGGTGAAGGGCTCCGACAAGCTGACCTTTTGGGAACAAAACAATGGTTCACCCTGGATAAGGTGTTCTAATGTAAACTTCGTAAAGATGGCACATAAGATAAGGAACATCTGCCCTCGTAAAGATGACATAAAGTAAGGAACACCTGCCTTTCACACTGTTCTATATGGTGACCCTAGAACACCTGGAGATGAGATAAGATTCTGGCTGATGTAGCAGTAAGAATTGCAGAGGTCGGCAGAAAGATGAATAGGGGTAATTGACTTGCATCAGCAGAAACTTTAAAGGAAATACCACTGGAAAAGGGTATAAATAGTGAAGTTTCAAATGGGATATCAGACTCGCTTTAATCGGGCAAAGCGATTCTCGGCTTCAGAGGCGGCTCTGTAGTCTCCAATTCTTTGTACCTCGGGGATCAAAGGTATTTGATATTGATGGATATCCTGAATAGAAACCTTTAAGAACTGTAATACTGTAGCGAAGTTAAGATTTAAAAGTAAGATTCTCTGTTAAAAAGATAATATTTTTTCTCTTTTTAGAACTGTTAATGTTGCGATTGACTGATTCACCAACTCTAAATTGCATGTAGGTTCTTTTAATAAATCTCTATATATTTTTAGAATTGTCTCACATAAGTCTTCTGTATCAAAAACTCGTGAACTCAATCTCTGTACACTCTTTGGTGAAGAGTTACATTTCTGGGGGAGTTTTCCAGACCCTCATAATACCCGGGACGTTACAGTCCAGCTAAACTTATTAAAAGTGCTATCTGGAGGATGGTAACATTCTCGGTTTGTTCCTTTCTTTTAGGGCGAGATAGCCCAGACCTTTAGACCCAATTAAGCGTCTTTAGGATTTGGCTACATCAAACTTTAGTTGAATGTGAACATCTGAGAAATACGCCTGATCCGGGGTAGCCCTAAAGGGGCTAGGACTAGTAAATATCCCTTCATACTTATCTTTGTTTCTTCCTGCAGGCTTCAGTCGGTTTATATGCGGAGAGTCTCGCACCTCCGTGTTGCAGATGAGAGATGGCCGTTGCATTCTCAGATGCAACAACCATCTCATTTCTGTAAAAGAAAGAAGGTTGATGAGGTCTTGTATGCAAGACCTCATCAAACTGCAGAGATTGTCACTGTTTGACAGCTTCACAGAGCTGTCAAATGATGACAATTCATCTGTCAAAAATGTTTGACAGATGAAACGTCATACGTTGACATTCTCTGCAACCGGCTTTCCCTTAATTGGCCTGCTAGGCCCCCTGGGCAGGCTTAACAAGGTCAATCAAGGGAAAAATAGTGTGGGTTGGCCACAAATTGATGGAGGCGGGACATCGACCCGACAAGCAGCAGTCCCGCCTCCAACGCGCCCCCATTCACAAAATCGCCCCCAATGTGTTTGGAACTTTTCCTTTCACCAAAAAAGTATTTTGTCCCCATTTCTCCATGTTGTCTTTGAGCAGGCTGTTAAAAATTTGGTGCTTTCTATTAAGGTATGAAAAGATTTGGAGAATACAATTTGCTTTTGACATTCATTTAATTATATTGAAATTATATTGGCTAGTTTTTTTTTACCCTCACTTGGATTTAAATTAATCCAGACAGGAAGATTAGTCCACTGGGACAACTTTCCAATTTGATTTGCTAAACAAAGCTGTAAATTCTTGAATGAATAACATTTTCTAATTGTTTTTTTAATTGTTATTGGGGAGATAAGGTTATTGAAACACAGTCTAATTTAGTGCAAAAGCTCATTTAAATCGGTATCTCTGCTGACTTGCTTTTCTGAACCCTCTGTGGATATCAATGGTTAAAATTCTGATCAATGATCCCTAAAGTCATAGCACTGATCCTGCACCTAAAAAGGGTCACGCAATCTGAAAGTGTTTGATTAGCATTTCTAGACTAACTGAAAGAATACTTCACAGAATCCCCACAGTGCAGATAGAGGCCATTTTGGCCCATCGAGCCTGCACTGACACATATCCCACCCTATCCCCATGTATTTAATCCCCCCCTAACACTAAGGGTCAATTTATCATAGCCAAATCAACCTAACCCACACATCTTTGGACTGTGGGAGGAAACCAGAGCACCCAGAGGAAACCCACGCAGACACAGGGAGAATGTGCAAACTCCACACAGACAGTCACCCGCAGCTGGATTCGAACCCGGGTCCCTGGCGCTGTGAGGCAACAATGCTAACCACTATGCCACCGTGTTGCCCACTTAAATGAGGAATCGAATGCAAAGCTATGAAGTTATTCCTTTTAATGCATGACTTGTGTTTCTCTTTAGAGTCATAGGGGGAGAAATTCAGTCTCGCACCATTTGGGGCGCAAGTATCGGCCTGGGCGCAAAGATTAGCGCCTGGCGCTAATTATCGCCACCGACTGCAAACTTGACTTTTATCGCCCCTGGAGGTGATTGGAGCGCTAAATCAGGCGCTTCACACCTGTCTTAAGGCGCAAAGGCCGAGGAGCGAGGCGCTACCTCAGAGCACTGGCGAAGCTCATGTGATGTCAGTCAGCAATGGAACACACACACAATGGCACCGGCCAATTCTTAAAGGGGATGGTTGATCTTGCTTTCAATCCACATCCTGCTCATTGCAGCCTTGAATCTCTGCCTGGAGAGACCTGCACATCAAATCTGCTGGAAAGAACAATGGAGAGTACCAGGGAAAGTGCTTAGAGTGCAGCCCCCACAATCTCTTCTAAATCGATACAAGGAATGGCAAATCAAAATGAACCTGCAAAGTGCTGCTCAGTACCCAAAACTCCTTCACACAGCGTTGAATCTCTCCAGAAGTCTCTCTCTCTCTCTCTCAGAATGCGTCGTTCAAAAATGGCACCAACAATAAAAGGCAGGAAGCGGTCGCCTTTAAATAGCGCTCCCCCAGGCCCTTCATGACTGCAATTCGCTCCCCTCAACCTGTCGTTGCTAGCGTCAGGCGGTAAGGCAGGGGGCGCCACTCAATATCTGCTCCGGGGCGATACCGGGGCGTTGCACACTCGACTGACGTCACGATCTGCCGGCGCAGGAGATCGTGGCGGTAGTGCTTAGCGCCGCCGCAAAATGTCTAGTTAATTTCGCGAGCAGCGCAAACATCGCCGCACCTGGGCGCTAGATGCTTTGCGCCCCATTAGCGCCCTCTTAAGGCGCTAACGGGAGGCGCAACCAACTGAATTTTTCCCCCATAGAGTCATAGAGTTATACAGCACAGGAAGAGGCCCTTCAGCCCATCATGTCCACGCCAGCCATCAAGCCCTGTCTATTCTAATCCCATTTTCCAGCACTTGATCCGTAGCCTTGTATGCTATGGCGTTTCAAGTGCTCATCTAAATGCTTCTTGAATGTTGTGAGGGTTCCTGCCTCTACCACCCTTTCAGGTAGTGAGTTCCAGATTCCAACCACCCTCTGGGTGAAAAAGTTTTTCCTCAAATCCCCTCTAAACCTCCTGCCCCTTACCTTGAAACTATGCCCCCTGGTTATTGACCCCTCTACTAAGGGGAAAAGTTCCTTTCTATCTACCCTATCTATGCCCCTCATAATTTTGTACACCTCAATCAGGTTCCCCCCTCAGCCTTCTCTGCTCTAAGGAAAACAACCCCAGCCTGTCCAGACTCTCTTCATAGCTGAAGCGCTCCAACCCAGGTAACATCCTGGTGAATCTCCTCTGCACCCTCTCCAATGCAATCTCTCTTTGTTGCAATACTGTGGTTTCTTCATAGCTGTTTATTATACCTCTGCCGAGAGCTTACTTAATCATCCTGATATCTATTTTCAGCAGAGAATTATGGTCAAACAATGTTACTAATGACTGTATGAAGATTATGCAATAATATTCGTTTCAGTGTTGAAATGGGAATAGTCACGAGGGGAGTAATTTTAATCTAACCCCCCCCCCAGCAGGATATGTATGACTGCCCCTTTTACACCCCGCCCCATTTAACTTTCTGCTGACTTCAATAGAAAGTAAAAATCGGGTGGGGTGCAAAATGGACAGCCGATCCAATCCCCTCAGTCTCCCGCTGGGCGGGTTCCGTTAAAATTCCCCGCATTTTTTCTGCACATTTCTGCCATTAGATTCTGTACCAGTTTCAGAAATTTGTAAGAAAAACAAAATCAACTCACTATTTTACAAATGAAATCTTTAAAAGCTAGTTAAACATCTAACCACAGAGGTGAGGGGTGCGAAGTGCATTTGGAATGAAAGTAATTATAGCAGAATGTTTCGCAAAGGCGACCTTGAGAGCACAGCTAACATTCAAAACATGCTGGATTAGTATTCTAGAGGCTTATAATGTTGTGCTAGTTAATTACAGGATTGATACTGATAATGGCAGTTATTTTACTTGTGAAGGAGGCTTTCATAACTAATCAATGACATTCTTGGCTTCCCATTAAATAAGCGGTGCACTTCCCACCTTACAACAACAACAACAACAACTTGTATTTATATAGCGCCTTTAACGTAGTAAAACGTCCCAAGGCGCTACACAGGAGTATTTTAAGACAAAAAATTCAACACCACGCCACATAAGGATAAATTAGGGCAGGTGACCAAAAGCTTGGTCAAAGAGGTAGGTTTTAAGGAGCTTAGTTCAGACTAAGACTGGAAGGGTGCATTCACAGTCCACAAGTTTAATGTCAGTGTGAAGAAGAAACCGCTTTGTACTGATGCTACACTTGGAATTCAAGTCGGGTTACCAACTCCGGTTGGCTCGATTCCTGGAGGTTCGGTCACATGACATTCGGTCACATGCCATTCGCTGCAGTCTGCAAATGTTATTGCCTTTACTCAATGGTTTGATAACTGTTCTCTCAAATTTACACCACATATTGCAGGGTGACCGGTGTTCTGAGGGATGCGATTGCACAGGTTGGTCTTGACAAATTGGCCACGGCCCAGGCACAATGTGACTGTATCACCATGTTAGTCCCTTATGTCATGGCAGCGTCACGAGATAGGCAGGCATGTGCTAACGTGTTTAAAATACATGTGCAGGGAATGGGTGGGAGGTGTGTTTCAGGTCACACTGCCGCTGGTGCAGTACTTTTACTAGCCACAGTTAGGCCAGTGACAGGCACTAAGGGGGCAATTTTCTGATGTCGGAGGAGGCGGGTTTGGAGGCGGGAAAGATGGGAAAATCAGAATCGAAGAGGTCGGGTTCGGAACCCGCCTCCGTGGGATTTTGCCGGTGCCGGTTTTGGAGGTCGGGAAACGCTCCCGTCTCCAGCTGGCCATTGCGCTATTAAAGATCCTTAAATGCTCGTTAAGGGCCTCTCTAAGCCTATTTTGAGAGGCCCTCGTAGATTTTTCCAGCATTTCGGCATGCTCCATGCACCTCCTAAACCACGCCAGGTAAACCTGGCGGGTTGACTCGTGGGTGGCCTCCTCACTGCTGCAGGTCTAACAAGACATTGTTTATTGCAACAAGGATTACTTGCAGTTGCCAGACCTTGGCTCTAAAAGGTCTCTGAGCACTTTTAGAAGGCCTTCCAAAGTCGGAGGTGCTGCAGCTTGACTTCATCAACTGTGGGACCTCCTTGGAAGAGCCCTCTCCCCGCTTGCAATGAACGCTTCCCCAAAGGAGGCATCTACAAGCAGCATGGGAACCATTCGTTTTCTTTCTGCATGGACCTCAGATGAGGATGAGGAGGAGGAGGAGGAGGATCTGGAGGATCTGGAGGAGGAGGAGCAGGAGGAGGTCAGAGCGCCGGTGTATCGACCAGCGGTAGCGGCAGCACGCGAGCACATGGCTGCCCGGGATGCAAAGGATGAACTTATCATGGCCAGATTTGCATAGGTTGCCCAAGTTGGCACATGTCCTTGGCTCCATCCTAGGACATCATTGACAATGGACATGACTCTCTGGCCTCCTTTCACTCAGGCCACCAACCTGACAACGCAAGTGTGGCGGTGCCCGCAATGTGGAGCTGCCTAAGGTGAAAGAACAGATGGCATAACGCCAACATTTTGGCTTCAAATCATTTTAATGCTTTCCAACAGGGATGGCATTTCATCAATACACAGAAACAGTCTCCCAATCTGCACACCGATCTGGAGGTTATATCCCTTGCCAGCTGTACCCACACAGCCTTGGTTTCTTTGGCAGGCCCCTTCCTCCGAGATGAGTGGAAGAGCACCTCCTGTCACCCCCTCCAAGAACATTTGCAGCACCTCATCCAAGAGCCTCGGGTAAGCCCTTGCCTTGGAATTGGACATAGTGGTTTCTCAAAAGATGTTGGAGGTGGTTCAGGAGACGCAGAAATGCTGTGGAATGAGCCAAGGGAGCAAGAAGCCATAAAATCAGGCTGGAAAAGTGCTGTCAACAGAGGCGAGTTTCAGTCCCATAACACTAATTGAGCAAGGGAATCCCATACCTCTGAAATCAAGTGGCCAATCATGGGAAAATCGCAAATTTTTGAAACCTATCAGTGGAGGCGGGTTTCAAACCCACTCAAACTGAAACCCGCCTCCATCTCGTCTCCAGTGGGAAAATCGCCCCCTAAGATTAAGGGGGAAAAAGTAGGTCTTCTTGGCCAGCTGTTGAACAAAATCTGCCTTTTTACTGTCCGTCCAACCATCATTTGCGGGAGACCTGGGCTACACGAGTCAGCGCTCAAAGATCAATATAAAAGAAGCTATAGTTTTCCCCCATGTATAAGAGCCACTGTATTATAAAATTTGGTGGAATTTCAGATGGTATACATGACACAACATACTAAATATGTATAAGAATGCATTAGCTGTATTAGGCTTGTATTGCTAAGTCCAAATTAAGTTAGAGGACTTCGCTTTTGAAAGTGCAGTTACGTGAACATTCAATTGATTTTACACATGGCTCAAGTTTGGAATGCAGAAGTGCTGGTCTCCCGGGTCACCAGCAACGTTACCGTTATATAATCTGCTTGTGCCAAAGGTAGAAATGTAAGGGGCAGTTCTATGATCACGGGCTGCCAACTGAGGAAGCTGCACTTGCAGAGGGTGCAGTTGAAGTTAGGGCTCCCAGACTCTGAGCAAACGTAGCTCCCCGCTGGGAATGCACGAGTGTAGAATCACTCAAGCTAGTAGTAAATGTAGTTTAAAATGATCTTTAAAATTGTAGAAGCAAAGTGAAGCTCAGGAACTTCTTTATGACACGGTGACCAACCTGTTATGACATCGATCATAGAGTAAGTGTTATTATACAGATGTTATTCCACTGAGGTAAAATAATCTTCCTCAGTGGGGTTGATTACCATCTACTAACGAGGAATAAACTTGATTTGTGCATCAAGCGCTTTCTTACTTTGTTTCTATTGCACTAAATTACGATTAAGTTCAAGCTGTTCACCGACATTCATTTTAAATTGGGAGTGCACTCTGGTGAATAAAGGTGACATTGTGCCATTTTTGTCCTGCAGTCTCCATCATAAATCATCCAATAACAGCCCACAGTCACTGAGCAAAACCTTCTTAATCTCTCGGGAGCTGTTCCTAAAGGTGAGAGGAAGCTGCTGTGTTTTCTTCCTTCAATGGTACAGCCTAGACTGCCAGTGATTTCCAGTTTCTTTGACTTACATCGTTCTGCTCAACATACAATGGACCATTTAAAATCAAATGGCTCTAACTCTGTGTGCCAAGCTGTAAATCAGTTAGCAGCGCTGAAAAGATAAATTCCCGAGAACTATTTCAATTAAGGTCATGATGCGGAGATGCCTCACTGTACCTGAAGAAGGAGCAGAGCTCCGAAAGCTAGTAATTTCAAATAAAACTGTTGGACTATAACCTGGTGTTGTGCGACTTCTCATTTTTGTTTCAATTAAGAGCAAGTTATTGTGGAAAGTTCCAACAAATAGTCGTGTGCATTTGCAACACCAACGTTCTGATTGGTCCCCTTGGATGACAAGACCTGATTGCGGATTGGTCCCCTTGGAGGACAAGTCACACCCAGCAGTTTCTCTGGAATGTGTGATTAGATCCTCTCTGCCTATGTGATCAGTTACTTTGCAAAGTGTAATTTGAGCCATTCTGACTGCCTACTCCAGACAGAACAGAACTCACTTGGAACAGACAGGGCTCACCCTCATGGGTTAAGACCTTCTCCCACCCCCCAAACAAGTTCCTACCCCCACCGCCCAAGTTCCTGACATTTCCCCGCCTCCCCGCCCAAATTCCTGACCTCCTCCAACCCCCCAGTTTCTGACCTCCTCCCCAAGTTTCTGACCTCCTCCCCCCTCCCCAAATTTCTGACCTCCTCCTACCTCCCAAGATCCTGACCTTCTCCCCCTGCCCAAGTTCCTCCCCCGCCCCCCGCAGGTTTCTGACCTTCTCCACATGCCCAAGTTCTTCACCCGCACCCCCCCACCCCCCGCCCCTCGGATCATGACCTTCTCCCCCCAACAATTTCCTGACCTTCGCCCACCCCTCCATAGATGGGGCATTGTGCATGGGTCACGGATTGTTAACAGGTTTATTGGGAATGAAGTGAATAGTGATAGTGTCATGACTTCCGGATTTCGTCCAGTCCAATGATGTATCTTGCCACACATGAACCGAGCTTTCCGAGAAATCAACTAGGTCTAGGGGGAGGAGAGGGAGAACATGGTGCAGGTGTAAAGGGGGTTGGGGTGGGGTGGGGTGGGGTTGGAAGAACGTGATCCGTCTTACCATCTGGATCACGTTCTCGCACTCATTACCACCCCCTTTAGACCTGAATCACATTATTCCCCCATCCCAACTGTGCTGTCTCTCCCCATTCTCCCTCTCTCCCCATTCTCCCTCTCTCTCCCCCACATTCTTTCTCTCCCCCCATTCTCCCTCTCTCCCCCCATTCACCCTCTCTCCCCATTCTCCCTCTCTCTCCCCCATTCTCCCTCTCTCCCCCCTATTCACCCTCTCTCCCCCCATTCACCCTCTCTCTCTCCCATTCTCCCTCTCTCACTCTCCCATTCTCCCCCTCTCTCTCCCCCAATTCTCCTTCTTTCCCCCAATTCCCCCTCTCTCCCAATTCTCCCTCTCTCTCCCAATTCTCCCTCTCTCTCCCATTCTCATCCCATTCTCACTCTCTACCCCATTCTCCCTCTCCCATCCCCCATTCTCCCTCTCTCCTCCCCATTCTCCCTCTCTCTCTCTCCCATTCTACCTCTCTCCCATTCTCCCTCTCTCTCCCTCCCATTCTCCCTCTCTCCTCCCCCATTCTCCCTCTCTCTCCTCCCCCGTTCTCCCTCTCTCTCCTCCCCCATTCTCCCTCTCTCCTCCCCCATTCTCCCTCTCTCTCCTCCCCCATTCTCCCTCTCTCTCCTCCCCCGTTCTCCCTCTCTCTCCTCCCCCGTTCTCCCTCTCTCTCCTCCCCCGTTCTCCCTCTCTCTCCCTCCCATTCTCCCTCCCTTTCTCCCTCTCACTCTCCCATTCTCCCTCTCTCTCTCTCCCTCCCCATTCTCCCTCTCTCCTCCCCCATTCTCTCTCCCTCCCATTCTCCCTCTCTCTCTCCCATTCTCCCTCTCTCTCCTCCCCATTCTCTCTCTCTCCCAATTCTCCCTCTCTCTTCCCATTCTCCCTCCCTCTCTCTCCCCATTCTCCCTTCCTCTCTCTCCCCCATTCTCCCATTCTCTCTCACTCCCATTCTCCCTCTCTCTCTCTCCCCCATTCTCTCCTCTCTCCTCCCTTTTTCCCTCTCTGTCCCTCCCATTCTCCCTCTCTCTCTCCCTCCCATTCTCCCTCTCTGCCATTCTCTCTCTCTCCCCCATTCTCCCTCTCTCTCTCCCTCCCATTCTCCCTCTCTCTCTCCCTCCCATTCTCCCTCTCCCTCCCATTCTCTCTCTCCCTCCCATTCTGCCTCTCTCCTCCCCCATTCTCCCTCTCTCCTCCCCATTCTCCTTCCTCTCCCATTCTCCCGCTCCCATTCTCCCTCTTTCCCCCATTCTCCCTCTCTCTCCCCATTCTCTCCCTCTCCCTCCCCCACTCACTCCCCCATTCTCTCCCTCCCCATTCTCTCCCTCCCCCATTCTCCCTCTCTCCCCATTCTCCCTCTCTCTCCCCATTCTCTCCCCCATTCTCCCTCTCTCCCCATTCTCTCCCCCATTCTCCCTCTCTCCCATTCTCTCCCTCCCCCACTCTCCCCCTCTCTCTCCCCCATTCTCCCTCTCTCTGCCATTCTCTCCCTCTCTCCCCCACTCTCTCTCTCTCTCCACTCTCCCCATTCTCTCCCTCTCCCTCCCCACTCTCTCTTCCCCATTCTCCCCCTCTCTCTCCCATTCTCCCCCATTCTCTCCCTCTCTCTCCCCCTCTCTCTCTCTCCTACTCTCTTCCCCATTCTCCCTCTCTCCCCCATTCTCTCCCTCCCCCACTCTCTCTCTCTCCCCCACTCTCTTTCTCTCCCCACTCTCTCCCCCATTCTCCCTTCTCTCTCCTCCATTCTCCCTCTCTCCCCCTCTCTCTCCCCCATTCTCCCTTCTCTCTCCTCCATTCTCCCTCTCTCTCCCCATTCTCTCCCCACTCTCTCTCTTTCCCCCACTCTCTCCTTCTCTCCCCCACTCTCTCCCTATTCTCCCTCTCTCTCCCCACTCTCTCCTACTCTCTCCCCATTCTCGCGCTCTCTCTCCCCATTCTCCCTCTCTCTCCCCATTCTCTCCCTCCCCCATTCTCCCCCTCTCTCTCGCCCCATTCTCTCCCTCTCTCCCCCACTCTCTCTCTCTCCCCCACTCTCTCCCTCTCTCTCTCCCCATTCTCTCCCTCTCCCTCCCATTCTCTCCCTCCCCATTCTCCCCCTCTCTCTGCCCCATTCTCCCCTCTCCCTCCCCCACTCTCTCCCCATTCTCCTCCTCTCTCTCCCCCATTCTCCTCTCTCTCTCCCATTCTCTCTCTCTCCCCCACTCTCTCCCATTCTCTCTCTCTCTCCCCCACTCTCTCCCTCTCGCCCCCATTCTCCCCCTCTCCTTCCCATTCTCTCTCTCTCCCCCCATTCTCCCTCTCTCTCCCCCTCTCTCTCTCCCACTCTCTCCCTCTCTCTCCCCCATTCTCTCCCTCCTTCCCCCACTCTCTCCCCCCCTCTCTCCCCATTCTCCCTCTCTTGCTCCCCATTCTCTCCCTCTCTCTCCCCCATTCTCTCCCTCTCCCTCCCCCACTCTCTCTCTCTCCCCCACTCTCTCTTTCTCTCCCCCACTCTCTCCCCATTCTCCTCCCCACTCTCTCCCCCATTCTCTCCCTCTCCCCCACTCTCTCTCTCTCTCCCACTCTCTCTTTCTCTCCCCCACTCTCTCCCCCATTCTCCCCCCACTCTCTCCCATTCTCCCCCTCTCCCCCTCTCTCTCCCACTCTCTCCCTCTCTCCCCCCATTCTCTCTCTCGCCCCATCTCTCCCTCTCTCTCCCCATTCCCCCTCCCTCTCTCCCCATTCTCCCTCTCTCTCTCCCCATTCTCTCCCTCTCCCTCCCCCACTCTCTCCCTCTCTCTCCCCATTCCCCCTCCCTCTCTCTCTCTCTCTCCCCCGGCCAGCACGGATCCAGTGACCTTCTCCCGCGGAGCCCGGGATTCCGCGCACGTGCGCAGAATGTGCAGTTGTTGGTGCAGAGACGGACTCCGCCAACAAATCCACATCAATACAACGAGAGCTTCTGGTGAGGAGTCGGATGAAGTTGTCAGATTCTGAACAATCACATTCTAGGACTTAAGCTGAAAACAAAGTTCAATAGGATACAGAGGAACGATCTGGTACTAACAGTCCCATTTAAAATAAAAGCGCTGTTACATCTAATATTCATGTCATCGCTCCAACCTCTGAATACTGCTTCAAAATAGCCAAACACTGCAGTGTCAAAGTCTGTGAAACATGGCTGGTCTTTTCTCAGTGACTGAATAATCCTGTGAACTGTGAGCCCGGTGCCTAAATGCAAGTTTTTATTAAATGTCCCAGAAGGCAAAAACCTTAGAACATAGTTGTATCTCCACTATCAGACCCTGGGAGCTGTGGCTTGTCTTTTCTCTATAACTGTCAGTTTATCACTGCATATTGTCAATGAAGCTTACACTTCAAAGCAATGCTGTTTCCATTGTGTGTGTTTGTCTGAAGAGGCAGCCCTACATCCAAGCAATAAGAAACACATTTGTAAGGTTTTTACTGTCACCTTTCACAAAATAATGAGGTAAATATCATGGGCCGGATTTTGCAGTAGAAATAACTGTGAGTCTAACAGCGATCACCGTTACTAAAGTGTAAATCGGACAGGAACTTCCAGCAACCGCACATGCACGGTTAAATGCAAAAATCCAGAAGTTTCTGTTCACGTTGCCCTGCTCTTCCAGAAGCTTCGCTGTAACAGTATCTCGCCAAGAGACTCGGCATTGAAATACATGGAAGGGCGGTACTTACGTGATAGGATACCCATGAAACTCACCAAGAAAAGTTGGGGCTTGTCCATTCCAGTGCAAATAATTTTTTAATGGCGTGATAAGTCTTAATTACTGCCAAACAAACTCTCTGGCACTGAAAATTAACTTTTACAAGTGTGGCATCTCATTCCTTCAGATTTTAATTATTGTTGGAGTTTTTTTTAAATAAAAACATTTAAATAATTTTTTTTTTAAATTCTGTCTTTTATCTCTCTCTCTCTCACAATCCCATTTTTCTTTCTCGCTCTTTATTTCACTTGCTGTACCTGATTTGACATTGAATTAAATATTATAACTTAGGCTTCCAGTTTCAGACTCTGCGCTCCTCATTAATGATTCTTCAATCTGATTGGTTAAAGAGGTAGACAATTGCTTACCCGTTTCACACAGATCCCAGTAGAGGGCGCCGTGCTGAAATGGCTTTCTAACCACAGCAAGTTCCAGTGTAAAAACCCATAGAAACTCTGTGGGCAAATGCAAGTGTAATGAACAGTTGCTACCATTGGTTCGCCGCTGACCACAAAATCCGGCCCCATGCTTGGTAGTGCTTCCCCATCATGTGCTTCAAAGTAAAAAGAAACCTGCCTCCACACAGAAATGATGTTCTGTCGAGAATGGTGAAATAGCAACCTAAGGCAGTACACTGTGGGAGGTGGCCCAGACTCGGTACAGCAAAGGGTTAATCACAAGTTAAAATTAACAAGTTCAAGCAAGTTGAATGATCCCCCACCGGCATCCTACCACCACCGTCCCCTCCCCCACCCCTCCCCTCCCCCACCACCCCCCTCCCCCCACCCCCATCCCCTGGGGGGGCAACAGACTCTCAGCAACAGCGGCTGATTCTGGTGCAGTGTTTATTTACCCCTTCAACAAACAGCTGGATTGAAGTTTATAGAAATAAGGACAGCCTCATTTCATGCAGGATCCTTTCAGCCAGCAGGAAGTGGAAGTTTTCCTCCCACAGCGCAGTCTTGTATTGTGGCTGACTGATGCGGTGCATCATGGAGTGATTGGACAA